>OY744549.1:60750299-60832799 GCA_963556195.1 Sepiola atlantica | reverse complement strand
TTAATGGCCAGAGTGCTCACCTTCTCGGGCGCTGGCTTTTCAAGCCCCACTTTCCGACCCGACCTTAGGTCACATCTTACTTGTGGGAGTTAGATAAAAATGGCCTTGTGCCTAACCTCCTGAAGAGGAGGTAAATAAATAATACAATCTAAACCTTAAGGGTTCTGGACATGTCTCTAGAGATCTATATTGCGATTCTTAAACGGCTAAATGCCTGTGACGTCATGGATATCCTGTGCAAGACATCTGAAGCACAGTTGGCAACTAGACTGCCAAGAAACTTGAACTCTGCAACTTTTGGAATTAATTGATCGTCTATTTTGATTTCTTCATCATCTTCTGGTGACACAATTGCACATTTAAGGGGATTAATCTTCAGTAAGTGCATCCATTTTATTACAATCAAACTAACCGTCTACGACTTTTCATAATTGTCACTAGTTTTTATTGGTATGTAATTATCAACCATGCACGCGACTTCAAATGGTGGAATCGTACCTAGCCAAAATTATGTGGAAAAAAAAATACCGAATGGACACTGCACTGAGAAATGTTTTACAACAAATTGCCGAATTGTACCCAGTGTAAAACTGTCATTTATTTAAAAAACTTTTATGTTTTTTTCCTTCTTCTTTGATAATTTTATTTACATAAATCATTTTATTTTTCAAAATCATCAACGGTCGTTTATTTCAAAAACATTTATTTTAATAAATCATTTTATTTTTCAAAATAATCAACTGTCATTTATTTCAAAAATCATCAACTGTCATTTATTTCAAAAACATTTATTTTAATGAATCATTTTATTTTTCAAAATCATCGACTGTCATTTATTTCAAAAATCATCAACTGTTGTTTATTTCAAAAACATTTATTTTAATAAATCATTTTATTTTTCAAAATCATCGACTGTCATTTATTTCAAAAATCATCAACTGTTGTTTATTTCAAAAACATTTATTTTAATAAATCATTTTATTTTTCAAAATCATCGACTGTCATTCATTTCAAAAACATTTATTTTAATAAATCATTTTATTTTTCAAAATCATCAACTGTCATTCATTTCAAAAACATTTATTTTAATAAATCATTTTATTTTTCAAAATCATCAACGGTCATTTATTTCAAAAATAATCAACTGTCATTTATTTCAAAAACATTTATTTTAATAAATCATTTTATTTTTCAAAATCATCGACTGTCATTTATTTCAAAAACATTTATTTTAATAAATCATTTTATTTTTCAAAATCATCGACGGTCGTTTATTTCAGAAACATTTATTTTAATAAATCATTTTATTTTTCAAAATCATCAACTGTCATTTATTTAAAAAATCATCAACTGTCATTTATTTCAAAAACATGTATTTTAATGAATCATTTTATTTTTCAAAATCATCAACTGTCATTTATTTCAAAAATCATCAACTGTCATTTATTTCAAAAACATTTATTTTAATGAATCATTTTATTTTTCAAAATCATCGACTGTCATTTATTTCAAAAATCATCAACTGTTGTTTATTTCAAAAACATTTATTTTAATAAATCATTTTATTTTTCAAAATCATCGACTGTCATTTATTTCAAAAATCATCAACTGTTGTTTATTTCAAAAACATTTATTTTAATAAATCATTTTATTTTTCAAAATCATCAACTGTCATTCATTTCAAAAACATTTATTTTAATAAATCATTTTATTTTTCAAAATCATCAACGGTCATTTATTTCAAAAATAATCAACTGTCATTTATTTCAAAAACATTTATTTTAATAAATCATTTTATTTTTCAAAATCATCGACTGTCATTTATTTCAAAAACATTTATTTTAATAAATCATTTTATTTTTCAAAATCATCAACTCTCATTTATTTAAAAAATCATCAACTGTCATTTATTTCAAAAACATTTATTTTAATAAATCATTTTATTTTTCAAAATCATCAACTCTCATTTATTTAAAAAATCATCAACTGTCATTTATTTCAAAAACATTTATTTTAATAAATCATTTTATTTTTCAAAATCATCAACTCTCATTTATTTCAAAAATCATCAACTGTCATTTATTTCAAAGACATTTATTTTAATGAATCATTTTATTTTTCAAAATCATCAACTCTCATTTATTTAAAAAATCATCAACTGTCATTCATTTCAAAAACATTTATTTTAATAAATCATTTTATTTTTCAAAATCATCAACTGTCATTTATTTAAAAAATCATCAACTGTCATTTATTTCAAAAATCATCAACTGTCATTTATTTCAAAAACATTTATTTTAATAAATCATTTTATTTTTCAAAATCATCAACTGTCATTTATTTAAAAAATCATCAACTGTCATTTATTTCAAAAACATTTATTTTAATAAATCATTTTATTTTTCAAAATCATCAACTGTCATTTATTTAAAAAAATCATCAACTGTCATTTATTTCAAAAACATTTATTTTAATAAATCATTTCATTTTTCAAAATCATCAACTGTCATTTATTTAAAAAAAATCATCAACTGTCATTTATTTGAAAAACATTTATTTTAATAAATCATTTTATTTTTCAAAATCATCAACTCTCATTTATTTAAAAAATCATCAACTGTCATTTATTTCAAAAACATTTATTTTAATAAATCATTTTATTTTTCAAAATCATCAACTCTCATTTATTTAAAAAACATTTATTTTAATAAATCATTTTATTTTTCAAAATCATCAACTGTCATTTATTTAAAAAAATCATCAACTGTCGTTTATTTCAAAAACATTTATTTTAATAAATCATTTTATTTTTCAAAATCATCGACTGTCATTTATTTAAAAAATCATCAACTATCATGTATTTCAAAAACATTTATTATAATAAATCAATTTATTTTTCAAAATCATCAACTGTCATTTATTTGAAAAACATTTATTTTAATAAATCATTTTATTTTTCAAAATCATCAACTGTCATTTATTTTTCAAAATCATCAACTGTCATTTATTTCAAAAATCATCAACTGTCATTTATTTCAAAAATATTTATTTTAATAAGTCATTTTATTTTTCAAAATCATCAACTGTCATTTATTTCAAAAATCATCAACTGTCATTCATTTCAAAAACATTTATTTTAATAAATAATTTTATTTTTCAAAATCATCAACTCTCATTTATTTAAAAAATCATCAACTGTCATTCATTTTAAAAAACATTTATTTTAATAAATCATTTTATTTTTCAAAATCATCAACTCTTATTTATTTAAAAAATCACTAACTGTCATTCATTTCAAAAACATTTATTTTAATAAATCATTTTATTTTTCAAAATCATCAACTGTCATTTATTTCAAAAATCATCAACTGTCATTTATTTCAAAAACATTTATTTTAATAAATAATTTCATTTTTCAAAATCATCAGCTGTCATTTATTTCAAAAATCATCAACTGTCGTTTATTTCAAAAACATTTATTTTAATAAATCATTTTATGTTTTCAATCATTTTATTTTTGCATTTATTATTATTAATTACAATAGTAAAATCCATTTTCAGATAAATCGTGGTTGAAACTTGAAACTAGAGTTCTCTCCCCCTTATTTAACTCTCCACAACTAAAAGATATCAAAAAAATTGTTTTCGTACCTACAGTTCACAAACAAAAAAAATAATAAACAACTTTAAGAAAAAGAAAGAAAAAACAGAAATAGAAAGGAAAGGAAAGAAAAAAAAACGTAAATAAAAAATTAATTTTTTTAAAAATATATATATATCTATATATCTATATATCAAGAGAGGCGCGAGAGCGCTCTATCCCTTAATAGAGTTTACGAATGGCCTATGCTGGAAATCTCATTTCTTTGATCAATCATAATTCAAAAACCAATAAACCAAATTAGTTAAAACTTTGCACAAATTTTTTTTTTATAGGTTCTATAAGTGTGTAGAATTTCAGCATCATTAGTCAAGGCAACCCAGAGATCCAGAAAGTTCAGTCATGAAATCATGTTATCGGTGTGTACGTACGTATGTGCCACCCTGTATCTCATCAACTATTTGATGGATTCAGCTGATTTTTTGGCAGAGATAGAGGTTCTATGGTCTAGTTGATGGCATTTTAATTTCAGTTTACCATATACCTTAGTTTTCCAGAAAATTCCAAAAAACCCTTTAAAATGACCATTGTCTTGAGGCATAGCCTTTACAAAAGTAGTGACATTCCAGGAAAAATGCCAGTATACTGAAATCATATGCTCTTAATAGGGTTAAGATGAAAATTCATATACACTAAATGTACAAAAGCAAGGAAATTCTCAAATTTGTACACTTTTATTGTCATTAAGGGTATGACTACATATCAACCAAACCATTTCATTATCACATCACTACAGTATAAATCTCTATGCATGAGTGGATGAAGTGTGTGAGGTGCGCTGAAGAAAAATTCCTACCAGTAAAATACATAGCCCTGTTGTGCTCGCATACCCTTAATGACAATAAAAGTGTAAAAATTTGGGAATTTCCTTGCTTTTGTACATTTAGTGTATATGAATTTTCATCTTAACCCTATTAAGGGCATATGATTTCAGTATACTGGCATTTTTCATGGAATATATATATATATATATATATATATATATATATACATACAGGGTGTCCCAAAATAATGTATACACCCTTTGAATCGTTATAACTCGTTCAATTTACTGAGTTTGATTTGCAAACAAAATTGATAAAAGAGTAGAACAGTAAGATACACATTTAAAAATACTGAAAGTAAAATTAACAAAAACATAGAAAATTAACTTTTAATAAACGTAAAGGCTACAATGTTTAAAGCAAGAAACCTGAAGCAATTGCAAACAAATGGGAGTAGTAATTGTAGTAGAATGTGCTCAAATACCGGAGTAAATGTCGCAGGACGTTTGTAGGTACAATTCTTCACGTCTTCACTATATGGAAAGTGTATTGAGCAGAACGGGTTGGGGTTAGGATGAGGGTTCATTTTATGAACATTCTGAAATTACCCTAAGTAGCCTTTATCTTTGTTAAAAGTTAATTTTCTATGTTTTTGTTAATTTTACTGTCAGTATTTTTAAATGAATATTCTTACTCAATCTTGTTTATCAATCTTGCAAATAAAAATCAGTAAATTGAACGACTTATAACAATTCAAAGGGTGTATACATTATTTTGGGACACCCTGTATATATATCAAACAATATTGCCAAGCTTTCAGAAAAGCATCGTACATGTTTACATGAGATGACAATCGTATAAGTAAGAGATCAAATGGAAGGGAGATAACTCATCCTAGTTTCGAATATACTTAGTGGATTACTTCCCTTGTGATCTACAGATATTAAAGGCAAGATTTATTATGTAATCGACAGGGTGTTCAAAAAGTCTTGGGCACATTATTTTTGGCACAAATGAAAACATCACATTAACAAATGTCTTTCTGCTATTACTCTAAAGTTTCTCTCAAAATTATTAACATTTAAGTAAAAAGGAAGAGACTAGACTACAGCTGTGGACCAGGCGGCTAGAAGATGGCCTCCCTCATAATAACATGGGAATCCCTGCTTCTGAGGAACTCTCTATAACTGTAAAGTTTCTCCCAAAATTATAAACATGTAAGTAAAATACTTTACACCTTTTATCAATCCCTTATAACATCTCAGGAAGAGACTAGACTACAGCTGTGGACCAGACGGCTAGAAGATGCCCCCCCCCTCTCATAATGACATGGGAATCCTGCTTCTGAGGAACGCCATCTCCTTCATGGACGTGAACCAACAGCCCAACGACTGAAGTCAAGAAGTTTTCTCAGCCATGTCAGACCCCTTATAAAATCTCCGGAAGAGACTAGACTACAGCTGTGGACCAGACGGCTAGAAGATGCCCCCCCCCCTCTCATAATGACATGGGAATCCTGCTTTTGAGGAACGCCATCTCCTTCATGGACGTGAACCAACAGCCCAACGACTGAAGTCAAGAAGTTTTCTCAGCCATGTCAGACCCCTTAAAACATCCCAGGAAGAGACTAGACTACAGCTGTGGACCAGACGGCTAGAAGATGGTCTCCTCTCATGACATGGGGATCCCTGCTTCTGAGGAACCCCCTCCCGGTTCAGATGCACCCTGGCTTCAATGGCAAACACTAATCCACCTTAGAACGTGAATAGGTCGATCAAAAGTTGCTATGAGTAGATGGGGCTACAAAACTGACCCAACCATCTGTGAATGTGGAGGGGAGGACCATACGATGCAACATTGCCCACTGTGTAGCTTGAAAGATCTTGCAAAATACAAAACTATTGGAAAAGACTGCATAAAAAAGTGGGAAACTGTCATATGACCACATGACACTTCAAAGACACGCAAAAAATAAGAATATACCTGTGTTTAAAAGAGTTCTTTTTTTTGTTGAGTATTACCGGTTCTGTTCTTGGACATTCATGATTCAGCTGAATGGTGGAAGAGGTATTGGTGTTTTTTTTTAAAGAAAACAACATATTTCACCCCAAACAAGGCAGGCTGCCACTGTAGACGTAAGGGGCTACTGAGAAAAAGGGTGAGATTTGGAGGGGGGGGGGTCAACCTAAGTTGTAAGCTGTGCAGCGAGATTCCTGTTCACATTAGTTTTAAATGACTGCATGTCAGTTCACCCCAAACAAGGCAGACCGCCACTGTAGACTTACCGGGTTACTGAGAATTTGGATGTAGGTTTTGGGTGTCATCCTAAGTTGGGAGCTGTGTAGTGAGATGTCTATTTACATGTCGGTACAGTCGGGGAAACAGGGAGCAGGGAGGGAGTTCCAGAGGCCGCCGCATAAGGAAAGAAACTGTTGGAGTAGAAGGCTCTCTGGCATCTGGGGACCTCCACAGTGAATGGATGGGATTCAGCTGATTGTCGGGTTTGTCGAGTGTATTTACTCGAGTGGGCACCAGAGCAGCGAGTTCATCATACATGTATATGCTTATGTATTAATTTGTATACGCTTTGTAGGTGTATGCATGTATGTTTATGTATATATATATATGTGTATATATATATATATATATATATATATATGTATGTATGTATATGGGGGTGTGTGGTCTAGGCGTGTGTATGCATATGTACGTGTATGTATGAGTACATATTTTTAGTAACAACTGTTTACACTTGGAAGTGTGTGTGTGTATATATATATATATATATATTATAATATAAAATGAAGTAATAAAATAAGGTGTCAATCAAATTTTATTAGAGTTCAAAGTTCATGCAAAGCATCCTTAAGTCCTTAGCTCATGAGTTTTCAAAGATAATTCTTCTCTTCAGAGGACCATTACCGCAGTTATACTACTACAGGCAATAAAATTACGCTTTGAAAATATATAAAATTATATACACAAATACATAAAAATACATAACATCAAACATATCAATCCAAAAACATACTTTTGTTGAATCCATACAGTCCATCCAGGTCATACAAGTTGAGAAGCATAATCAGGAAGGACATTACTCCAAGATACAAACAGCAGTCCAAATATGTGAAATTGAAGGGGCCGGCAAAGTTATCCAGTCGCGAAATGTGTCCATATTCAATGTTAATGATAAATAAATCAATCAAAATAATACAAAAAGTCCAATCAAAGTTCCGAGATCCCAACATGTGCAACTCTAATCAAATCCAAATTCGTTGTTTAATTAGAAAACCCGCTAAATCCGAATTGAGCAAAATAAGACGGACTCCCATCACATCTAGCCAGAAGAGCGAAAAATATATAAGTTTTTTTATCCGGATGTTTCACTAATTATAAGATATTAGTTGACGCTTATATCTTTTGTTGGATTGCTTCATATATATATATATATATATATATATATATATATGTGTATATGTATTCACGTTGTGGATGTATGCATGTATGTGTGTGCGTGGGTGTATGTACGTGTGTGTATGGGTATGTATATGTATATATATATGTATGTGTGTCCAGGTATGTATGTATGTGTGTTGTGCTTATGTATTTACTTGTGCAGGCGTGTGTATTTCATGTATTAATATTAATTTAAATATTGACACTGTTTTATATACTGAAAGTATATGCATGCGCACGTACGTGCTTTAAATATATATTTTTTGCTTGAAAGTGGATCTGTGTGTGTGTTCATATTTAGATGTGTGTGTATATTGATGTCTGTTTGTTTATATGTACTTGTGTATCTATTAAATCTGTTTACATGCGTAGATTTTACTGATAAATAAGATACTTATGCCTAAATGTGTTTGTAAAACTTGGGAAATTAGACAGGGTGAAAGGTGACCAAAGCTAAGGAGGGTATAACACAAGAAAAAGGAAATAGAGTCAACAAGTAAAATAAGTAATCCGATACTAATTCATAAGAAATAGAAAATAACCAATCCCAAACAAAGGTTTATTCGGGGGAGAAAGGTTTACAAATCCATCTCTGAATCCTTGGTCTGATGAGGTTGACTTTCTGCGAAGAGTGCAACCGAAACATGTATGCACATATGTAACCAATAATGTTTGTATAAATAAAAATTTATACTATATATATATATATATATATATATATATATATATATATATATATATATTAGATTTTTGAATCTGAGATGATATATATAATTATTTCAACAAGGAGACAACGCCGCAGCCAACAACACATGAAAGCCATAAACCAGAAGTCCTCGACTCGAGTTTCGCCCTCCTTTGGGCTCATCAGTAGACAATATCCGAACTCAGGATTCGAAACCCGAGTCACTTGCACAGGGTACAGGTATGTAGAAAGGTATCTGGGCATTTATAACGACAACTAACAGAACGAAAAAAAGGGTTAAAAGAAATAGACACGGAAAGATAAGTTACTCTTCTACTAACCCGGATAAGTTTATTTGTGTTTAAACTTATTTTAAAGAGATTTTTTTTGTTCAAAACAAACCTGGTGTCCACCTGTTCATTTAGAACGAAAAAAAATGGCTGTTCATAAGCCGAGCACGGAGATCCTTGATAATTGGTAAAAAATCGAAAAGTAAATAAAATAGTGTTAGAAACAGATCCAATAAATGTCACCAATCGTGTAAAATGTAATGTTCTATCAGTATTTTGCTTAATTTTCGTTTTTTAAGCGATTATTGAAACTCTATAATTTCAGCCATTTTTTTTCGTTCTAACTGCACACGGCGACACCAGGTTTGTTTTGAACAACAAAAAAACGCTTTCAATAAGTTAAAACACAAAATCTTATCCAGATAGTAGTTAGTAGAAGAGTAACTTATCTTGCCTTTGGTAACAGTTATTTGTTACCTATTTGTTTTGTTTTTTGTTTTTGTTTTTTCACCTTCTTTTAAAAAATAGGATACCCTCTTTCAAGTTAAAAAAAATATATATAGAAATAAAATAAAAAAATATTACACTTAAATATCTTTTCTCTAAGCAACGTCACTTTTAGATTGAAGGAGAAATTTTCAAAAAGATGAAGAAGAACGAATACCAAGGGGAGATAATTCAAAATCTATTTCCGCTTTTTAAGTAGAAAATTTGAATGAAACACGAAACGCTGATTTCAAGTTAAAAAAAATATATAAAGAAATAAAATGAGGAAATATTACACTTAAATATCTTTTTTGGCCTTTTGGCTATGATCAAAGTGTAGTATCTGTTCCGATGGATACTGCACGAGACTGGTCCTGTGCAGTTCTAGGAGGTCCACCCTCCCAGGCTTTGCCTCCCCTCTTTGGGGAGGAGTAAGTTTATTGCTTACTGCCTGAGGCGCCCCTACCAGGGAATGCCGACGGGGCTGCCCAGGCTATTTTTGCTAGGCCAGAGTGCTCACCTTCTCAGGCGCTGGCTTTTCAAGTCCCACTTTCCCGACCTGAGCTTCGGTCACATCTTACCTTGTGGGAGTAAGATAAACCTGGCCTTGTGCCTAACCTCCTGGGGAGGTAGATAATAAAAATATCTTTTTTGGCCTTTTGGCTAAGATCAAAGTGTAGTATCTGTTCCGATGGATACTGCACGAGACTGGTCTTGTGCAGTTCTAGGAGGTCCACCCTCCCAGGCTTTGCCTCCCCTCTTTGGGGAGGAGTAAGTTTATTGCTTACTGTCTGAGGCGCCCCTACCAGGGAATGCCGACGGGGCTGCCCAGGCAATTTTTAATGACCAGAGTGCTCAACTTCTCGAGTGCTGGTTTTTCTAATCCCACTTTCCCGACCTTGTGTCACATCTTACCTTGTGGGCGGTAGATAAATAAAAAATAAAAAAAATAAAAAAATAAAAAAAATCTTTTTTGGCCTTTTGGCTAAGATCAAAGTGTAGTATCTGTTCTCTTGCATTTTGATTTTAGTCAAAGATTTTGTCTCAGTTACTGATTCCTCACCTCTACTCATTGCGGTGGGGTATTTATCTACCTCCTACAAAGTAAAATGTGACACACGGTCGGAAAGTGGGATTTGATAAGTCAGCACCCTAGAGGAAGAACACTTGTGACCCTCAAAAAATGCCTGGGCAGCCCTGTCGGCATTCTCCGGTAGGGGCGCCTCAGGCGATTAGCAATAAACTAACCCCTTCTCAAAGTGTGAAAAGGCAAAGAGAGGAGGCAAAGCCTGGGAGGGTGGACCACCTAGAACTGCACAGGACAGACCCATAGACCGGCGTAAATCAAGCCCCGAAGGCCAAGACAATACCAGTCTATGGGGTGCAGTATCCATCGGAACAGATACTACACTTTGATCTTGGCCAAAAGGCCGAGTGTGGTGGGTTTATTTATCTTCCTCCCACAAGGTAAGATGTGACACAAGGTCGGGAAATTGGGATTTGAAAAACCAGCTCCCTCGAGAAGATGAGCACTCTGGCCATTAATAATTGCCTGGGCAGCCCCGTCGGCATTCCCCGGTAGGGGCGCCTCAGGCGATTAGCAATAAACTAACCCCTTCTCAAAGGGTGAGAAGGCAAAGCCTGGGAGGGTGGACCTCCTAGAACTGCACAGGACAGACCAACCAATAGACTGGCGTAAATCAAGATCCGAAGCCAAGACAATACCATCGGAACAGACACCAACCCCTGGTTGAATTGTGGTGGGTGAATACAGTAACAACCCTCTTGTTTTATATTGTCAGCGGCACCCCCACCTCCTGACCCACTTTCTCTATCATTTCCTTCTCCCTTCGGGTCGAGATGCAACACTGACCTTCCCGTAAGCCTCGAGCGACAAATCCACTTTCTCTCTTCCACTAACGCTCTCACCCTCCCTATCTAAGCAACATCACTTTTATATTAAAGGATAAATTTTCAAAAAAGGACGAAGACCGAATACAACAGGGGAGATAATTCAAAATCTATTTCCGCTTTCTAAGTAGAAAATTTGGGGTGACGGAATTAATTACAAACCGGAAGTAATTTTATGTCGCTTAGGTATTAAAAATCTCGTAATTCTTGATGATGAAATGAAATAAAACTTCTTTTTTTTTAAATTCGTACAATATAATTTTGCAAATGAAAGAAATAAAATGAGATTTATTAGTTGCATAACAAATAAAATTGATAAATTAAGTCCAAGTTGTAATTAATTTTGCGTTGTAATTAATTCCGTACCCCGAAAATTTGAATGAAATACGAAACGCTGATTTCATTTGATCCCGACGTCTGATTTGTAAGGCGATTTTACTGCAAGATTTTCATTTGAAATTTTACAAAGTCGTTATTTTGTTCTTTCTTTAAACCAGACAAATTTTGCGTTACAAGATTTGACGAAAAGTAAGTATTAATTCAATTTCTTTGTCATCCGATGTTTTTTTTTCTTTTTTTTTTCTATTTGTACACCCAAATTAGACGGACAATTTTTTTCACGACTAGTTTTTGGTTTATCCTTCTAACGGTAGAAAAGTAAAAAAATTAGTAAAATAATTGATATATATATATATATATATATCAGGGATGAAACGCAGGAGCCTCTGTGTAGCTTAATTAATTGCCATAAATATATTTTCATAGCTTACTACCTAGCTCTACGTACGTATCGAGCACTGTTGAAGTAAATACTGAAAATTATATCTCCTTATCAAATTTTATGTGGATACATGAATTAATTATATATATATATATATATATATATATATATATATATATATATATATATATATATGAGAGAGAGATAATACTTTAAAGATATAAATTATATATTTGGCCAGTAGACCATCAGGATTTTTCTTTGAAAACTCATGAGTTAAGGACGCAGTATCACTCCTTGTTTTTGAACTTTAATAAAATATGATTAATTTCTCATTTTATCATGCCATTCAATTAATATATATGTATTTTTTTGGCACTTCTTTAGTTTAGCTGTGAATCAGAAATCAATGTTGAAGAGTTACATTCACTCCTAACCCAATCAACCGGAAGTAATTCAGACTTTGAATTTTGGCACTTCTTTAGTTTAGCTGTGAATCAGAAATCAATTTTGTAGAGTTACATTCACTCTTAACCCAATCAACCGAAAGTAATTCAGACTTTGAATTTTGGCACTTCTTTAGTTTAGCTGTGAATCAGAAATCAATTTTGATGAGTTATATTCACTCCTTACCGAATCAACCGGAAGTACAAATTATTTTTACCATTATTTTTAAATAATAACTTTTCGTTGTATAAAGTTTTAAATTATACAAAAAAAAAAACAATGTTGATTGTTTGTTTGATAAAAAAATCAGACAACCTCTTCGTTTTTATAAAGTTTAAAATTATACAAAAAAAATCAATGTTGACTGTTTGTGTCATAAAATTTTATTTACATCATTAAATAAAAAACACTATTCGCTGTTATTATTGTTCGCTTTATTTTTGGATAAAAACTTCTAATTCTTGATTGTCTGCCCCTGTTTTCAAAATTGAAAACAGATAAATTCTGATTCACAGCTAAACTAAAGAAGTGCCCTTTTTCATATTATGATAGTATTCGATAGAAAAACAAAATTGTTGACTCGGAGAAACGAAACGAAGCAAAGCCGTGTGTGATTCTAAATATATATTTTATTTTAAAAAATTAAATTAGGTATAAAATTAGTGTTAACAAATATTTTTTTATTAACACTTCTTGTAAACTTAATTCGAAGCTCAAAACCGTTTAAATTATGTGGTTCAAAAGTTATAGGAATTTAAAGTGCTGAAATTTTCATGGACATTTTGTTGTTAATAAAACCGGTGCTCTTATCGATCCTGAACCAGTTTTCGTGACGTTCGACTCGGAAGCGTTCGGCTGTTCTACGCAAACGCCCGAGAGTTGACGAGCCGATTTGTACCAGACGACATTTTTTATACGGTGCTGCGTCCTATGATAATAATGTTTTGATTGCTTTTTTTTAGTTTTTTTTTTAGGGTTAGGGTTTAGGGTTATGAATTTTTTAAAGAAACAACAAAGAAAATTAAACATATTTACATGAATTTATTTGAAAGAAACAACAGGAAAAAAAACAGCGAGGTTACTGTTATAAAATGAAGGTGCTTGTGCATATTAACCCTGACATGTTAGACCGCTCTTAAAAATAAAATATCTAAAGAAATGTATAAACTTCGTTATGTACTTACGTGGTAGATGAAAAAAAGACTGTACACCAAAATTATGCTAATTCATCCAGTATTTATTTAATTATAAATAAAAAACGATTTTATCACTCGGTAGATATTTCCACCATTTTCCAGTGGTCAAGGACGATAACTCATATTTTCACGATTTCGGGGTTTGGGGTCTCCATTGTTTACAAAAATGTCAAAATGTACGTAAAATCATTTTTTTTCTTTTTCTTATAATTAAATAACTACTGGATGAATTTGCGTAATTTTTCTGCACAATCTTATTTTCAGCTAACACGTAAGTACATAATAAAGTTTATACATTCTTTAAATATTTCAATGTCAGGGCTGATATGCATAAGCACCTTTCCATTAAAAAAAAAATCTAAGATACAAAATGGTGGAAATATCTACCGAGTGATAAAATCGTTAAAATCGTTTTTTTATTTATAATTAAATAACTACTGGATGAATTTGCGTAATTTTTTCTGCACAATCTTATTTTCAGCTAACATGTAAGTACATAATAAAGTTTATACATTCTTTAAATATTTCCATGTCAGGGTTGATATGCACAAGCACCAAAATGAATACTGTATTTTTACTTACTAGGAATTATTTTGAAGAAAAAAACAAAAAAACGTACCAAAATTACTTTTATCACGACATATTTTTTAAATTTTATTATTGCAAAGCTGTTCGTAATTCATTTTGGGTTTATTTTCTTCAAAAAAACTTCCGTGGTTCAAAAGTTATAAGAATTTAAAGTGTCGAAATTTGTGTTTTTCATTGGACATTTTTCTTTAATAATTCTTTAAATAAAGTGCGCAAAAAAACGGACCTCATCATTTCAAGAAATTCAGTAATTTCTCCCTGATTTATTTATTTACTCTCATGAAATTTGGCCTTTTGGCTAAGATCAAAGTGTAGTATCTGTTCCGATGGATAGAGTGCTCACCTTCTCGGCGCCTACTTTTCAAATCCCGACCTTGTGTCACATCTCACCACTGTGGGAGGAACATAAATAGCATGTCGACGTTTTAAAAGGCTTTTCTTTTCCGTTTGAAACCGGAACATTGCTCAATTATCTCCCTTGATATTTACATCGACTTCCGGTTTTAAATAACGAAATTTACGAAAATAATTTCCTCCGACTTAAAATTTAAAACTGAAATCTTTCATTTAATTTCTTCTTATCCCCCCCCCCCCCCCGTTTTTTTTTTCACTAACAAAGAAAAAAGGCGTAAACAAATGTAAGTAATTGTTTTCATAACTTTTTTTTGTAAAATAAAAAATAAATTCTTGGGCATCTTTTACGAGACTCAGCAGAGTAAAAACGCAAAAAAAACAAATTACAACAAATAAAAGTAACTGTAAGCTGTAAAAGTTAGTTTCAAACTTGCATATGCTATTTGTTTGTATTTTAAACCCGTTTGAAGTGCTAATTATTAGAAATCAATAGTTTTGACAGCGTAATTTCGAAAAACAACATGGCCGATTACTAACGAAATCACTAGGAGCAACCATATTGTTTTCGTGAAAACGTTGGAAAAAAAAAACAAGCCATTTTTTTTTTTTACATCTAATGAAAACCCATTTATAATACGTAAAAATAAAAACAAATTACATAGGCAAGTAGAAAAATATCTATTCTCGTCGTAGGTCAACTTCACTTGTTGCAAATTTATGTTTTTAAACCCTTTCTCGTTCTTTTTTTGGACCCCGTTCGCGCCTCTGCTGAGTCTCGTAACATATACCCTAAATTCTTTTTTTAACAATGAAGGATACAAATTTTCTTGTGATTTTTTTTTTCGTTTCGCAGACAAAATGGCGGACAATGAACCATCTGCTTATTTCTGATTTTTTCTTCCGACATCACAAATGAGTAAGTAAACCCAAATAAATTGTTTTGGACTAATTTCCAAACTGTATTTCCTTTAAAATAATTTACGGTAAATTTATTTGGGTTTACTTACTCATTTGTGAATTCGGAAATTAGCAAACGGTTCATTGTCCGCCATTTTGGCTGCGGAACGACTAAATCGCCTTTTTTACATTAAATAAATTTGTATTTTTATTAATCTCTTTACATTAAGATGCGTAAATTTCAAAGTTTTTCGAACCGGCACGCTGTATCATACAGATTGTGAGGTATTTCAATACAGCTTTAATTTCTTTTATGTCACTACATAGTGTCTGTATAACAGTAACTGCACTATTACTACCTTTTTTAAAGAAATTGTGTAATTCAAGCACAACACCGTTTTTTTAAGCATTACACTGCACTAAAATAATTCTTTCAACAAGGTTGTAGCAGGTTAGTTGCAAATATTCAAGTATGCCGAGATCATGGTTTATACCGTGACTTTCTCTCCAGCCGAGATTCCGATCCAGAAAACAGCAATTCTTCCCCCTTTGTCCGAAACATCGCTCATGAAATGTGAGAACTAAAGGACATAATCATATTCGGTTTAATGCCTGTTTTTGCATGCTGGCATGTGTTAGACAGCTTTTATAAATTGACTTCCAAACTAACCTGTCTCTGGCCAGGTCTTTATTTATCCCTCTTTCTCTCAAATCCATTCTTATCACTTCGATGTTTTACTTGACGTGAACTGAACTTGCTCCCTCAACTGTTCTACATCTACTAACCCAAGAACTCTCATCCATTCTTTAAACGTGGCCAAACCATCAAAGTCTCCTGTTCTGCACACATCTACCTATACTTTCCAGATTTTGCTTGATTTGAGATCATCAGATCTAAACATATCTTTAAGACTCTCATTACACATCCATCATATCATTTCTCTCCATGCAACGTATATCTTCAACCCTCACTGGTCAGGTTGCACTTCCATACATGATCATGCTGTGTACACATGCCTCTCTCTCTTTGGTCCACAGTGGTAATTCTCGACTGGATGGTAATAGCAGAAGTTTTCTGAACTTACTCCATCCACTCTTGCAATCCCACTAGCGCTTGCTCCTTCCTAAACGTATCCGACCTCAAGCCAGAAAAAATATTTCAAATACATGACGGAGTTGGGACCTTAATCCTCTTCAAACACTTGCACACACTTAGCCCACTGATCACACGACTATCGGAAACACCTCTGGAAGTCTTCTTTTGGAATTGTGTTCATCTCCGCCGTCGCATTCCACATTATCTCTTTTTTTTGCACCCTCAACTGTTAAGATTAAATAGAGTTGTTCCCCTTGGACCGTTTTGATTAAGTTGCCTCCCTTTGAGAACGTGACTTTACGAGACTTCACGAGACTTCATTTTGGCATTATAAATATCGGTCAGCCATCTTTGTTTTGTTTAGTTCTTGATAATCTTCTTACCGGCCACATGTGCCAAATAAACATATCAACTTATATCCATTTTCATCAGCTTTATGTGTCGTTTTTCACAACAACAGCTGTACTCCGAGCAGTTTGGGACCTGCCAGAACGCTAGTCACTCTCCGCTGATGTGCGGCCATTTTTGAATCGGTTGAACCTTCCTTAATTTGTGTTACACCTATCACATCTTCTCCGAACACCTGTTGAATCTAACGTGACGGCGGAGATGAACACCGTTCCAAAAGAGGACTTCCAGAGGTGTTTCCGGCAGTGGATGGATCGTTGGGCTAAGTGTGTGCAAGCAGAAGGGGTCTATTTGAGCAGAATCAACGCAAGTCCGTAAATCAAGCGAACCGTGTGCTTGCGATCCTATAATCCACTATTTGGTGTGTGTTAAGAAGATGCGTACATTTTGAATATTACAAACTAGGCGACGTTCATGCACTCACCAATAACGACAAGAGAAAGTGGATAGAATTTTGCAATTCGATGTTCTTTGTACTTGACCCGATAAATCTTCAAACCTTACAAGGTCTGATGTTTGTTTTTTTTGTTGGAGTACTTAAAGGTCGCTATTATGTTCTACCTCTGCCCAGCGACCTCCGCGACTTTAAACATCAACTAAAAACAGCGATTTCGAAATATTTTTTTCTGACCTAAGGTCGGATACTTTTTAGACAGGCCTCGTATACGTTTATCAAACCAGAATAATGGCAAAAGGGTTCAGTTTCGTATTATATATATATATATCCATCCTAATTTAAAAGGGAATGTATGAAAATGTAAACAAGTATTCATACATCAGTGTTTCCTTCAAGGTTATGTACCAATACAGTCACTATATTTTAATGCGTATTTAATGATCTATTTTTGTTTAATCATTTTTCTGTTTCACTTACAGAAAACTATTTACGACTGGAATTCGAATTTCTGCATGTCGGTACAATCGGGGGGAGCAGGGAGCGCAGGAACAAGCCACTCGCACTAGTTCCATCAGACATTACATTGATAAAACTGCAGAATCACCGATATGCCGATTGTGTAATGAAAAGGAAAAAACCTTAGCGCATATTGTATCTGAATGCCCAATGCTAGCACAGCATCAATATAAAAAATGGAGACACAACAAAGTCTCTCAGGTACTACACTGGAATATATGCAAACTTTATGAATTGGACCACAATGGGAAGTGGTATTATTTTAAAAATAAAAATGGTGCCAGCCTAGGCTAACACCACAAAATATTTTCATTGGGTTAAGGAGAATGAGAAGACCGAGGAGGGACAGCACAAACCAGACCTCCACTGGAAGTGCAGAGAGTGCTGGGACCTTGGGGAGGCTTATTGCCACCCGAATCCCAGAGAAGACCAATGGTCCTTAACAGCGAGAAATCAATGGTAAACGGCTGTTGCGGTACTGTAAGGTTATTTGCGGTGGCTATCGAAAAGAGGTGAAGAATACTGAAAATCTGGGGAGACTTGTTGTCACTCAGACTCCAGGGAATACCACCGGTTGTCCGTGAGCAATCACTGATGACCTGTGTGAGAACTCCTAGTGAGTACTAATAATAATTATAGAAAATGAAAAACTTTATGAATCGGACCACAATGAGAAGTGGTAGGAGCATAAGTCAGAAGTGGTATGAGCATAAGTCAGAAGTGGTATTAGCATAAGCCAGGAGAACAACAATGTCAAACTTTATTGGGGCATGCGCATACAGACTGATAAGGTTCTTTGAACATTCAAAACCCGCCTTAATCTTTCTAAACAAAAACAAGAGAACTTGCTTAATCATTGATATGGCCTGCCCCTTTGATACCAGATTACAGGAGAAAGAACACGAAAAAAATCAATAAATATCAAGATCTAAAATAGAATTAGTTAAACTATGGAAATGTAAAGGTGATTCCCGTTGTAGCCAGAGGCCGGCAACACGAGGAAAAGAGCTATTGGCATAGAAGGTTCTTGAGCATCTGATGACCTCCACAGTTAAGTGATGGGATTTAGCTGATTGTCGGATTTGACGTTAATGAATCAACGCTTTCATGAAGATCTCGGTAAAGAATACACATGGAACCACATGCTAACGAAGAACCGCATTCTCTTGAAGTAAACACATTAGCACCAACATGCAGTCCTGATGCAGAAACACATAGCAGAGTGAAACAATATTCTTGTAAAGTATGTGAATTGAAATTTTCAAGCAGTTCTCATTTAACGAGACATATACGAACACACACTGGAGAAAAACCTTATTCTTGCAAAGTTTGCGGATCTGAATTTGCAAACAATTACAATTTAAAAAAACATATAAGAACGCATACTGGAGAAAAACCATATCCTTGTCCGGAATGTGAATCAGCGTTTTCAAGCAGTTCAGATTTGAAGCAACACATGAAAACACATACGGGCGAGAAACCCTATTCTTGTAAAATATGTGATTCAAAGTTTTCACAGAGTTCTTCCCTAAAGATGCACATGCGAACTCACACTGGAGAAAAACCTCATTCTTGTAATATATGTGGGTTGACGTTTTCAAACTTTTCTCATGTAAAATCGCACCTGCGAAGACATACTGGAGAAAAGCCTTATTCTTGTGAAATATGTGAATCTTCTTTTTCGAGCAGTAGTTCGTTAGAAAGACATATACGAACACATACTGGAGAAAAACCTTATCTTTGTCATGTATGCGGATCTGCATTTTCAGTCAATTATCATTTAATAAGACATCTACGAACACACACTGAATAGGGGAGTTTGAATTACCTAGTAGACACTATCCTCGAGTGTATTCGGTCTCTCTGTACAAGGGTTTGTCAGGACAACCTGACATGAGGATACTTAACCCTACAAGTAAACCCTGACCAAATATTCAAAATTACATAGTATCCGCAGCACAAATAAGATCCCCTCATACGAGGAATAGTGCATCTTCTCCTAGTGATGTTACCTCAAGTAACAGCACTTATCTGGATACTCCACCAGACTAGATGAATTCTTGATCTCTTCAAAGTAATGGAACTAAAATTTAAAAAAAATAGTTTAAATGCAGCGATAGAATAGCTAAGAGGTGCACAATGCAAAATGGAACAAATTATGCTCGAAATCAGTTTATGCGATAAAAAAGAAACACCTGCATCGGACAGCAAACTGGAGTATTTTTTATTAATATTTATCGGAAAATATTGTAAATACATATGTAAATTTGATAATAGCAGTTATAAGTGTATATTTGTAAATATGAATTTAATAGAAGTTTAAAAGAAATGAATTATGTAAATTGCAAAACTCGTCCGTTGTCTAAGCGAGTTTTGGTAACAGTATATAAGGAAGTTAATAGAATATTATATTAAGATCCTTAACACGTTTTCTGTTCTAATCGCAGTCTTGAAATTTCTTTCTACTTTATTTATGTTATTTAATCTAAATCAAGTAATTAATAGTTTCCTAATTCTAATACAAAGATTATGAATGCTGATTTGAAAAATTCCTTAAATAGTAATTATTATGCCCTCCTCCCTCCAGCTCTTACGGTTGCAAAAATTCTCGCAGACAGACAGACAGACAGAGAAGGTGCTCGTTATATTATATTGGCTAGCGAAAATAGACTCTCTAACGGTCGTTTATTTTTGCTAGACTGCCGCGTTCTTGGGTGGTTAGACAAAAGAAAAGATAAAAAATAATAGCAGTTATAAGTGTATATTTGTAAATATGAATTTAATAGAAGTTTAAAAGAAATGAATTATGTAAATTGCAAAAAATGTCTGAGCGTGTTTTTGTAACAGTATATAAGGAAGTTGAAAGAGTATTAGTTCAAGTAAGATTTTTAACACGTTTCATGTTCGAATCGCAGTCTAATCTTGAAATTTCGTTCTACTTTATTTATATGTTATTTAATGATGTTTAATGTTATTTCATGTTATTTAATCTAAATTAAGTAATTAATAGTAATTCTAAGGTATACAAAGATTATCATAGCTGACTTGAAAAATTGATTAGTTAAATAGTAATTACTCGCTCTCGTGCCCCCTCCCTGATGTTTACAAAAATTCTCGCCGACAGACAGACAGACAGACAGACAGACAGACAGAGAACCTGCTGCTATAATAAAACATCTGGAACAGTCCAAATCCTACAGTCACATTAAAATTCAATCTATATACAAATGTTTGTGGCAGATCTATGAGACGAACGGGCATTGAAGGAAAGTGCTAGCCTGTTTAGTTACCCCTTTTCTTTCTAGGTTCGTTCGGCTTACTCTCTCCTCTTCTTCTTGTTCTTCTTTTTATTTATTTCTTTCTTCTTGAAGAGGGGATCACCTTGCGGGCAAGTTGCTCGTAAAAATAAGTTTTAACAGATGTGGCCAAAGTGTGAACCCAAGAAAAGTGTTCACATATGTTTTGAACAAGTGGGTGCGAAATAGACTTTTATAAAACCAGAGAATTATCGGAAAAAGATCCGTGTTCCTGGCGACAACGGAATAACTCGCCTCGCTATCAATGAAGACAGCGACAACAACAAAAATACCCGACTTGAAGTGCGAACCCCAGCATCCACTTTTAAGCACGCCTGCTGTCTTCCCACTATTACAGCTTAACCAAGTAAACACACACGCACACTAAACTTTAAAGACCAATTTAACGCTCGTATCGTCTCAAACATTTTCTATCCTTCACAAACTTTATTGTTAAATTTTACATTTTTGTAAAATTATTTCCATATAAAAGTTTTATTTTTTTACTTTACAGTTTCTCTTTTTTTTTATTAACAATTTTATATTGTTAAAAGTTAGAACTCGCTAACTGGTGATCCTTGCCAATCATATATGTTGTTATCGAATCGGTCTCAATTTACCTACACAAAATTAATTGTTTAGTGTGGTGCTTGGTAATCCCTAAAGACGCGATCGTCGTCTAAAATACCAGACCCCAAACCGGGAACCAAAGACATCCCCAACATAGTTTCAATGGATTTTTATTAGATATCAGAATTTCTCTTCATTTTATGTTCACGGAAAGTTGTAAATTTGCCGACATTTTTTTTTGCTTTGTTTTGTTTTTTTTGTTTTTTTACTGGGACTCATAATCAAAGCGCACTTCTTCCAAAACTTTGATACGCTACTAGACCCCAAGCAGGGAACCAAAGACACCCCACATGTTTACTCCCTTCGTACAATATTTATTGTAAAGCTTTAAACTTAATATTTAAAAAAAAATTAATTGATTCAATATCTACACAGATTGAATTGTTGAGTTATTTTTATATTCTAATTTATTATATATCGGCTAAAAAAGACTCCAAAGTTAGGTTTTTAAAGAACTCCTGCTTCTTGCTTTCTTTTAAAACTAGCACAAACACTCAAATATTGAAGGAATGTATTATGACTTGATCAAATTATCAAACTTAAAAATTTTCTTTTTAAATGTTCAATAAACAATATATGGCTTAATGAGTGAGGAAACAATAATTTTCTCAAATACTAGAAAGAGAATTTTCGCAAGGATTTAAATTAAACTGGTCATAAAAGAAATCCTTTTAAAGACTGATCGTGAAAACAATTATGGAATTCCATGTGGAACAATTCTCTAAAACTGATTTGTAGTGAGAATTTTTTTATAGGCTTCCAAATCATACAGTCACTTGAAATTAAAATTCATTCTATATACAATATCATCTGACAAAGGACATGGTTTTTGCTTTGGGTTTGAATTAAAGATGT
Organism: Sepiola atlantica; assembly: GCA_963556195.1. Lineage (NCBI taxonomy): Eukaryota > Metazoa > Mollusca > Cephalopoda > Sepiida > Sepiolidae > Sepiola > Sepiola atlantica. The sequence continues at coordinate 60,810,145 of OY744549.1, read as the reverse complement.
GAAATTTTTTACAGGCTTCCAAATCATACAGTCACTTGAAATTAAAATTCATTCTATATACAATATCATCTGACAAAGGACATGGTTTTTGCTTTGGGTTTGAATAAAAGATGTGAAATTTTTTATAGGCTTCCAAATCATACAGTCACTTGAAATTAAAATTCATTCTATATACAATATCATCTGACAAAGGACATGTTTTTTGCTTTGGGTTTGAATTAAAGATGTGAAATTTTTTATAGGCTTCCAAATCATACAGTCACTTGAAATTAAAATTCATTCTATATACAATATCATCTGACAAAGGACATGTTTTTTGCTTTGGGATTGAATTAAAGATGTGAAATTTTTTATAGGCTTCCAAATCATACAGTCACTTGAAATTAAAATTCATTCTATATACAATATCATCTGACAAAGGACATGTTTTTTGCTTTGGGTTTGAATTAAAGATGTGAAATTTTTTATAGGCTTCCAAATCATACAGTCACTTGAAATTAAAATTCATTCTATATACAATATCATCTGACAAAGGACATGTTTTTTGCTTTGGGATTGAATTAAAGATGTGAAATTTTTTATAGGCTTCCAAATCATACAGTCACTTGAAATTAAAATTCATTCTATATACAATATCATCTGACAAAGGACATGTTTTTTGCTTTGGGTTTGAATTAAAGATGTGAAATTTTTTATAGGCTTCCAAATCATACAGTCACTTGAAATTAAAATTCATTCTATATACAATATCATCTGACAAAGGACATGTTTTTTGCTTTGGGTTTGAATTAAAGATGTGAAATTTTTTATAGGCTTCCAAATCATACAGTCACTTGAAATTAAAATTCATTCTATATACAATATCATCTGACAAAGGACATGTTTTTTGCTTTGGGTTTGAATTAAAGATGTGAAATTTTTTATAGGCTTCCAAATCATACAGTCACTTGAAATTAAAATTCATTCTATATACAATATCATCTGACAAAGGACATGTTTTTTGCTTTGGGATTGAATTAAAGATGTGAAATTTTTTATAGGCTTCCAAATCATACAGTCACTTGAAATTAAAATTCATTCTATATACAATATCATCTGACAAAGGACATGTTTTTTGCTTTGGGTTTGAATTAAAGATGTGAAATTTTTTATAGGCTTCCAAATCATACAGTCACTTGAAATTAAAATTCATTCTATATACAATATCATCTGACAAAGGACATGTTTTTTGCTTTGGGTTTGAATTAAAGATGTGAAATTTTTTATAGGCTTCCAAATCATACAGTCACTTGAAATTAAAATTCATTCTATATACAATATCATCTGACAAAGGACATGTTTTTTGCTTTGGGTTTGAATTAAAGATGTGAAATTTTTTATAGGCTTCCAAATCATACAGTCACTTGAAATTAAAATTCATTCTATATACAATATCATCTGACAAAGGACATGTTTTTTGCTTTGGGTTTGAATTAAAGATGTGAAATTTTTTATAGGCTTCCAAATCATACAGTCACTTGAAATTAAAATTCATTCTATATACAATATCATCTGACAAAGGACATGTTTTTTGCTTTGGGTTTTAATTAAAGATGTGAAATTTTTTATAGGCTTCCAAATCATACAGTCACTTGAAATTAAAATTCATTCTATATACAATATCATCTGACAAAGGACATGTTTTTTGCTTTGGGTTTGAATTAAAGATGTGAAATTTTTTATAGGCTTCCAAATCATACAGTCACTTGAAATTAAAATTCATTCTATATACAATATCATCTGACAAAGGACATGTTTTTTGCTTTGGGTTTGAATTAAAGATGTGAAATTTTTTATAGGCTTCCAAATCATACAGTCACTTGAAATTAAAATTCATTCTATATACAATATCATCTGACAAAGGACATGGTTTTTGCTTTGGGTTTGAATTAAAGATGTGATTAAAGATGTGATTAAAGATGTGATTACTAATAAAAAAAAAGAAACACCTGGATTGGACAGCAAACTGGAGCAAACGACATTCATCATTTTTATTTCCTTTAATTCTGATTGTGTACTTCTGCTCACTTTCCGACAATTTTTCTTTTCCTATTTTTTCACGTGGTGATTCAGCAGTTGTAACACTGTGGTTCATTGTAATCGTTAACTTATCGCTATTCACTGTATCTTGTTCCCAAATAAATTATGTTTTGCCCTAGTCTTCCAAGTAGTAAATTTCTTAAACCAGAATGCATGTATTGCTTCGTCCTTATGTACTTTCCCATTTGCACTTTTTCTCGTTCCCACTAAGGTTTTTTTCATTCATTTAGATATTCTCCTCCTCCATCTATTTCTTGAAGCTTTATGTTCAGGTTTTAGCCACTCGGCATGACAGTTGTGGTCTAGTTTTTTCCCCCCATATATTGCTTGATATTCTGCCGACTCGGTACAAATCACGTTGACACACCGGTTCCCGTTAGATCACCAAAGTTAAGCAACGTCGAGCCTGGCCAGTATTAAATGGGTGACCATTTGGGACTGCCAGGTGCTGTATGTGCTCTCTGTTTATCTCGGCATTGTTTCCAGTCGTCTTGAACTGCTTGCCATTGGAATCAAGCAGTGCCGACTCAGGAGAGGTGTTGTTAGGGATTGCGCAACCCTTGCTTCATAATTACACGCGCAGCCAGCCCCTTATAGGGGTATCCATATTCTCTCTAGACTGAATGGAGGGCCTGCCGACTCATGTTGTGCTCTTTGTGCCCTCTTCGTGTTTACCTTTGACCTATGAGCAAATGTTCTGTTAATTTTGCTTTCAGAGTCGTCTCTCCTTTGCTGCAGTTCTTCACATTTCTCAGGTGGACTTTCTTCTTCTTTGACAATTCTATTACGAATGGCAAAACATAGATGTGTCACCTTTCGAGATGTACACATTACAGGTCCAAAATTTTCTATGATTTGTTACATTCACCTATATGTCGGAATATAGGGATTTTTGGTACATCCTTATATTTCAAAAACAAAGGCCATGATTTTTTGCCTTTGGTTTGAGTTAAAGATGTGAATACTAATCTGGATTCAAATATAACCCTAACCCCAACCCTTACCCAAACTCTTACCCTAATCCTAACTCTAACTCTAACTCTTACTCTTACCCTAACTATTACCCTAACCTTAACCCTAACCCTAACTATTACCCTAACTCTAACTTTAACCCTAACTCTTACCTTAACCCTAACTCTTATCCTGACCCTAACTCTTACCTTAACCCTAACCCTAACTCTTACCCTAACCCTAACAATAACTTTGCAAATATTGGTGTAGTAATCCATTGTTTTGGGCGATGGTAAGTAAAACCATCTTGAGATGGTTACGGTTAGGATTGCTGAAATCATTTAAATGTTCTGGACTACTTAGAGTCTACATAATTTTCACAATCAATTTTGTATAGATCTTCATACCTTCTGAAATATGAAGCAAATGTTTTATCCTCGTCTGGGGAATAAGTGCCATGTATACAGCGAATAAGTGAAATTGTCAATTGCACTTCCAACGGCACCTGCGGAAAATAATTTTTGTTTTCGTTACTTTGACCCCTATGCCATATTGTTTGCATTAATATTTCAATGTTTTGATGTGTTTCTCTATTTAGTTCCAGAAGACTTTCTTCGGCTTCTTTTTTTTTTGGTTCGTTTAGTTTTTGTAAGTATGGATGTTCGAAAAGGCAATAATCTCCGTAAAAAAAAATGTAAAATCTAGGTCAATAAAATGAAATTTAAGATATTGCAATTTTCTGTTGCTGTTTTCGACGTCTTTTTTGTTCCACCGTCTATCAAGGCTAAAAGTCACTTGAGGATAAGGATTAACGAGACGGATAGTTTGCCACTTGAATGGTGAAGAATATTATGAGAGGATTGAAAATGATGAATGGAATCAACGAAGTTTGATTACGTGTGAAGATGGTTTATGACAAATATTTGTTGATATTCGATTTGTAGCCGACAGCAATACCGTAGTAACATGTTCCATAGATGGGAAGGAAACTTTGTTCATGGAAATTCCATTTGATTTTAGGTCCACAGACGAAGAAAGGAAAGTAATTTGCACCGTCATTTTATAGTTGTCTTTCCTCAGTTTTCTGTTCCTGTTGCATTTGATATTCTACTAGTTCTGTCATCTTGAGATGGTTAGGGTTAGGGTTAGGGTTCTGTCATCTTAGGGTTAGGATTACTGAAATCATTTAAATGTTCTGCAGATTCTACAACCGAGTGATTCTCCTTCCTTCTTTCGAAGGAGGAGTTAATGCTTGGGAGGATGATAAAAGGAGAAGGTAATGCATCTTAAGTAGTCATTGAATGCAGCTTCCAGTTGAACTTTATTTCTGTTCCTGTTGCATTTGATATTTTACTAGTTTTAGAGGTGGAGATAAATTGACTGGGAGGATGATATGATGAAAGGCCCCCCCCTTTCAAAGGAGGAGTTAATGCTTGGGAGGATGATAAAAGGAGAAGGTAATGCTTCTTAAGTAGTCATTGAATGCAGCTTCCAGTTGAACTTTATTTCTGTTCCTGTTGCATTTGATATTTTACTAGTTTTAGAGGTGGAGATAAATTGACTGGGAGGATGATATGATGAAAGGCCCCCCCCCCCCCTTTCAAAGGAGGAGTTAATGCTTGGGAGGATGATAAAAGGAGAAGGTAATGCATCTTAAGTAGTCATTGAATGCAGCTTCCAGTTGAACTTTATTTCTGTTCCTGTTGCATTTGATATTTTACTAGTTTTAGAGGTGGAGATAAATTGACTGGGAGGATGATATGATGAAAGGCTCCCGTCACCTTTCAAAGGAGGAGTTAATGCTTGGGAGGATGATAAAAGGAGAAGGTAATGCATCTTAAGTAGTCATTGAATGCAGCTTCCAGTTGAACTTTATTTCTGTTCCTGTTGCATTTGATATTTTACTAGTTTTAGAGGTGGAGATAAATTGACTGGGAGGATGATATGATGAAAGCCCCCCCCCCCTTTCAAAGGAGGAGTTAATGCTTGGGAGGATGATAAAAGGAGAAGGTAATGCATCTTAAGTAGTCATTGAATGCAGCTTCCAGTTGAACTTTATTTCTGTTCCTGTTGCATTTGATATTTTACTAGTTTTAGAGGTGGAGATAAATTGACTGGGAGGATGATATGATGAAAGCCCCCCCCCCTTTCAAAGGAGGAGTTAATGCTTGGGAGGATGATAAAAGGAGAAGGTAATGCATCTTAAGTAGTCATTGAATGCAGCTTCCAGTTGAACTTTATTTCTGTTCCTGTTGCATTTGATATTTTACTAGTTTTAGAGGTGGAGATGAATTGACTGGGAGGATGATATGATGAAAGGCCCCCCCCCCCTTTCAAAGGAGGAGTTAATGCTTGGGAGGATGATAAAAGGAGAAGGTAATGCATCTTAAGTAGTCATTGAATGCAGCTTCCAGTTGAACTTTATTTCTGTTCCTGTTGCATTTGATATTTTACTAGTTTTAGAGGTGGAGATAAATTACCTGGGAGGATGATATGATGAAAGGCCCCCGCCACCTTTCAAAGGAGGAGTTAATGCTTGGGAGGATGATAAAAGGAGAAGGTAATGCATCTTAAGTAGTCATTGAATGCAGCTTCCAGTTGAACTTTATTTCTGTTCCTGTTGCAATTGATATTTTACTAGTTTTAGAGGTGGAGATAAATTGACTGGGAGGATGATATGATGAAAGGCCCCCCCCCCTTTCAAAGGAGGAGTTAATGCTTGGGAGGATGATAAAAGGAGAAGGTAATGCTTCTTAAGTAGTCATTGAATGCAGCTTCCAGTTGAACTTTATTTCTGTTCCTGTTGCATTTGATATTTTACTAGTTTTAGAGGTGGAGATAAATTGACTGGGAGGGTGATATGATGAAAGGCCCCCGCCACCTTTCAAAGGAGGAGTTAATGCTTGGGAGGATGATAAAAGGAGAAGGTAATGCATCTTAAGTAGTCATTGAATGCAGCTTCCAGTTGAACTTTATTTCTGTTCCTGTTGCATTTGATATTTTACTAGTTTTAGAGGTGGAGATAAATTGACTGGGAGGATGATATGATGAAAGGCCCCCGCCCCTTTCAAAGGAGGAGTTAATGCTTGGGAGGATGATAAAAGGAGAAGGTAATGCATCTTAAGTAGTCATTGAATGCAGCTTCCAGTTGAACTTTATTTCTGTTCCTGTTGCATTTGATATTTTACTAGTTTTAGAGGTGGAGATAAATTGACTAGGAGGATGATATGATGAAAGGCCCCCCCCCTTTCAAAGGAGGAGTTAATGCTTGGGAGGATGATAAAAGGAGAAGGTAATGCATCTTAAGTAGTCATTGAATGCAGCTTCCAGTTGAACTTTATTTCTGTTCCTGTTGCATTTGATATTTTACTAGTTTTAGAGGTGGAGATAAATTGACTGGGAGGATGATATGATGAAAGGCCCCCCCCCCTTTCAAAGGAGGAGTTAATGCTTGGGAGGATGATAAAAGGAGAAGGTAATGCATCTTAAGTAGTCATTGAATGCAGCTTCCAGTTGAACTTTATTTCTGTTCCTGTTGCATTTGATATTTTACTAGTTTTAGAGGTGGAGATAAATTGACTAGGAGGATGATATGATGAAAGGCCCCCCCCCCCTTTCAAAGGAGGAGTTAATGCTTGGGAGGATGATAAAAGGAGAAGGTAATGCATCTTAAGTAGTCATTGAATGCAGCTTCCTGTTGAACTTTATTTCTGTTCCTGTTGCATTTGATATTTTACTAGTTTTAGAGGTGGAGATAAATTGACTAGGAGGGTGATATGATGAAAGCCCCCCCCCCCCTTTCAAAGGAGGAGTTAATGCTTGGGAGGATGATAAAAGGAGAAGGTAATGCATCTTAAGTAGTCATTGAATGCAGCTTCCAGTTGAACTTTATTTCTGTTCCTGTTGCATTTGATATTTTACTAGTTTTAGAGGTGGAGATAAATTGACTGGGAGGATGATATGATGAAAGGCCCCCCCCCTCTTTCAAAGGAGGAGTTAATGCTTGGGAGGATGATAAAAGGAGAAGGTAATGCATCTTAAGTAGTCATTGAATGCAGCTTCCAGTTGAACTTTATTCCAGTGATTCTCCTTCCTTCTTTCGTCGTTTTAGAGGTGGAGATAAATTGACTGGGAGGATGATATGATGAAAGGCCCCCCCCCCCTTTCAAAGGAGGAGTTAATGCTTAGGAGGATGATAAAAGGAGAAGGTAATGCATCTTAAGTAGTCATTGAATGCAGCTTCCAGTTGAACTTTATTTCCAGTGATTCTCCTTCCTTCTTTCGTCGTTTTAGAGGTGGAGATAAATTGACTGGGAGGATGATATGATGAAAGGCCCCCCCCCCCTTTCAAAGGAGGAGTTAATGCTTGGGAGGATGATAAAAGGAGAAGGTAATGCATCTTAAGTAGTCATTGAATGCAGCTTCCAGTTGAACTTTATTTCTGTTCCTGTTGCATTTGATATTTTACTAGTTTTAGAGGTGGAGATAAATTGACTGGGAGGATGATATGATGAAAGGCCCCCCCCCTTTCAAAGGAGGAGTTAATGCTTGGGAGGATGATAAAAGGAGAAGGTAATGCATCTTAAGTAGTCATTGAATGCAGCTTCCAGTTGAACTTTATTTCCAGTGATTCTCCTTCCTTCTTTCGTCGTTTTAGAGGTGGAGATAAATTGACTGGGAGGATGATATGATGAAAGGCCCCCCCCCTTTCAAAGGAGGAGTTAATGCTTGGGAGGATGATAAAAGGAGAAGGTAATGCATCTTAAGTAGTCATTGAATGCAGCTTCCAGTTGAACTTTATTTCTGTTCCTGTTGCATTTGATATTTTACTAGTTTTAGAGGTGGAGATAAATTGACTGGGAGGATGATATGATGAAAGGCCCCCCCCTTTCAAAGGAGGAGTTAATGCTTGGGAGGATGATAAAAGGAGAAGGTAATGCATCTTAAGTAGTCATTGAATGCAGCTTCCAGTTGAACTTTATTTCTGTTCCTGTTGCATTTGATATTTTACTAGTTTTAGAGGTGGAGATAAATTGACTGGGAGGATGATATGATGAAAGGCCCCCCCCCTTTCAAAGGAGGAGTTAATGCTTGGGAGGATGATAAAAGGAGAAGGTAATGCATCTTAAGTAGTCATTGAATGCAGCTTCCAGTTGAACTTTATTTCTGTTCCTGTTGCATTTGATATTTTACTAGTTTTAGAGGTGGAGATAAATTGACTGGGAGGATGATATGATGAAAGGCCCCCCCCCCTTTCAAAGGAGGAGTTAATGCTTGGGAGGATGATAAAAGGAGAAGGTAATGCATCTTAAGTAGTCATTGAATGCAGCTTCCAGTTGAACTTTATTTCTGTTCCTGTTGCATTTGATATTTTACTAGTTTTAGAGGTGGAGATAAATTGACTGGGAGGATGATATGATGAAAGGCCCCCCCCCCTTTCAAAGGAGGAGTTAATGCTTGGGAGGATGATAAAAGGAGAAGGTAATGCATCTTAAGTAGTCATTGAATGCAGCTTCCAGTTGAACTTTATTTCTGTTCCTGTTGCATTTGATATTTTACTAGTTTTAGAGGTGGAGATAAATTGACTGGGAGGATGATATGATGAAAGGCCCCCCCCCCTTTCAAAGGAGGAGTTAATGCTTGGGAGGATGATAAAAGGAGAAGGTAATGCATCTTAAGTAGTCATTGAATGCAGCTTCCAGTTGAACTTTATTTCTGTTCCTGTTGCATTTGATATTTTACTAGTTTTAGAGGTGGAGATAAATTGACTGGGAGGATGATATGATGAAAGGCCCCCCCCCCTTTCAAAGGAGGAGTTAATGCTTGGGAGGATGATAAAAGGAGAAGGTAATGCATCTTAAGTAGTCATTGAATGCAGCTTCCAGTTGAACTTTATTTCTGTTCCTGTTGCATTTGATATTTTACTAGTTTTAGAGGTGGAGATAAATTGACTGGGAGGATGATATGATGAAAGGCCCCCCCCCCTTTCAAAGGAGGAGTTAATGCTTGGGAGGATGATAAAAGGAGAAGGTAATGCATCTTAAGTAGTCATTGAATGCAGCTTCCAGTTGAACTTTATTTCTGTTCCTGTTGCATTTGATATTTTACTAGTTTTAGAGGTGGAGATAAATTGACTGGGAGGATGATATGATGAAAGGCCCCCCCCCCTTTCAAAGGAGGAGTTAATGCTTGGGAGGATGATAAAAGGAGAAGGTAATGCATCTTAAGTAGTCATTGAATGCAGCTTCCAGTTGAACTTTATTTCTGTTCCTGTTGCATTTGATATTTTACTAGTTTTAGAGGTGGAGATAAATTGACTGGGAGGATGATATGATGAAAGGCCCCCCCCCCTTTCAAAGGAGGAGTTAATGCTTGGGAGGATGATAAAAGGAGAAGGTAATGCATCTTAAGTAGTCATTGAATGCAGCTTCCAGTTGAACTTTATTTCTGTTCCTGTTGCATTTGATATTTTACTAGTTTTAGAGGTGGAGATAAATTGACTGGGAGGATGATATGATGAAAGGCCCCCCCTCCCTTTCAAAGGAGGAGTTAATGCTTGGGAGGATGATAAAAGGAGAAGGTAATGCATCTTAAGTAGTCATTGAATGCAGCTTCCAGTTGAACTTTATTTCTGTTCCTGTTGCATTTGATATTTTACTAGTTTTAGAGGTGGAGATAAATTGACTGGGAGGATGATATGATGAAAGGCCCCCCCCCCTTTCAAAGGAGGAGTTAATGCTTGGGAGGATGATAAAAGGAGAAGGTAATGCATCTTAAGTAGTCATTGAATGCAGCTTCCAGTTGAACTTTATTTCTGTTCCTGTTGCATTTGATATTTTACTAGTTTTAGAGGTGGAGATAAATTGACTGGGAGGATGATATGATGAAAGGCCCCCGCCACCTTTCAAAGGAGGAGTTAATGCTTGGGAGGATGATAAAAGGAGAAGGTAATGCATCTTAAGTAGTCATTGAATGCAGCTTCCAGTTGAACTTTATTTCTGTTCCTGTTGCATTTGATATTTTACTAGTTTTAGAGGTGGAGATAAATTGACTGGGAGGATGATATGATGAAAGGGCCCCCACCCCCTTTCAAAGGAGGAGTTAATGCTTGGGAGGATGATAAAAGGAGAAGGTAATGCATCTTAAGTAGTCATTGAATGCAGCTTCCAGTTGAACTTTATTTCTGTTCCTGTTGCATTTGATATTTTACTAGTTTTAGAGGTGGAGATAAATTGACTGGGAGGATGATATGATGAAAGGCCCCCCCCCCTTTCAAAGGAGGAGTTAATGCTTGGGAGGATGATAAAAGGAGAAGGTAATGCATCTTAAGTAGTCATTGAATGCAGCTTCCAGTTGAACTTTATTTCTGTTCCTGTTGCATTTGATATTTTACTAGTTTTAGAGGTGCAGATAAATTGACTGGGAGGATGATATGATGAAAGGCCCCCGCCACCTTTCAAAGGAGGAGTTAATGCTTGGGAGGATGATAAAAGGAGAAGGTAATGCATCTTAAGTAGTCATTGAATGCAGCTTCCAGTTGAACTTTATTTCTGTTCCTGTTGCATTTGATATTTTACTAGTTTTAGAGGTGGAGATAAATTGACTGGGAGGATGATATGATGAAAGGGCCCCCACCCCCTTTCAAAGGAGGAGTTAATGCTTGGGAGGATGATAAAAGGAGAAGGTAATGCATCTTAAGTAGTCATTGAATGCAGCTTCCAGTTGAACTTTATTTCTGTTCCTGTTGCATTTGATATTTTACTAGTTTTAGAGGTGGAGATAAATTGACTGGGAGGATGATATGATGAAAGGGCCCCCACCCCCTTTCAAAGGAGGAGTTAATGCTTGGGAGGATGATAAAAGGAGAAGGTAATGCATCTTAAGTAGTCATTGAATGCAGCTTCCAGTTGAACTTTATTTCTGTTCCTGTTGCATTTGATATTTTACTAGTTTTAGAGGTGGAGATAAATTGACTGGGAGGATGATATGATGAAAGGCCCCCGCCACCTTTCAAAGGAGGAGTTAATGCTTGGGAGGATGATAAAAGGAGAAGGTAATGCATCTTAAGTAGTCATTGAATGCAGCTTCCAGTTGAACTTTATTTCTGTTCCTGTTGCATTTGATATTTTACTAGTTTTAGAGGTGGAGATAAATTGACTGGGAGGATGATATGATGAAAGGGCCCCCACCCCCTTTCAAAGGAGGAGTTAATGCTTGGGAGGATGATAAAAGGAGAAGGTAATGCATCTTAAGTAGTCATTGAATGCAGCTTCCAGTTGAACTTTATTTCTGTTCCTGTTGCATTTGATATTTTACTAGTTTTAGAGGTGGAGATAAATTGACTGGGAGGATGATATGATGAAAGGCCCCCGCCACCTTTCAAAGGAGGAGTTAATGCTTGGGAGGATGATAAAAGGAGAAGGTAATGCATCTTAAGTAGTCATTGAATGCAGCTTCCAGTTGAACTTTATTTCTGTTCCTGTTGCATTTGATATTTTACTAGTTTTAGAGGTGGAGATAAATTGACTGGGAGGATGATATGATGAAAGGCCCCCCCCCCTCTTTCAAAGGAGGAGTTTATGCTTGGGAGGATGATAAAAGGAGAAGGTAATGCATCTTAAGTAGTCATTGAATGCAGCTTCCAGTTGAACTTTATTTCTGTTCCTGTTGCATTTGATATTTTACTAGTTTTAGAGGTGGAGATAAATTGACTGGGAGGATGATATGATGAAAGGCCCCCCCCCTTTCAAAGGAGGAGTTAATGCTTGGGAGGATGATAAAAGGAGAAGGTAATGCATCTTAAGTAGTCATTGAATGCAGCTTCCAGTTGAACTTTATTTCTGTTCCTGTTGCATTTGATATTTTACTAGTTTTAGAGGTGGAGATAAATTGACTGGGAGGATGATATGATGAAAGGCCCCCCCCCCTTTCAAAGGAGGAGTTAATGCTTGGGAGGATGATAAAAGGAGAAGGTAATGCTTCTTAAGTAGTCATTGAATGCAGCTTCCAGTTGAACTTTATTTCTGTTCCTGTTGCATTTGATATTTTACTAGTTTTAGAGGTGGAGATAAATTGACTGGGAGGATGATATGATGAAAGGCCCCCGCCACCTTTCAAAGGAGGAGTTAATGCTTGGGAGGATGATAAAAGGAGAAGGTAATGCATCTTAAGTAGTCATTGAATGCAGCTTCCAGTTGAACTTTATTTCTGTTCCTGTTGCATTTGATATTTTACTAGTTTTAGAGGTGGAGATAAATTGACTGGGAGGATGATATGATGAAAGGCCCCCCCCCTTTCAAAGGAGGAGTTAATGCTTGGGAGGATGATAAAAGGAGAAGGTAATGCATCTTAAGTAGTCATTGAATGCAGCTTCCAGTTGAACTTTATTTCTGTTCCTGTTGCATTTGATATTTTACTAGTTTTAGAGGTGGAGATAAATTGACTGGGAGGATGATATGATGAAAGGCCCCCCCCCTTTCAAAGGAGGAGTTAATGCTTGGGAGGATGATAAAAGGAGAAGGTAATGCATCTTAAGTAGTCATTGAATGCAGCTTCCAGTTGAACTTTATTTCTGTTCCTGTTGCATTTGATATTTTACTAGTTTTAGAGGTGGAGATAAATTGACTGGGAGGATGATATGATGAAAGGGCCCCCACCCCCTTTCAAAGGAGGAGTTAATGCTTGGGAGGATGATAAAAGGAGAAGGTAATGCATCTTAAGTAGTCATTGAATGCAGCTTCCAGTTGAACTTTATTTCTGTTCCTGTTGCATTTGATATTTTACTAGTTTTAGAGGTGGAGATAAATTGACTGGGAGGATGATATGATGAAAGGGCCCCCACCCCCTTTCAAAGGAGGAGTTAATGCTTGGGAGGATGATAAAAGGAGAAGGTAATGCATCTTAAGTAGTCATTGAATGCAGCTTCCAGTTGAACTTTATTTCTGTTCCTGTTGCATTTGATATTTTACTAGTTTTAGAGGTGGAGATAAATTGACTGGGAGGATGATATGATGAAAGGGCCCCCACCCCCTTTCAAACGAGGGAGTTAATGCTTGGGAGGATGATAAAAGGAGAAGGTAATGCATCTTAAGTAGTCATTGAATGCAGCTTCCAGTTGAACTTTATTTCTGTTCCTGTTGCATTTGATATTTTACTAGTTTTAGAGGTGGAGATAAATTGACTGGGAGGATGATATGATGAAAGGGCCCCCACCCCCTTTCAAAGGAGGAGTTAATGCTTGGGAGGATGATAAAAGGAGAAGGTAATGCATCTTAAGTAGTCATTGAATGCAGCTTCCAGTTGAACTTTATTTCTGTTCCTGTTGCATTTGATATTTTACTAGTTTTAGAGGTGGAGATAAATTGACTGGGAGGATGATATGATGAAAGGGCCCCCACCCCCTTTCAAACGAGGGAGTTAATGCTTGGGAGGATGATAAAAGGAGAAGGTAATGCATCTTAAGTAGTCATTGAATGCAGCTTCCAGTTGAACTTTATTTCTGTTCCTGTTGCATTTGATATTTTACTAGTTTTAGAGGTGGAGATAAATTGACTGGGAGGATGATATGATGAAAGGCCCCCCCCCCTTTCAAAGGAGGAGTTAATGCTTGGGAGGATGATAAAAGGAGAAGGTAATGCATCTTAAGTAGTCATTGAATGCAGCTTCCAGTTGAACTTTATTTCTGTTCCTGTTGCATTTGATATTTTACTAGTTTTAGAGGTGGAGATAAATTGACTGGGAGGATGATATGATGAAAGGGCCCCCACCCCCTTTCAAAGGAGGAGTTAATGCTTGGGAGGATGATAAAAGGAGAAGGTAATGCTTCTTAAGTAGTCATTGAATGCAGCTTCCAGTTGAACTTTATTTCTGTTCCTGTTGCATTTGATATTTTACTAGTTTTTGAGGTGGAGATAAATTGACTGGGAGGATGATATGATGAAAGGCCCCCCCCCTTTCAAAGGAGGAGTTAATGCTTGGGAGGATGATAAAAGGAGAAGGTAATGCTTCTTAAGTAGTCATTGGATGCAGCTTCCAGTTGAACTTTATTTCTGTTCCTGTTGCATTTGATATTTTACTAGTTTTAGAGGTGGAGATAAATTGACTGGGAGGATGATATGATGAAAGGGCCCCCACCCCCTTTCAAAGGAGGAGTTAATGCTTGGGAGGATGATAAAAGGAGAAGGTAATGCTTCTTAAGTAGTCATTGAATGCAGCTTCCAGTTGAACTTTATTTCTGTTCCTGTTGCATTTGATATTTTACTAGTTTTTGAGGTGGAGATAAATTGACTGGGAGGATGATATGATGAAAGGCCCCCGCCACCTTTCAAAGGAGGAGTTAATGCTTGGGAGGATGATAAAAGGAGAAGGTAATGCATCTTAAGTAGTCATTGAATGCAGCTTCCAGTTGAACTTTATTTCTGTTCCTGTTGCATTTGATATTTTACTAGTTTTAGAGGTGGAGATAAATTGACTGGGAGGATGATATGATGAAAGGGCCCCCACCCCCTTTCAAAGGAGGAGTTAATGCTTGGGAGGATGATAAAAGGAGAAGGTAATGCTTCTTAAGTAGTCATTGAATGCAGCTTCCAGTTGAACTTTATTTCTGTTCCTGTTGCATTTGATATTTTACTAGTTTTAGAGGTGGAGATAAATTGACTGGGAGGATGATATGATGAAAGGCCCCCCCCCCTTTCAAAGGAGGAGTTAATGCTTGGGAGGATGATAAAAGGAGAAGGTAATGCATCTTAAGTAGTCATTGAATGCAGCTTCCAGTTGAACTTTATTTCTGTTCCTGTTGCATTTGATATTTTACTAGTTTTAGAGGTGGAGATAAATTGACTGGGAGGATGATATGATGAAAGGCCCCCCCCCCCTTTCAAAGGAGGAGTTAATGCTTGGGAGGATGATAAAAGGAGAAGGTAATGCATCTTAAGTAGTCATTGAATGCAGCTTCCAGTTGAACTTTATTTCTGTTCCTGTTGCATTTGATATTTTACTAGTTTTAGAGGTGGAGATAAATTGACTGGGAGGATGATATGATGAAAGGCCCCCCCCCCTTTCAAAGGAGGAGTTAATGCTTGGGAGGATGATAAAAGGAGAAGGTAATGCATCTTAAGTAGTCATTGAATGCAGCTTCCAGTTGAACTTTATTTCTGTTCCTGTTGCATTTGATATTTTACTAGTTTTAGAGGTGGAGATAAATTGACTGGGAGGATGATATGATGAAAGGCCCCCGCCACCTTTCAAAGGAGGAGTTAATGCTTGGGAGGATGATAAAAGGAGAAGGTAATGCATCTTAAGTAGTCATTGAATGCAGCTTCCAGTTGAACTTTATTTCTGTTCCTGTTGCATTTGATATTTTACTAGTTTTAGAGGTGGAGATAAATTGACTGGGAGGATGATATGATGAAAGGCCCCCCTCCCCTTTCAAAGGAGGAGTTAATGCTTGGGAGGATGATAAAAGGAGAAGGTAATGCTTCTTAAGTAGTCATTGAATGCAGCTTCCAGTTGAACTTTATTTCTGTTCCTGTTGCATTTGATATTTTACTAGTTTTAGAGGTGGAGATAAATTGACTGGGAGGATGATATGATGAAAGGCCCCCCTCCCCTTTCAAAGGAGGAGTTAATGCTTGGGAGGATGATAAAAGGAGAAGGTAATGCATCTTAAGTAGTCATTGAATGCAGCTTCCAGTTGAACTTTATTTCTGTTCCTGTTGCATTTGATATTTTACTAGTTTTTGAGGTGGAGATAAATTGACTGGGAGGATGATATGATGAAAGGGCCCCCACCCCCTTTCAAACGAGGGAGTTAATGCTTGGGAGGATGATAAAAGGAGAAGGTAATGCATCTTAAGTAGTCATTGAATGCAGCTTCCAGTTGAACTTTATTTCTGTTCCTGTTGCATTTGATATTTTACTAGTTTTAGAGGTGGAGATAAATTGACTGGGAGGATGATATGATGAAAGGCCCCCCTCCCCTTTCAAAGGAGGAGTTAATGCTTGGGAGGATGATAAAAGGAGAAGGTAATGCTTCTTAAGTAGTCATTGAATGCAGCTTCCAGTTGAACTTTATTTCTGTTCCTGTTGAATTTGATATTTTACTAGTTTTAGAGGTGGAGATAAATTGACTGGGAGGATGATATGATGAAAGGCCCCCCCCCCTTTCAAAGGAGGAGTTAATGCTTGGGAGGATGATAAAAGGAGAAGGTAATGCATCTTAAGTAGTCATTGAATGCAGCTTCCAGTTGAACTTTATTTCTGTTCCTGTTGCATTTGATATTTTACTAGTTTTAGAGGTGGAGATAAATTGACTGGGAGGATGATATGATGAAAGGCCCCCCCCCCCCTTTCAAAGGAGGAGTTAATGCTTGGGAGGATGATAAAAGGAGAAGGTAATGCATCTTAAGTAGTCATTGAATGCAGCTTCCAGTTGAACTTTATTTCTGTTCCTGTTGCATTTGATATTTTACTAGTTTTAGAGGTGGAGATAAATTGACTGGGAGGATGATATGATGAAAGGCCCCCCCCCCCTTTCAAAGGAGGAGTTAATGCTTGGGAGGATGATAAAAGGAGAAGGTAATGCATCTTAAGTAGTCATTGAATGCAGCTTCCAGTTGAACTTTATTTCTGTTCCTGTTGCATTTGATATTTTACTAGTTTTAGAGGTGGAGATAAATTGACTGGGAGGATGATATGATGAAAGGCCCCCCCCCCTTTCAAAGGAGGAGTTAATGCTTGGGAGGATGATAAAAGGAGAAGGTAATGCATCTTAAGTAGTCATTGAATGCAGCTTCCAGTTGAACTTTATTTCTGTTCCTGTTGCATTTGATATTTTACTAGTTTTAGAGGTGGAGATAAATTGACTGGGAGGATGATATGATGAAAGGCCCCCCTCCCCTTTCAAAGGAGGAGTTAATGCTTGGGAGGATGATAAAAGGAGAAGGTAATGCATCTTAAGTAGTCATTGAATGCAGCTTCCAGTTGAACTTTATTTCTGTTCCTGTTGCATTTGATATTTTACTAGTTTTTGAGGTGGAGATAAATTGACTGGGAGGATGATATGATGAAAGGGCCCCCACCCCCTTTCAAACGAGGGAGTTAATGCTTGGGAGGATGATAAAAGGAGAAGGTAATGCATCTTAAGTAGTCATTGAATGCAGCTTCCAGTTGAACTTTATTTCTGTTCCTGTTGCATTTGATATTTTACTAGTTTTAGAGGTGGAGATAAATTGACTGGGAGGATGATATGATGAAAGGCCCCCCTCCCCTTTCAAAGGAGGAGTTAATGCTTGGGAGGATGATAAAAGGAGAAGGTAATGCTTCTTAAGTAGTCATTGAATGCAGCTTCCAGTTGAACTTTATTTCTGTTCCTGTTGAATTTGATATTTTACTAGTTTTAGAGGTGGAGATAAATTGACTGGGAGGATGATATGATGAAAGGGCCCCCACCCCCTTTCAAACGAGGGAGTTAATGCTTGGGAGGATGATAAAAGGAGAAGGTAATGCATCTTAAGTAGTCATTGAATGCAGCTTCCAGTTGAACTTTATTTCTGTTCCTGTTGCATTTGATATTTTACTAGTTTTAGAGGTGGAGATAAATTGACTGGGAGGATGATATGATGAAAGGCCCCCCCCCCCTTTTCAAAGGAGGAGTTAATGCTTGGGAGGATGATAAAAGGAGAAGGTAATGCATCTTAAGTAGTCATTGAATGCAGCTTCCAGTTGAACTTTATTTCTGTTCCTGTTGCATTTGATATTTTACTAGTTTTAGAGGTGGAGATTAATTGACTGGGAGGATGATATGATGAAAGGCCCCCCCCCCTTTCAAAGGAGGAGTTAATGCTTGGGAGGATGATAAAAGGAGAAGGTAATGCATCTTAAGTAGTCATTGAATGCAGCTTCCAGTTGAACTTTATTTCTGTTCCTGTTGCATTTGATATTTTACTAGTTTTAGAGGTGGAGATAAATTGACTGGGAGGGTGATATGATGAAAGGCCCCCCCCCCCTTTCAAAGGAGGAGTTAATGCTTGGGAGGATGATAAAAGGAGAAGGTAATGCTTCTTAAGTAGTCATTGAATGCAGCTTCCAGTTGAACTTTATTTCTGTTCCTGTTGCATTTGATATTTTACTAGTTTTAGAGGTGGAGATAAATTGACTGGGAGGATGATATGATGAAAGGCCCCCCCCCCTTTCAAAGGAGGAGTTAATGCTTGGGAGGATGATAAAAGGAGAAGGTAATGCTTCTTAAGTAGTCATTGAATGCAGCTTCCAGTTGAACTTTATTTCTGTTCCTGTTGCATTTGATATTTTACTAGTTTTAGAGGTGGAGATAAATTGACTGGGAGGATGATATGATGAAAGGCCCCTCCCCCTTTTCAAAGGAGGAGTTAATGCTTGGGAGGATGATAAAAGGAGAAGGTAATGCTTCTTAAGTAGTCATTGAATGCAGCTTCCAGTTGAACTTTATTTCTGTTCCTGTTGCATTTGATATTTTACTAGTTTTAGAGGTGGAGATAAATTGACTGGGAGGGTGATATGATGAAAGGCCCCCCCCCTTTCAAAGGAGGAGTTAATGCTTGGGAGGATGATAAAAGGAGAAGGTAATGCATCTTAAGTAGTCATTGAATGCAGCTTCCAGTTGAACTTTATTTCTGTTCCTGTTGCATTTGATATTTTACTAGTTTTAGAGGTGGAGATAAATTGACTGGGAGGGTGATATGATGAAAGGCCCCCCCCCCCCCTTTCAAAGGAGGAGTTAATGCTTGGGAGGATGATAAAAGGAGAAGGTAATGCATCTTAAGTAGTCATTGAATGCAGCTTCCAGTTGAACTTTATTTCTGTTCCTGTTGCATTTGATATTTTACTAGTTTTAGAGGTGGAGATAAATTGACTGGGAGGATGATATGATGAAAGGCCCCCCCCCCCCCTTTCAAAGGAGGAGTTAATGCTTGGGAGGATGATAAAAGGAGAAGGTAATGCATCTTAAGTAGTCATTGAATGCAGCTTCCAGTTGAACTTTATTTCTGTTCCTGTTGCATTTGATATTTTACTAGTTTTAGAGGTGGAGATAAATTGACTGGGAGGATGATATGATGAAAGGCCCCCCCCCCCCTTTCAAAGGAGGAGTTAATGCTTGGGAGGATGATAAAAGGAGAAGGTAATGCTTCTTAAGTAGTCATTGAATGCAGCTTCCAGTTGAACTTTATTTCTGTTCCTGTTGCATTTGATATTTTACTAGTTTTAGAGGTGGAGATAAATTGACTGGGAGGGTGATATGATGAAAGGCCCCCGCCACCTTTCAAAGGAGGAGTTAATGCTTGGGAGGATGATAAAAGGAGAAGGTAATGCTTCTTAAGTAGTCATTGAATGCAGCTTCCAGTTGAACTTTATTTCTGTTCCTGTTGCATTTGATATTTTACTAGTTTTAGAGGTGGAGATAAATTGACTGGGAGGATGATATGATGAAAGGCCCCCCCCCCTTTCAAAGGAGGAGTTAATGCTTGGGAGGATGATAAAAGGAGAAGGTAATGCATCTTAAGTAGTCATTGAATGCAGCTTCCAGTTGAACTTTATTTCTGTTCCTGTTGCATTTGATATTTTACTAGTTTTAGAGGTGGAGATAAATTGACTGGGAGGATGATATGATGAAAGGCCCCCCCCCTTTTCAAAGGAGGAGTTAATGCTTGGGAGGATGATAAAAGGAGAAGGTAATGCATCTTAAGTAGTCATTGAATGCAGCTTCCAGTTGAACTTTATTTCTGTTCCTGTTGCATTTGATATTTTACTAGTTTTAGAGGTGGAGATAAATTGACTGGGAGGATGATATGATGAAAGGCCCCCCCCCCCCTTTCAAAGGAGGAGTTAATGCTTGGGAGGATGATAAAAGGAGAAGGTAATGCATCTTAAGTAGTCATTGAATGCAGCTTCCAGTTGAACTTTATTTCTGTTCCTGTTGCATTTGATATTTTACTAGTTTTAGAGGTGGAGATAAATTGACTGGGAGGATGATATGATGAAAGGCCCCCCCCCCTTTCAAAGGAGGAGTTAATGCTTGGGAGGATGATAAAAGGAGAAGGTAATGCTTCTTAAGTAGTCATTGAATGCAGCTTCCAGTTGAACTTTATTTCTGTTCCTGTTGCATTTGATATTTTACTAGTTTTAGAGGTGGAGATAAATTGACTGGGAGGATGATATGATGAAAGGCCCCCCCCCCCCCTTTCAAAGGAGGAGTTAATGCTTGGGAGGATGATAAAAGGAGAAGGTAATGCTTCTTAAGTAGTCATTGAATGCAGCTTCCAGTTGAACTTTATTTCTGTTCCTGTTGCATTTGATATTTTACTAGTTTTAGAGGTGGAGATAAATTGACTGGGAGGATGATATGATGAAAGGCCCCCCCCCCCCTTTCAAAGGAGGAGTTAATGCTTGGGAGGATGATAAAAGGAGAAGGTAATGCTTCTTAAGTAGTCATTGAATGCAGCTTCCAGTTGAACTTTATTTCTGTTCCTGTTGCATTTGATATTTTACTAGTTTTAGAGGTGGAGATAAATTGACTGGGAGGATGATATGATGAAAGGCCCCCCCCCCCCTTTCAAAGGAGGAGTTAATGCTTGGGAGGATGATAAAAGGAGAAGGTAATGCATCTTAAGTAGTCATTGAATGCAGCTTCCAGTTGAACTTTATTTCTGTTCCTGTTGCATTTGATATTTTACTAGTTTTAGAGGTGGAGATAAATTGACTGGGAGGATGATATGATGAAAGGCCCCCCCCCCTTTCAAAGGAGGAGTTAATGCTTGGGAGGATGATAAAAGGAGAAGGTAATGCTTCTTAAGTAGTCATTGAATGCAGCTTCCAGTTGAACTTTATTTCTGTTCCTGTTGCATTTGATATTTTACTAGTTTTAGAGGTGGAGATAAATTGACTGGGAGGATGATATGATGAAAGGCCCCCCCCCCTTTCAAAGGAGGAGTTAATGCTTGGGAGGATGATAAAAGGAGAAGGTAATGCTTCTTAAGTAGTCATTGAATGCAGCTTCCAGTTGAACTTTATTTCTGTTCCTGTTGCATTTGATATTTTACTAGTTTTAGAGGTGGAGATAAATTGACTGGGAGGATGATATGATGAAAGGCCCCCCCCCCTTTCAAAGGAGGAGTTAATGCTTGGGAGGATGATAAAAGGAGAAGGTAATGCATCTTAAGTAGTCATTGAATGCAGCTTCCAGTTGAACTTTATTTCTGTTCCTGTTGCATTTGATATTTTACTAGTTTTAGAGGTGGAGATAAATTGACTGGGAGGATGATATGATGAAAGGCCCCCCCCTCTTTCAAAGGAGGAGTTAATGCTTGGGAGGATGATAAAAGGAGAAGGTAATGCATCTTAAGTAGTCATTGAATGCAGCTTCCAGTTGAACTTTATTTCTGTTCCTGTTGCATTTGATATTTTACTAGTTTTAGAGGTGGAGATAAATTGACTGGGAGGATGATATGATGAAAGGCCCCCCCCCCTTTCAAAGGAGGAGTTAATGCTTGGGAGGATGATAAAAGGAGAAGGTAATGCATCTTAAGTAGTCATTGAATGCAGCTTCCAGTTGAACTTTATTTCTGTTCCTGTTGCATTTGATATTTTACTAGTTTTAGAGGTGGAGATGAATTGACTGGGAGGATGATATGATGAAAGGCCCCCGCCACCTTTCAAAGGAGGAGTTAATGCTTGGGAGGATGATAAAAGGAGAAGGTAATGCATCTTAAGTAGTCATTGAATGCAGCTTCCAGTTGAACTTTATTTCTGTTCCTGTTGCATTTGATATTTTACTAGTTTTAGAGGTGGAGATAAATTGACTGGGAGGATGATAGGATGAAAGGCCCCCCCCCCCTTTCAAAGGAGGAGTTAATGCTTGGGAGGATGATAAAAGGAGAAGGTAATGCATCTTAAGTAGTCATTGAATGCAGCTTCCAGTTGAACTTTATTTCTGTTCCTGTTGCATTTGATATTTTACTAGTTTTAGAGGTGGAGATAAATTGACTGGGAGGATGATATGATGAAAGGCCCCCCCCCCTTTCAAAGGAGGAGTTAATGCTTGGGAGGATGATAAAAGGAGAAGGTAATGCATCTTAAGTAGTCATTGAATGCAGCTTCCAGTTGAACTTTATTTCTGTTCCTGTTGCATTTGATATTTTACTAGTTTTAGAGGTGGAGATAAATTGACTGGGAGGATGATATGATGAAAGGCCCCCGCCACCTTTCAAAGGAGGAGTTAATGCTTGGGAGGATGATAAAAGGAGAAGGTAATGCATCTTAAGTAGTCATTGAATGCAGCTTCCAGTTGAACTTTATTTCTGTTCCTGTTGCATTTGATATTTTACTAGTTTTAGAGGTGGAGATAAATTGACTGGGAGGATGATATGATGAAAGGCCCCCGCCACCTTTCAAAGGAGGAGTTAATGCTTGGGAGGATGATAAAAGGAGAAGGTAATGCTTCTAAAGTAGTCATTGAACTTTATTTCAACTGATGTTGATCTTGAAACCTAAGACAACCTTGGGATGTCTCAATTGGTCTTTTGGCGCTTCCAAACTATTTTCTGAAACCAGTAGTATCTCTTTAACAAACTTTACAGAACCACCATGCTTGATGATTCTGTTTCTCAACAGCAGTTTACAGCCACAAATCAACGTAAACCAGCCCTAGGGAAAGTTTCATTGTTTATTGTAATCAGCTACGTGGACTGTTGTCTTTAAGATGGAATTTCTGTAAAACAAAATAAGAATATAAAGAACCCAAACTTCAAAAATTGTATTTCTGTTACATTTTAACATTTGTTATAATAAACGACAGCGTTTTTTTTCTTAAGGAAATTATTTTTTTTATGATTTCACATTATAAGAACTTATTAATTACTGTATTGTCTCAGCCAAAACTCAATGTAAAACAGCATCTATTTTTTCTACCTCGATGGAGAGGCGAGGTTGATTTTCTCTCTCTGGTATGGGAAGCATGTACCAGTGGACAGGAGCCTGTCCAAAAAGGAATTGCTTTGCTGTAGTTTTATTAAGGGTACTCAAATACCCTTGGGCTGGAGAGAGGGTTAAATGCATCCTTGTGATTCCAGTTCGGAGATCACCCAGTCGGTTTTTGATTGTCTGTCATGTTTCTGCCTTTTCTTAACCTATGTAATAGTAATGTATGACTTTGTTTTTAAATTATGTAATATGATTTTTGTTTTGTAATTTATGTAATAAATGACAAGTTGGACATGGGAGCTGTGTGACACTATGGCTGCCGCAAAGGTCGGGGCCCGGTCAGGAATAGGAAATGACTCATGAACGCACACAAAAGAAAAGACAGGATAGGAAGTGACTAATCGATAGAGACAAAAGAAATTTGGGAGTGGTCAATTTCCATTGTTCACGACATGTCACCAAGAAAAGAATACTGGACACTTTTAGGAGTGACAGTGTTTTACGACACCTGACTACAGTAAGGTAGGTTAGTTTTACGACAGTTGACGACAGTAAGGTTTATGACAAAAAGTTGACGAGTTTAGGTTTCAGAGAGAAGACGAGCAGTTAGAATCGAACTTCCCGAGAGTTAGGATCTAACCTCCCGAGAGAGCGCATCGGACCGGGAAAACGATGAGATGAGCTGACGACTTGAGAAACGACAATGGGGCCTCGACAGTCACACACACTCATAGTTCAAACTAAATTATACACAACGTATATGTGTTTGTGTTCTTTATCGTGGGTGATGTTTCTTTTATTTTAACTTGTGGACCAGTGCTGTGCCCTCGACGATTCGTCAGTGGATAGACGATGAAGACAAAGAAGAAGGCCATGGAAACACAACGTTGGGGTTAGCGGTCGTCGAGTGGGGCAACATGGTTCTACAATAAGAACTTATTAATTACTGTATTGTCTCAGCCACAACTCAATGTAAAACAGCCTCTACGGAAAGTTACTTGAGCTGCTGTGTTGTTGTTTCCTCTTGACTTTTACCAGGAGAATTGCACTATATCTTTCGGCAGGACGACAGCTTCTCACCGGTGCTCTTCACCCGGTCAGATTCGTAAAACGAACGAAAGGAGAGGATAGTGCTGGATTTTTTTTTGGATCAGAGACAAAATCGCCTGCTTCACGGGACCCTACCAAAGTTGTTTCAAAAGAGGCAGAAGCTGCGCAAACATTGTATGGATACAACGTATGCTGATCTCAGTAATGATGACAAAGAAATGGGACTTCCACAAGATGGGCATTGATATGTCGCGAGCCTTCGATACCATCAAGCAACAACGCATGCTAGATGTCCTACTGCAAGCAGGCTGCAATGATGACGAACTAAGACTTGTATGATCTCTGTTAGCAGGGACAAAGCTAAGAGTCCGAGTGAAAAACGAGCTGTCTGACTCATTTGAGACCACCATCGGCTCCCCCCAGGGCGACAGCCTCTCACCGGTGCTCTTCACCTGCTACCTCGCTGCAGCACTCTCATCCGTCCGAGAAAGCCCTAAAAGGCCCAACCCACCAGTCTGCAGCCTGGGTCTGTCATTAGAAATGGATATGCAGACGACGTTGATTTCCTGGACATAGAAAAGAAGCCTCTGGATGAGCTCTAGCCAATAACGTCAGAGAAACTGAAAACGGACAATCTCTTCATGAACGAGATGAAAACAGAGTTTAACCATGTATACCGTGCAGAAGCTACAGAGTTGGACCCACAAGGCAAGACCCTCCGCGGCAATGAGAGCTGGCGCAAGAATAAGACGCTGGGCTCCCTGCTGTGCAGCACTACAGACGTCACAGCCCGCTGTATACATGACAATGTAGCGTTTCATTCATTACATAAACTCTGGAGCCGACGAACCAAGATCCCGTTGAAGACTAGACTCTGTCTCTATAACGCGTACTGCGTGTCCATCATGCTCTACAATACCAACAGCTGGGCAATAATAAAAGCCATGCTTGACAAGCTGGATGCGTGCCACCTCAGACACCTCTGTTCCATCACAGGTCACTGCTGGCCGAAAAAACTTATCAGCAACAAGGCACTATACGAGCTGTGCAACGAAAAACCCCTCTCCACAAAAGTCGCTGAACAAAGATGGTCTATGTTAGGCCATGTCCTATGAATGGACCCTGACACTCCCGCACAGAGGGCACTAGACTTTGCCGTTACTGGCTCGCAAGCCTACCAACCGCGACTAGGACAGCACTGCACAAATCTGCTGGGCACACTACGTGCTGACCTCAAACAGGCGGGACTAGGACTACTACGTACAGTGAAACAACTTCATTGCCTACAACAACTTGCGCATGACAAGGCCAGATGGCCTGGGACTAGCATGGAGGACTGATTGCAGCTACGGGATGTCATTTGACTACCGTAGCCACAGAACACAGTTTTAATAATAATAATAATAATTGCTCTTGCACACAAGGCCAAGACGACCCAGTCAATGCTGCTCACCAATGTTCCTCATCACGGGTAACCGAACTTGTGGCCGCACAGCTAATCTGACTGCAACCCACTTGACCATTTCTAATGAGGCGTGATCGAGAGCAAGATCAACAAACATGTCCACAACACGGTCATCCATCGTTGAAACGTTTACCGTTGTAGACAAGGACATGGTCGCTAAAGAGTGCGACTTATTTTGTGCCTGCCTTGAGATGATCGGCGGTCACATTGAAAAATAATGCAGTATGTAACTCTAACCGATGGTTACAGCAAGACATGATTTGCTGGTAATGTTTTACTGGGGGCGGGGCGGGGGGACAGAGATTGAAGATTCCCTGAATTTAAAGTTATTCTTAAGACCCCTAAAGCTTAAGTCTAAACTTTTAGCAAAATCCTGTAATTCGGATGAGTCCGCTCCTATAAAACAAAGCATTTGTACGTTTATTTTTTTTTAAGTATGGATGTTCGAAAAGGCAATAATCTCCGTAAAAAATGTAAAATCTAGGTCAATAAAATGAAATTTAAGATATTACATGAAGTTAACATGATGGAATTTTTTTTACATACATGTGTTAATTAATATTAAGAAAAATTAAATAAAAAAAATGTATTGGAATTTTTATTATGTTTAGGTAAACATAATAAAAATTCCAATACTTTTTTTATTCAATTTTTCTTAATAGTAATTAAAACAAATTGTATGTAAAAAAATCCCTACTTACAAAAGACAAAAAGAAAAATAAGGGAAGCGAGAGTTACGAGTCTGCCGAAAGTTAACCAGAGTTAGTCACTTTCCCCTTTTGGCTAAGATCAAAGTGTAGTATCTGTTCCGATGGATACTGCACCCCATAGACTGGTATTGTCTTGGCGGTCGGGGCATTTACGCCTGTCTATGGGTCTGTCCTGTGCAGTTCTAGGAGGTCCACCCTCCCAGGCTTCGCCTCCCCTCTTTGGGGAGGAGTAAGTTTATTGCTTACTGCCTGAGGCACCCCTACCGGGGAATGCCGACGGGGCTGCCCAGGCAATTTTTAAACCCCACTTTCCCGACCCGACCTTGGGTCACATCTTACGATAAAAACTGGTCACATCTTAAGATAAAAACTGGCCTTGTGCCTAACTCCTGGAGAGGAGTAAATCAATACTCTCTCACTGTGTTGTTGTTGTTTCCCCTTGACTTTAACCAGTAAAGTTCTAGAGAGAGTATTGAGAATTCCCCTACATACCCAGTCAATGCTGCTCAACAATGTTCCTCATCATGGGAAGCCGAACTTGTGGCTGAACAGCTAACCTGACTGCAACCCCCTTGACCATTTCTTCTAGGGCGTGATCAGGGCCAAGATCAACAAACATGTCCACAACACGGTCATCTAACAACATTACAAAAACACTAAAATACAAGATAAAATCAACACTTTCTTTCGGTGAGAGAGTAGAAAGTGACTAACTTAGGTTAACTTTCGATAGCCTCGTAACTCTCGCTTCCCTTATTTTGCCCTTTAGTCCTCACATTCCATGAGCGATGTTTCTGACAAGGGGTGAAGAATTACTGTTTACTGGGTCAGAATCTATCCATCTAAAACTTATTGTTAGTTAATTTTTGGCCTTGAAGTAGTATTTATTTTTTAGCTCCTTACATCAAGTGGCTTCATGCCTTGTCTGGAGCGACTTCCATAAAAAGTGAATAATAAACTTTTTAATATCTTAATAAAAAAAATAATTAACCGAATTTTGTTCATTTTTAAGAATTTTTTTATAAATATTTCACTAAGAATTTTTTTATAAATATTTCACTAAGAATTTCTTAATAAATATTTCACTAAGAATTTCTTAATAAATATTTCACTAAGAATTTCTTAATAAATATTTCACTAAGAATTTATTAATAAATATTTCACTAAGAATTTCTTAATAAATATTTCACTAAGAATTTCTTAATAAATATTTCACTAAGAATTTTTTAATAAATATTTCACTAAGAATTTCTTAATAAATATTTCACTAAGAATTTTTTAATAAATATTTCACTAAGAATTTCTTAATAAATATTTCACTAAGAATTTTTAATAAATATTTCACTAAGAATTTTTAAATAAATATTTCACTAAGAATGTTTTAATAAATATTTCACTAAGAATTTCTTAATAAATATTTCACTAAGAATTTCTTAATAAATATTTCACTAAGAATTTTTTAATAAATATTTCACTAAAAATTTCTTAATAAATATTTCACTAAGAATTTCTTAATAAATATTTCACTAAAAATTTCTTAATAAATATTTCACTAAGAATTTTTTAATAAATATTTCACTAAGAATTTCTTAATAAATATTTCACTAAGAATTTTTTAATTAATATTTCACTAAGTATTTCTTAATAAATATTTCACTAAAAATTTCTTAATAAATATTTCACTAAGAATTTTTTAATAAATATTTCATTACGAAGTTCTTAATAAATATTTCACTAAGAATTTTTTAATAAATATTTCACTAAGAATTTTTTAATAAATATTTCACTAAAAATTTCTTAATAAATATTTCACTAAGAATTTTTTAATAAATATTTCACTAAGAATTTCTTAATAAATATTTCACTAAGAATTTTCTCTTTCAATTGCTATTTATTTGAAATTTAAGTATTCGGCACACGAACATCGCACAAAACAAGATGGCCGCTGTGGGTGGTGGGATGTAATGACAAAGAGGAAGGCCGGCCATTTTTTTTTTCCAAATTGTACGCACAAAAAACAAGAATTTTTTTTACATCTAATAAAAACCCATTTATAATACGTAAAACTACAAACAAATTACATAGGTAAGTAGAAAAATGTCTATTCTAGATGTAGGTCAACTTTACTTGTTGCAAATTTAAATTTTGAAACCCTTTCTCGTTCTTTTTTTGGACCCCATTCGCGACTCTGCTGATCATTGTAAAAGATTCCCTATTTGTGTATTTTTGGTATTTGAAATCTATTAAATAAATACGTTTGTAGAATTTGGTATATTCGGACTACTGTTCTCATCTTGCGTGTTTTTAACACAACGCTTCGGCCGATGTAACCTCCGGCCTTCTTTAGGTGTACCTTGTCGAACTCGGGAATGTGGACGAAATTTCGAACGGAACCCCTGGCACTTCTGCTGTATATGTTTAGCAGCACATTTTCTTTCCTTTTCCTGAAAATAAGGGGAGATAATTCAACCGGAAGTGTTTTTTTTATTTTGGTATAAATTAAAACATAAAAAAAAGCAACGCTGATTTCTTTTTGGGTATAATAACTTTTTATTTTATTATATGAATTAAACATTTCTGAAAAGTCTACAATTATTTTTTTTTATTATAATTGAAAAGTTTTGATTGGTGTTTTTTTTTATTTATTATAATTGAAAAGTTTTTATCGGTGAATGTAATCCACTTACGGTGAATTCTGAGTGAATGGAGGAAAAAAAATGGAACTCTTCAATTTCGATTTCTAAATCGGCAGCTGCTAAACATATACAGCAGAAGTGCCGAACCGTTTATTAAATCCACGGGGGTAGCATGCTCTCATTCCAATTTGGTACTACTGTACTCATCTTCGGTGTTTTTATCACAACGTAAAAATAAAATTCTAAATTTTCCGTTTAAAAAAAAAGTTTCTTTTATCATTTATGGTCATCCGTACTTGAAATTTACTGCAGGATAACCCGGAAGTCAGCGGGATCGCGAACCCTTCTGGAGAAAAGGTAAATTTATAGAAGTGCACCTTTCGTATTTCGACCCCTAAAAAAAATAAGTTTCTACTATTTGGGGCAAATTACATGTAAACAGCCTCAACAAATATCCGCTATGAAAAAAAATTATGAATTTTTTTATTATTTAGATTTTAGGAGGGGGGGGGGTCACTTTCCTATATAAGTTATACATAAAGTGAGCACCCATTTCTTGGCCACCGAATCTCACCTCTCGTATTTCGACCCCTAAAAAAATAGATTTCTACTTTTTGGGGGCAAATTACATGTAAACAGCCATTTTAGATGTTAGGAGGGGTGGGAGATCACTTTCCTATATAAGTTATACGCGCGGATATTAGTTGAGGCTGTTTACATGTAATTTGCCCCCAAAAATAGAAACTTTTTTTTTAGGGGTCGAAATACGAAAGGTGCACTTCTATAAATTTAACAAATAAAATACTAATTTTAACCTGTAAAAAAAGATCGACACTGTTGCGTAATCGGTAGCGTTAAATTCCACTTCTTTAATATTCTGCGAACCTGCTTTTTGGTCGCCATCTTTAATTGTGACTCGTTAACTAAATAGTAACATTTTATTTCGTAAATCCTTTCGTCATTCGATAGCAGATTGTAAAAAAGTAAGTATTACTTGAAATGGCGATTTAGTCGTTTCACAGCCAAAATGGTGGACAATGAATCGGCTGCTTTTTTTCTGATTGTTTCCCGAACTCATAAATGAGTAAGTAAACCCAAATAAATTGTTTGGGACTGATTTGAAATTTAGGTGCTTCTGCTGTTTAGCCCCGATATGTTAGGCCTCTCTTAAAAAAAAAAAAAAAAAAGCTAAAGAAATGTATAAACTTTGTTATGTACTTACGTGGTAGATGAAAAGAAGACTGTACACCAAAAATTACGCAAATTCATCCAGTATTTATTAAATTAAAAAATTAAAAAACGATTTTATCTTTCGGTAGCCATTTTTGTTAACCCACTAAACAAAATTTGAGTTATCTCCCTTGTCTATTTCATAAGTGAAAATGTCTAACGATTCGTAAGATAGTTTTTATTTATTTTTCTTATAATTTTAATAAATACTGGATGAATTTGGGTAATTTTTTTCTGTACAATCTTATTTTAAGCTACCACGTAAGTACATAGCAAAGTTTATACATTTCTTTAAATATTTTAATGTTGGGGCTAAACAACAGAAGCACCAAAATTCACCGTAAATTATTTTTAAGGCAATACAGCTGGGAAATTAGTCCCAAACAATTTATTTGGGTTTACTTACTTATTTGTGAGGTCGGAAAAAAAATCAGAAGAAAAGCAGCTGTTTCCTTGTCCGTCATTTTGGCTGTGAAACGACTAAATCGCCCTTGAAATTCTGTGTTTTATCATTTGCGCTGAACGTTGCAAAAAATATGACATTCTATTCACTGATAACGCAGAATATCGTACATTTTTAAAACAATAATAACAAAAAAAACCTTAAAACTCATAAATGTAAAAGTAATTGGTAAATGATGAGATCGCCGTCCTAAAAGGAATGCGATAGAAAATTTGGCACTTGTGCAGTTTAGTAATCAGAAGCAGATAATTAACAATAAGTAACGACCAATAGATTAAAACTACCGTTCCTAATGGACACTGAATTATTACAGGGTGTATGCGGACAGCTCCAATAAAATCGATCGTTTCTGTCTAGTTTGGTAAACCTCATTTCCATTCCGCACGGACATATCATACCACTCTCTATTCTGGTGTTGCTTCTCGCCCATCTCCCTCTGATCAGTCAAAATATGCAGCCGATCTAACCCTAACCCATAATCTCATTTCCATTCCGCACGGACATATCATACCACTCACTATTCTGGTGTTGCTTCTCGCCCATCTCCCTCTGATCAGTCAAAATATGCAGCCGATCTAACCCTAACTCATAATCTCATTTCCATTCCGCACGGACATATCATACCACTCACTATTCTGGTGTTGCTTCTCGCCCATCTCTTTCTGATCAGTCGAAATATGCAGCCGATCTAACCCTAACCCATGATCTCATTTCCATTCCGCACGGACATATTATACCACTCACTATTCTGGTGTTGCTTCTCGCCCATCTCCCTCTGATCAGTCAAAATATGCAGCCGATCTAACCCTAACCCATAATCTCATTTCCATTCCGCACGGACATATCATACCACTCTCTATTCTGGTGTTGCTTCTCGCCCATCTCCCTCTGATCAGTCAAAATATGCAGCCGATCTAACCCTAACCCATAATCTCATTTCCATTCCGCACGGACATATCATACCACTCTCTATTCTGGTGTTGCTTCTCGCCCATCTCCCTCTGATCAGTCGAAATATGCAGCCGATCTAACCCTAACCCATAATCTCATTTCCATTCCGCACGGACATATCATACCACTCTCTATTCTGGTGTTGCTTCTCGCCCATCTCCCTCTGATCAGTCAAAATATGCAGCCGATCTAACCCTAACCCATAATCTCATTTCCATTCCGCACGGACATATCATACCACTCTCTATTCTGGTGTTGCTTCTCGCCCATCTCCCTCTGATCAGTCGAAATATGCAGCCGATCTAACCCTAACCCATAATCTCATTTCCATTCCGCACGGACATATCATACCACTCTCTATTCTGGTGTTGCTTCTCGCCCATCTCCCTCTGATCAGTCGAAATATGCAGCCGATCTAACCCTAACCCATAATCTCATTTCCATTCCGCATGGACATATCATACCACTCTCTATTCTGGTGTTGCTTCTCGCCCATCTCCCTCTGATCAGTTGAAATATGCAGCCGATCTAACCCTAACCCATAATCTCATTTCCATTCCGCACGGACATATCATACCACTCACTATTC
Organism: Sepiola atlantica; assembly: GCA_963556195.1. NCBI lineage: Eukaryota > Metazoa > Mollusca > Cephalopoda > Sepiida > Sepiolidae > Sepiola > Sepiola atlantica. Next base: position 60,778,068 of record OY744549.1, on the reverse strand, counting down.
TTGTGTTGCTTCTCGCCCATCTCTTTCTGATCAGTCGAAATATGCAGCCGATCTAACCCTAACACATAATCTCATTTCCATTCCGCACGGACATATCATACCACTCTCTATTCTGGTGTTGCTTCTCGCCCATCTCCCTCTGATCAGTCGAAATATGCAGCCGATCTAACCCTAACCCATAATCTCATTTCCATTCCGCACGGACATATCATACCACTCTCTATTCTGGTGTTGCTTCTCGCCCATCTCCCTCTGATCAGTCGAAATATGCAGCCGATCTAACCCTAACCCTTAACCGCATTTTTTCTCACAACCACCATCGGCTGAAAGGGAGTCGCCCAGGTAGCAGAACTCATCTACAGCTTCCAGTTTGTTATCCCCAACCGCAACCTCTTTCACTGACCTACCATCGATTGGTCTGACTGCCCACACAGTGAGGACACCTGTATTCGAATAATCCAAATTATTTTTTAAATTCTAAAATATAATCTCATACATTGTAGACTTTTAAGCGATCAGAGTTATCTCCCTTGCATATGACAGTCAGAGTGATCTCCCTTTCATAGATTTTGTATATAAAATAAATGTGTGAGTGCAGACGTGTTTTTAATCAGCTGAGCGATGAAAGCGATAACAAACGTGTTCTGTCATTGATTTTTGCCGTTGTTCTGTTTGTGTCTATTGTTTGTATTTCAGAGAGCTAAATACAATTTTACATACATTAATTTCAAAATTGGGTAATTCCATGTCAAATCATCCAGAAATTTTAGATTTTGAAACCCATATCCTCAGATTTTGTTGTAACTTGCACCACACATGGACATCATAAAAACTAAGAAATCCTGAAAATTTGAGCATGCAACTCCAAGCGGTTTCCGATTTAGAGCAGTTTCCGTGTCGCGTAAATCGCGCAAGATGTCGCCCGGGCGACATTTTAATAATTACATTTTCTTTAATATTTTCAGTTCGGAACATGATATGACGCTGAAAATTCACACACAGGTATGTTTTTCAACACAAGGAACCCAACAATGGCATCAGCTTTGCTCAGAAATGAAGCTTTCTAGGAGATTTTATCAAATTTTGAAGTTTTTTACATGTGCACCAATATGGGGCAAAAAAATGATGTAGCTGATATGGTAACAGGTTTTTTTCTTTTGGACATTCATTTAGATACTATGAAGTATCTCTGGACCAAAAATGGTAAATAATACTTTTTTTGTTCACTCACAGTGTCTATTCAAAGTTAGGCCTTTTTCCGAGGGTTCAGAAATACCCTATTGGGGGAAGCAACTAGTTTGGGTATGTGAGATGAAGTTAGAGGGACCGTTCATCTAAATTTATATAAAATTCACATTGAAATAAGTTTTAGAAAGTAAAAGTTAAATAGTAAAAGGTAATACAGTCTCACAGTGATCAGATATTTACCATAAAAGTGGACTTAAACAAAAACCAACATACGACAACATTATCTACGTACTGTTATTTTCTTTATGCCACTGAAATGCAGAAATCGTTTTTTCATACTCCTTATCAGTTATCTTGTATGTTCTTCTTGTATATGTTGTTGGGGAGACAACACAAAGAATTTTCTTGATTGGAACAAACCATGTATCATCAAATTTTCAGGATTTCTTAGTTTTTATGATGTCCATCTGTGGTGCAAGTTACAACAAAATCTGAGGACATGGGTTTCAAGCCCTGGATGATGTGACATGGGTTTACCCAATTATGTTCATCATTTAACATGACCCCCTTTACTTTACTGAAACAGATTGAAAGTAAACAAAATAAACTCCTTGTATTATATATAATTAAAGTGAATTGAGCATTAAAAGATATTAACACATATAATAGTATAGTTTCAGCTTCAGACAGACATATACCAAATCTCCATTAGTAATAGAAGTACAATAGTACAATTAATGAAAGTAATAATATAGTTTGAGCTTCAAACAGACAGATACCAAATCTTTATTAGTAATAGAAATACAATAGTACAATTAATAGAAGTAATAGTATAGTTTGGGCTTCAAACAAATCTTTATTTGTAATAGATGTGTAAATCTGCAAAAGTGCTTACCCTCTTCCCTCTAAAAAAACAATTTTTTTTCAACTGCTATTTTGTTTCATCCAAAGTGTAAAAATGTAGTGTTAACACCTATGTTTTCTGGGTAAGGCAATTCTGTTAAGAACACATTTAATTAATTCGTATATGAATTTTATTGATAAACACAACAGAAAAACAATCAATTAACATCTAACAGCTTTCATTACTTCTGTAAAATCGCTTGTCACGATTATATCATTCGACACCGAATTCACAATTTACCAGATATTAATTCGTTGATGTCTTGCGTATTTAGTTTTTATCGACATATCCTTGGAAGTACAAGTGCTAAAGTACTGAAAATTAGTAGTTCAGTAGATACACTGTCTCTGCGACTGTGTGCAAAGTTTCGCTGAAACATTCGTATAAATGTTGAAGTTATAAACAAAAGCGATATCACCCTTTAATTATTAATATGATTTATTCTTTACTTACAGATTGAAATTATTATGAAAATCGACATTTTCAACTGTTCTATCCAGAAAATGAAGAAAAGTCTTGTCTGCGTTTAGATAATTGTTGACTATCTTACATTTGGTAATTATAGACGTCTTGTATAAGAAAACATGCAAGAACATTTTGAAGAGAAATCATTTTCCCCTGCATTTTCTAAAAAATCTTCTTTGACAAAAAACATTGGAGAGAAACCATATTTATGTAAAGTATGTGGATCTGGTTTTTCTCAGAATTCCAATCTGAAAACTCACATGAAAATACACACAGGAGAAAAACAATACTCGTGTAACGTTTGTGGAAATGCATTTTCACATAATTTTACTTTGAAAACTCACATGCGTATACACACAGGAGAGAAACCATATTCATGTAAGTATTGCGGATCTACGTTTTCACAAGATATTAGTCTAAGAACTCACATGCGAATACACACAGGAGAGAAACCATATTCCTGTAAAATTTGTTCATCTGTATTTTCACAGAATTCTCATCTAGAAACCCACATGCGAACACACACAGGGGATAAACCTTATACTTGCAATGTTTGTGGATCTTCCTTTTCTGTGAATTCAAATTTAAAATGTCACCTACGCATGCACACAGGAGAGAAACCATTTTCTTGTAAAGTTTGTGGATCTGTGTTTTCAAGGAATTTAAGTTTGAAAACTCACATGCGATTACACACGGGTGATAAACCATACAATTGTGAGATTTGTGAAGCTACATTTTCACAGAATATCAATCTAAAAAAACATATGCGAATACACACAGAAGAAAAACTCTATTCCTGTAGAATTTGCAGATCTTCATTTTCAAAGAAGTCACATCTAGAAGACCACATGGTCAAACATACAGGACAAAAACCATACTCTTGTAATGTTTGTGGATCATCTTTTTTTGAAAGTTCTAATTTAAAATGTCATATGCGCATACATACAGGAGAGAAACCTTACTCTTGTAACGTTTGTGGAAACGCATTTTCACAGCAATCATCCTTGAAAACTCACATACGAATACACACAGGAGAGAAGCCATATTCTTGTCCAGTTTGTAGATCTGCATTTTCACAAAATATAAATCTTAAAAATCACATGCGAATACACACAGGTGAGAAACCTTATTCTTGTAAATTTTGTGGATCTTCATTTTCACAGTATTCTAATCTGAAAACACACATGCAAGTACACAAAGAGGGAGTTTGAATGACCTACTAGACACAATCCTCGAGTGTCTTCGGTCTCTTTGTACAAGGGTTTGTCAGGACAACATGACATGAGGATACTTCACCCTACAAGTAAACCCTGACCAAATATTCAAAATAACATAGTATTCGAAGCCCAAATAAGATCCTCTCAATACGGCTATACACTGCCTAATATGAGGAATGGTGTACCTACTCCAAGTAATGTTACGTGAAGTAACAGCACTTAGCTGGATACTCCACCAGACTAGATGAATTCTTGTCTTGGAATCCGGTAAGTCCAAGAGACCACAAGAAAGATATACAATAACATAGTTAACTGGTCAATTGGGAGAAAACAATTAATGTTCGAAACTATTTTACTAATTCAACATTTGAGAGTTTGAATAACCTACTGGGGAGTTTGAATTACCTACTAGACATCATCCTCAAGTGTCTCTGGTCTCTCTGTATAAGGGTTTGTCAGGACAAGTAAACCCTGACCAAATATTCAAAATAACAGTATTTGAAGCCCAAATAAGATCTCCTCGCTATGGTTACAGACTGGCACAGGAATGGTGCCTCTTCTTCAAATGATGTTGCCTCAAGTAACAGTACTTAGCTGGGCACTCCACTAGACTAGATGAATTCTTGCCCTGGAATACGGTAAGACCAAGAGACCACAAGAAATATAAAATTTATTTGATCAATTGGGAAGAGGAAAATTAGTGTTCTTCACTTCTTTACTAACTCAACGTTTGACGAGTAAAGGAGAACTTTAATGGAATATTCGAATATCTATGTATATCATTTAGAGATCAAGTGTTAGCCCTAGGAAGGGGCCCCTTGATTTCTGAGAACTTCGACTGAAGTAAAATGAAACACAATAAGAGGAGCAAATCAAGATATAGTGATGCTGGACAAGATGGAGAGAGTAACATCTTAACCCTAAACAGAGCTGATAGGGAGAAGGGGACTAAATACCATGGTATTGTGCCCGACATGAAAATAAACGAGAATCTTAGGAATATTTCAATGATTCCAGTGATCATATGGGCAATTTAGCTCATGATAAAGAACAAAAAGAAAACTACCCGGCGAATATACCCGGTGATCCAAGGGTCAAAACAATTGTATTTAAAGGGACTGGTTAGAATCCTAAAAAGATCTCTCGGTTAGAGTCTTTGAAAAAGCAGGTTAATGTCTGGCATCTGGTAGGCTGCCCCAAAAACAAAAAGGAAGAAAAATAAAAATACAGACATTAATTTAGTTTAAGAAGACATTTTCTAATAATTCTATTTTGAAAACTGACTTAGAAATATACAAAACTGAAACTTATGGATCTCTTTTACATAATATATTATAATGTTGGGCCTGGTCAGTACTAACTGTTTGACTATTTGGGAATACCAAGTAAGGGTTAGGGTTTGGGAATACCAGGTGCTGTACGTGGGAGAAAGTGGCAACCATAACCACGCGCATTACCACAAAATTAAGGGTTGAATAATCATGTGTTGCGCTCACTGTGGTGAAAATAAAAATTTAAAGAAACACAGTTTTCTGAACCCAACAGACATTTTTTGCCCCTTGAAAGCGTGATGTCTACAACTACGTCTGCATGCTGCTTTTAAGTTGCTGGGCCGAACAAAAGGTAATAAATTAACTGGAGACAGTCATGTTTGCTTAAAATGAAAATCAACAAATATATCCAACAACAAAGACAACAACGTTGGAGTGACAATACACACAACAAACTCCTAGCGATCAAAGCTACAATAGGAGAATGGAAAAAAAAGCTCACGAAAAAGCCGAAAGGAAGAAGTAGTGTTATCCAGACTTCGCATAGGTCACACAAGGATTACACATTCCTACTTACTTGAAGACAAAGAGCAACCAATATGCTTTGCATGCCAGACTACCTACACCATCAAGCATATTCTTATTGAATGCATTGATCTGGCCCCTAAAAGAGAAACTTTCTACAGAGCAGGTACAATGAAGAAACTGTTTAAGAAAAATAAAGTAGAGACAATACTGAACTTCTTAAAAGCTGTTGATCTATATAAAAAGATATAATTACCTAGATACATATAAATCCAGCTTGATTTGACATTAAATGAACTGAGAAAGGATGATATGCCGTTAAAAAAGGAAAAACGTTTAACGAATGTTTTCAAAATACTATTTTTTTATATATATTTTTTTTTTTGAAGAAGAATTTTGTTTACTTTGCAAAGTATTTTTAAAAAATACTACTTGATTCGGCATTACATGACCTGGAAAAGGTTTATATGCCGTAAAACAAAACAAAACAAACAAACAAACTAACCCTAACCTTGTGTTGACCCAACTCCATTACATAAGACCACTTATCCTTCCTACCTGACAACCGATCGTTTCAACAACAAAGATGCCCCATTAAAGCCAGAGATCAATTACTACTGTAAATTACAAGCGGTCTTCCCGACCCTCCTGTCGTTTTAAAGGCAACATATCACCCATTAGTATGAACTGCAAATAACTCACGCTGGCCTCATTGGCTATCCCAGTCAGCCATCCACTTACCACCAATCATTGTTGATCAAATTCCAGCCACACCCGATATCGGATCGATGAGCAGTCCATGACTAATGATGAGGGACAATCGATCCTGGCAAACCCACATCACAGATCAAGACTTATATCTTGTATCTATTTATAATTAATACAATTTGTTTAAATCTAAATTCCTGTGTCTATTTTCCTTGCTACCGTACGTTATTTTTATAACGTGTATAATCGATATATGGCATAATCCCGTTAGATCGATAAAGTAAAGCAATGTCATTATTAACTGTTTAACCTCTCTGCTTATCCCTGCATTGTTTTCAATCGTCTGGAGATCTCTTTGTCACTGGACACAGGAGAGGTGTGGTTAGAGATTGCACAACCATTGCTTCACAATAAACTTACATGAGATGATTTGAAACAATAGGTGGAATAAAAGTTATCCAAGCAAGTATTTGTTACCATTAGACTTAAATATGACTATGTTGCAGTCGGCTGGGAAACAGAAGCGTGGAATTTGTTCCACAGATGGGATGTTCTAGGAAAGAAACTGTGTTCATGGAAATTCTATTTTGGTATTTGGTACGCAGAGAGAGAAATGAAAGTTCTTTACTGTTGTTGTAGCTCGATGAGTTCTTGCTTTGAATGTTTTACTGCGGGGAGAGAGGGGGACCGGGGGGTTGAACTTAGTCAAACACATACTATGAGCATAACGATAGAGTAGAGAGAGACTAACAACAATTTGAAGTAGCGTTTTCCTTGGTCTGTCACTCTTACATTTCAAATAGCATCAGAAGGCTACTAAACATGTAAGGCGGTACTTAATATGATATACCAACGAGTAAAACTACACACATTATTGCTGAAAGAAGAATACATTAATGTCCCCAATACAATAAGAAAACATGTGTGTTTCCAGCCTAAGTGAACAATGTATAAGTAGATATAATGTTCGTTTATGTTGTATGTATTTTTGGAGTCTAGACGACTGCCATCAGAAAAACGTTAAATCAGGGTTCATAAAGAACACACAAACAGGCCCACTTACAGGGGTATCCATTATCAATCGAGAGTGAACTGAGACCTTTTTTTACTAAGGACTCATGACTAATATATTTTCTTATATATATATGCAATAGTTTTGTCGATTATAATGTTATTATAATTATTAATAACATAAATTAAAGCGATTTAATAAAAAAAAGCTCGAGACCACTGCCTTAAACCACCAAAGTTGGCAAACCGTCATCCGGAACATCATCAGCGCAGCTGAGGAGAGGAGAAACACCCGATGGATGGAGAAGCGATCACGCAGGGCGCAAAAGACAGGAGTCACCCCATCGCATGCTCACTGTTAAAAAAACAGAAAGATGAGAGAAAAAAAAAAAAAGACTACACAGCCTGTTGCAGCCCTGGGTACAAATTCTGACCAAGACCATGACGCGCATCCCCCATGATCTCCCGAGATCGATGGAGCCAACAACAACGTAGTCCATTTCTATTAGTTAATCTATTGGTATTAGTTCACAGAGACTAAAAGAAGAAATGAGAGAAAAAAATAACAACCTCTGTGGACAGAGACATAAGTTGCCATTACGAGGAAAAAAAATGTCTGCCTTTTTTTTTAAAGAGGTCGCACGTTTTAAATCACGTCGGTGTCTCCAATTTAAACATAGAAAAAGACGGGAACCGAACAAAGATAATGATAGGTTTAATGAATGTGTTGGGTATTGTATTTCTGTGTTACTTATTATATGAGATTAATACTTGCAGTCAGACAGACAAACGTCCAACCACTATCTTTATATGTTGTATTTATACTTTCTTTAATTTGTTTCACTGAATTCCGAGTTTAGCGCCATAGAAAGAGTGATCAAGGGAAGTAATTCACTTCCGACGCATAGACGGAGATAGAAGAGTTCTCTTTTCAACACAATAACATAAATTAAAGCGATTTAGGGTATATGTTACGACGCTCAGCAGAGGCGCGAACAGGGTCCAAAAAAAGAACGAGAAAGAGTTTGAAAACAAATTTGCAACAAGTAAAGTTGACTTATGTCTAGAATAGACATTTTTCTACTTACCTATGTAATTTGTTTTTATTTTTACGTAGTATAAATGGCTTTTTATTAGATGTTAAAAAAAAATTTCTTGTTTTTTAAAACATCTACTTTCTCAAAGATAAATGGCGGCCAGTCACTCGATATTATTACGTAGAGCGGCCATTTTGAATTCTTCGATGAACGTCTGTCGAACGTAAATTTCTAATAAATAGCACTTCAAACGGGTTTAAAATAAAAACAAATAGCACATGCAAGTTTGAAACTAACTTTTACAGCTTACAGTTACTTTTATTTGTTGTATATTTGTTTTTTTAGCGTTTTTACTCTGCTGAGTCTCGTAAAAGATGCCCGCGATTTAATAAATAAGAATGTGTTATGGTACCTACCTTTACGGACTACATGAACTCTGTGTTACTATGAATACCAGGAGCACATGGATACCACTTACAGGGGTATCCATTATCAATCGAGAGTGAACTGAGACCTTTTGTTTACTAAGGAGCCATGACTAATATATTTTCTTATATATATGCAATAGTTTTGTCGATAATAATGTTATTATAGTTATTAATAACATAAATTAAAGCGATTTAATAAATAAGAATGTGTTATGGTACCTACTTTTACGGACTACATGAACTCTTCCGAATGAGTAAGTAAACCCAAATAAATACCAGGAGCACATGACTCTTGGTGTAAATGATACGAGACTGATAGTGGCAGTCTATCTTTATATGTTGTTATATGCAAAACAGAAATAAAATAAAAAGTTATTAACACTCAAATTCATTCATGAGCAATGAACTTATTTATCCGTCATCATCATCATCATCATCATCATCATCATCATCATTGTCAGTAATAATGTTACACTCATTCTACTCTTCGGCCGTAATAAATTAAATTAGTTAATAGATCTACTTATACAAACTTTAGGCAGTCTATGAGATTGTCCTGTGCAGTTCTAGGAGGTCCACCCTCCCAGGCTTTGCCTCCCCGCTTACTGCTTGAGGCGCCCCTACCAGGGAATGCCGACGGGGCTGCCCAGGCAATTTTTGATGGTACGAGTGCTCACCTCTTTCCGACCCGACCTTGGGTCACATCTTACTTGTGGGAGTAGGATAAAACTGGCCTTGTGCCTAACTCCTGGAGAGGAGTAAATAATACTTGAACCTGTTTTCAGGCCTTTTGGCTAAGATCAAAGTGTAGTATCTGTTCCGATGGATACTGCACGCCTGTCCTGTGCAGTTCTAGGAGGTCCATCCTCCCAGGCTTTGCCTCCCCTTTTTGGGGAGGAGTAAGTTTATTGTCTGAGGCGCCCCTACCGGGGAATGCCGACGGGGCTGCCCAGGCAATTTTTAAATGGCCAGAGTGCTCACCTCTCGAGCGCTGGCTTTTCAAACCCCACTTTCTCGACCCGATCTTGGGTCACATCTTACTTGTGGGAGTAAGATAAAACTGGCCTTGTGCCTAACTCCTGGGGAGGAGTAAATAAAACTTGATAATAACTTATATGAATTAAGATGGTTCGCGTTTATTGTCTTCAGAATGATTACAGATTACGCTTTCAATTCATTTATCATCATTCTATAAAGACCGAGTACAATGAGTATTGATTTACTCCTCTCCAGGAGTTAGGCACAAGGCCAGTTTTTATCTTACTCCCACAAGTAAGATGTGACCCAAGGTCGGGTCGGGAAAGTGGGGTTTAAAAAATGCCTGGGCAGCCCCGTTTGCATTCCCCGGTAGGGGCGCCTCAGGCAGTACGCAATAAACTTACTCCTCCCCAAAGAGGGGAGGCGAAGCCTGGGAGGGTGAACCTCCTAGAACTGCACAGGACAGACCCATAGACCGGCGTAAATCAAGCCCTGAAGGCCAAGACAATACCAGTCTATGGGGTGCAGTATCCATCGGAACAGATACTACACTTTGATCTTAGCCAAAAGGCCAAGAACAGTGATGTACAATGAGTAACTAACAACTTTTAATGGCTTTAAAAGATATGAATCGAAATAAATTTGACTTTGAATCCGTGAACGTTTGCTTTTTGTTGTCGTTAAAGGTTAAAGATAACTCCTCTTGGAAACTTAGCAATTCTCCGAGTAGATTTACATTATGTTTTATCTACTATGAACTATGATGATAGTTCATAAAACAGAAACGTCTGTAGTGAACAATGGTGTGTTAGGGTTGCAGTAAATAATTAGTTCTGGTGTTATGCGTCAGTAAAATGAAAGAAACTCCAGCATGGATGGTTGGACCGTTGTAGTAGTCTAGAACAGGATTAACCATGTTGAATGAATGTGTTGGGATTTTTATTTTTTGTTACTTATTATACAAGACTAATAGTTGCAGTCCGACAGACGTCCAACCACTATCTTTATATGTTGCATTTATACTTTCTTTACTTTGTTTCACTGAATTCCGAGTTCGTGTCTTTCTTTCCGGACCGCTTAGAGGTCCATAACACCGAGGGACGAGATACATTATGGGATTTTTTTATTTGATAACCTTAAGAAAGAAGAACGTATAGAAAACCTCAAAAGTCCTGAAATCGGCGAACGAAGCGAAAAAAAATATTGTAAGTTGGATTTTTTAAAGCCAAATTGATTTCCCTTTTTTCTGTTGTCTTACGAAGAAACCAACTTATTTTTCTAAAAGAAAAAAAAGGAAAAGTCATTAATTTTTAACAAGAAAGGCATACATTAAAAAGTAGGTGCTTATTTAGAATAGGCTCCCTGCAGAAAATTATTTTCATGTAAAATCATTATTTTGTACTTACTCAGTCATAGTTTCTCACTCACGGTATGCAAAAGAATTTAAAAATATCAAGCAGAACTTTAATTAGAACGATTTTTCCATTTCCATAATGGCGATATACAACGTCGATTCGCCGACATTTTGGGTGTGGCCGATTGATGGAATAGCTAAGGGCCCCAGTTACCATGTAAATAAGAAACAAAAAAAACAAGAAAATTATATCGTGGAAAGTACCCCGGTGAAGAAATCAAAAATAATTATTTAATTTTCTATTTTTTTATTTAATAAATATATATTTTATTATTATTGCATATGTGTTTCTTTCTTTTTTAAATTCTAACAATAAAAACGGGGAGTTATTGCCCTTGGCTATTCCATCGATCGTTCACACCCAAAATGTCGGCTCACACCCAAAATGCCAGCGAATACAGGTTGTACATCGAAATGGAAAAATCGTTCTAATTAAAGTTCTGCTTGATATTTTTTAATTCTTTTTCGTGTCGTGAGTGAGAAACTATGACTGAGTAAGTACAAAATAATGATTTTACATGAAAATAATTTTCTGCAGGGAGCCTATTCTAAATAAGCACCAAAAAGTACCACCGTCGAAATTATAAACCGTATTTTAATGTTGACTAAAGTTTTGACCGTAAAAACTACTGGTACATTAAAGCCTTACTAAAATGTCGACAAAAATGGTTTATATTTTTTTCTTTCTTTTTTGAAACCAATATTACGTTAGCGGCGTAATATAAAAGGAAAACACCATTTTGTATTGTCGCTTGGATTAAAAAGAAGCAGATACAATATTTATTTGTAAAAAATACAAAATGTCGGACGAGGCAAAAAAGGGGATGGGGAAAATGTTGACCTGACTAACATTATTAACTTGACTAGTCAGAATCACCAAAACAAATTTACTCCATGATTTACCTACTTAAAAACCCCAAAATGACAATATATACATGAAATGGGAAGTTGGGGAATAAAAATTTTATATACAATTAAATGATATATGCATACAATGAAAAAATGAATAAAATTAAGTGTTAGCATAAGAACCTCCCACTAAAGAATGTGGCCGATAAGTAGTTTTGCCAGTCGAAAAAAAGGCGATGCAGGTCATGAAAACTTTATTTCTAACACCTCTTTCGAAATTACGAAAGCAGACCTGCATCTCTGACAAAACAACAAATAAGTCACCTAATTGGGGTCGGGAATGGGAATTATAAAATGAAAGTCGGGGGGAAAAAACATGGGGGTGGGAGAGGACAACAAATAAAAGGGGGCCTATGACATCTTACATACATCTAGCTAAGTTAAAAATAGGGGAAGAAAACAAAACATAACCTACTCTTGCCTAACCGGGTCAAATAAAAGGGTCAGTGTTCGTTTCGACTATCCAAAATTCAGTCTAAGGCACGTCCAAGTACCACTCAAGATTAGTTCCATTCACTCGACACAAACGCGCAACTTTCACCCACCTTTCGTTGAAATCTGCCGGAGGGAGTTTCACCTTCTCCAGCCTGACACAGGCGAGACTGGAAAATGAGGACAAGCTGGGGAGCAGTGAAGGTCTCTTCCCCGTAGACTTCCTTCTGTCGTGTCGACCAAATCACTCCTCTCATGACTGCTAGTAAGCAAAGAAACACATAATGCTCCTCCCACTTCATGATTGGTGCCCAATTGCAGCATGTCGAAAAAGACTCCAAAACGAAGAACTGTCCGTTCAACATGCGAACCGTGTAGCCTTCAACTAACTCACACAGCGGGCGAACGATGGGGCAATGAAAGAAAACATGACTGGTCGTTTCCTCCCAGTCGCCGCATCGAACACAACTTGGTGTCTCTACTAATCCCGCTGCGTAAAGCTTTTTGCCGACCCAGAGTGCATTTCGTATTATCAGCCAGGTGAGTGATGCCTCGTAATTATCGAAGCATTTCAACCCAGGCGCCCAAGGCCAGATCAAGCGAAGTTCTCCCTTCGTAAGACAAAGCTCCTCAGTAATATCGTCACGAACAGATCCCCTCACCATAACCCGATATAGTGCTTTACGAGACAACACTCGGGTGTCAGAGAGGCTTTCTGACACCCTTAGAAGGTACTTCAAGGACTGTCGACACTCGCGATAAAAGGAGCACTCGCGTCGAAGTAATCGAAATGCCTAACCCCTATGCAAGTGCACACTTTTCAAAGCCGGAAAGGCTTTCTTGGTGTCTTCCTTCCAGAATTCACCGTTTCCCTCACAAGGTGTACACATTTGGTCTAGGTAGTTTAAGCGTAGTGTATGTTGACGAATCTCAACACTTGGCATACCCAGACCGCCTTCAGACGGATGTAAGTAGCAGATCTCCCGGCGAACCATGGGCTACTTTCCACGCCACAAAAACTCGAAAAGAGCCTGCACTAAACCAATTAGTGTGGCTGCCGGCAGAGGGAGCACTGAAAGACGGTAGAGGATGAGAGGATAAATGTGAGAATTACACACCTCCGCTCTTCCTTTTAAAGTAAGATGTCTCAATGACCACAGACGGGCTGCAGCCATAACCACTTTCAACACTTCCGACCAATTTTTCTCCAACTGGAGATCAGGACCAAACCAGATGCCGAGTATCTTGCAAGGCCCATCCGTCCAGCCAAAGGGCCCCTGAAAGGGTACACCCCTCCAGGCACCAATGCGTAAGCCAACAGACTTGTCGCAGTGGATTTTGGCTCCTGTCACTTGTTCATACCATCTTATTTGGTATGATGTTTGCTCTGCAGTGGTCTGTTTGACTGTTCCGGGTTCCCACAACTTTGCTTTCTCATCTTAGACATGGACTTGTTGACTTGCATGCAATGGTGGATGGAGGTGGCTATTCCGTTGTCTTGTCTTTGTTCCATTGCATTATGTCTATGGTTTAGTATTTTAAGTTCATGTTAATACTGATTTTGAGTTGAGTAGCCGTCTTTGTTTATGCAACTAACTGACTTCCCATATAAAGTACATATTTGTAAAAAAAATCGACTAACTTTGCTTTATTTCTAGTTAGATATAGAATGTCTTGAAGATTTAACGAATTGACATTCATTTTCGGAAAATTAAGAAAAGAATTAAGACAGTTTGAATTATCTCCCCTTTCGAAAAAAAAAATTCAATTCATCTCCTCTTTCGATTCACTCTTCTCGACGCCATGCTAAAATTGAAAACGCCAAATCGCCATATTTGATCACGTGACATCTCGATACTAGTTTTTAATCGAACTAAAAACTTCTTTAAAATAAGTTAAACCACAAATAGACTTATCCAGGAAGGTAGAAGAGTAACTTATCTTGCCTTTGGTAACATTTATTTGTTACCTATTTATATATTTTTTTTACCCCTTTTTAGTTATGTTAGCTGTCGTTATAAATGTTTGATACTTTTTAAATATTTTTTTTTCAATGTTTTTTTCATTATTTTTAATGTTTTTTTTTTTAAATTTTTTTTTTGTCAATGTGTGTTTTTCTTGTGAACATAAACACCAAATCAACTGTTTCTAAGCAAATTTTTATTTATTTATTCTTAACAAACGAACTGGGGTATATGTTACGACGCTCAGCAGAGTCGCGAACGGGGTCCAAAAAAAGAACGAGAAAGGGTTTAAAAACATAAATTTGCAACAAGTAAAGTTGACCTACGACGAGAATAGATATTTTCCTACTTACCTATGTAATTTGTTTTTATTTTTACGTATTATAAATGGGTTTTCATTAGACGTAAAAAAAAAATATGGTCGCTCCTAGTGCATTCGTTAGTAATCCCCCCCCAATTCGGCCATGTTTTTTTCCCAACTTGCGGTGAAAAAACTATTGATTTCTAATAAATAGCACTTCAAACGGGTTTAAAATACAAACAAATAGCACATGCAAGTTTGAAACTAACTTTTACAGCTTACAGTTACTTTTATTTGTTGTAATTTGTTTTTTAGCGTTTTTACTTTGATGAGTCTCGTAAAAGATGCCCACGAACTGTTTTAAAGCAAATAGTTTCTTTTTCCCCATCTTTTTTCTATGTTTTTTTCTTCCTTTTATGACAGTTTCCGGGTTAGGGGTTAGTGTTGCAGCTGGTCCAAAAGTTTTCTTATGTACTGGTTCTGTTGCTGGCAGAACTCAATTAGTCCTTCGGGAGATTCAACGAGCAGACAGCGATGGTAGAAATTCATTTTTGTTTATTGAACGTGATTAATTTCTTCCAAGAGTTATCGGCTGCTTGCTATAGCCTGATTGGATAACGCTTGCTGCAACCTGATTGGTTAATAGTTTCGTCAACATTCGGGCGCTTCCGAGACTTGCCCGAACGTTGACGACGCGAAGTCACGGAAACATGGTGCGTTCTCTATAAGAGTACCACAAAAATACAACTTTTGGGGCACAGTTTAAGTACGACTAACTCTAAGCAAAGTTGTTTCCAACCGGAAACGGTGTCCGTTCGAAATTAGTTCCGATAATAAAAACTTCCTGTTTTAGTTAGTCGAATAGGTGTTATGTTTTCTACGAAAATATAATGTAAGTTTTGTACTGAATTTTATTTTAAATAATTTATTTGACAAAAATAAATAATAACTGTTAAAATTTTATTTTAAATAATTTATTTGACAAAAATAAATAATCACAGTTACTAAAAATAAATAATCACAGATTAGTTTTTTTTACACAGATTGATTTTCTTTCGGAAAATAAGATGCAGGTAGTGCGCACCCGACATTCATCTGCGGTTAGTACGTCTTGTACGATATAATTCATTATCATATATATAGAGTATTGATTTACTCCTCTCCAGGAGTTAAGCACAAGGCCAGTTTTTATCTTACTCCCACAAGTAAGATGTGACCCAATGTCGGGTCGGGAAAGTGGGGTTTAAAAATTGCCTGGGCAGCCCCGTCGGCATTCCCCGGTAGGGGCGCCTCAGGCAGTAAGCAATAAACTAACTCCTCCCCAAAGAGGGGAGGCAAAGCCTGGGAAGGTGGACCTCCCAGAACTGCACAGGACAGACCCATAGACCGGCGTAAATCAAGCCCCGAAGGCCACGACAATACCAGTCTATGGGGTGTAGTATCCATCAGAACAGATACTACACTTTGATCTTAGCCAAAAGGCCAGGCCAAGTATTGTAGAGTGTTTTATTTACTCCTCTCCAGGAGTTAGGCACAAGGCCAATTTTATCCTACTCCCACAAGTAAGATGTGACCCAAGGTCGGGTCGGAAAGTGGGGGTTGAAAAGCCAGCGCCCGAGAAGGTGAACACTTTGGCCTACAAAAAATGTCTGGGCAGCCCCGTCGGCATTCCCCGGTAGGAGCGCCTCAGGCAGTAAGCAATAAACTAACTCCTCCCCAAAGAGGGGAGGCGAAGCCTGGGAGGGTGGACCTCCTAGAACTGCACAGGACAGACCCATAGACCGGCGTAAATCAAGCCCCGAAGGCCAAGACAACACCAGTTTATGGGGTGTAGTATCCATCAGAACAGATACTACACTTTGATCTTAGCCAAAAGGCCAAGTATTATAGAGTGTATATAGAGTGTATATAGAGTAAATAAAGAAGAAATAAAACAAGAAAATTAAACTAAAGAATACCGGAAGTTTTTACGTACGAAGTTTATTATCGGGTACGGATTGTGGCCTGACACCGTAGCAGCGCCGCAGAAACTGCTCTTAGAGTTACTCGTACTTAAACTTTGCCACTTTTTGAGCGTTTCCGAAAAAAAAATTATCTGCCCCGGAAACTTTATCGAAGAATGTTTTTTATTGCATCGAATTCTCGATTGTTAAGTAAGAAATTAAAACTGGATCGATTATCTCCCTTGACGACGCCATCTTTCTTTTTGCGAAAGAAAAGAAAATAATTTACCCGAGCCGAAAAGAAATTTAACATTAAGATATTTTTTATTACTATTTTATATTTTATCGTCTCTTTTCGCCCACAAAGAAAAAGGTTAAAAAAAAAAAGGTAAGTATAATCTCGTCGTAATTCAGTGTTCATTTTCTCCAAAATAATTTCGAACAATGAATGTTCAATTTTGGTTTGTTTTAATTGATTTAATTTCCAATTTAAGGTAGAAAAATGATTTCAGCTTAAATGAAAAGTCTTTTTCTTCGTAATTCGATAATTTTCAAATCTATTTAACAATCAAACTTTAATTGCAATATAAAAAAAAGGGACATTAAAAATCGATTCGTCTTGAAGAGTTCCAAATGTTATTGTGTTTTTCTTGGCGAACCTGAAATCTTATCTGCAAGTAAACGTCAATTCGAATGTTTTTTTTCTTCTTTTTTTTCGGTGATTCTGTTGTTTCACAGTGACATTAAAATATTTAAAGAAATGTATAAACTTTGTTATGTACTTTGTACAGAAAATATGACGCAAATTCATCCAGTATTTATTAAATTATAAGAAAAAGAAGAAGAAAACAAACGATCTTACGTATCGGTAGACAATTTCGCTTACGAAAAAGACAAGGGAGATAACTCAATTTTTTACTGGTATAACAAAAATGGCTACCAAATGATAAAATCGTTTTGTTTTTTTTTTGTTTTTAATTTAAGAAATACTGGATGAGTTTGCGTAATTTTTGGTGTACAGTCTTTTTTTCAGCTACCACGTAAGTACATAACAAAGTTTATACATTTCTTTAGCTATTTTATTCAAATAGGTATGTGCAAAAATGGCGGCTTCTTGTACGGACTATGCTTATTAAAAAGCGCTTATCATTAATTATTTAATTAGTTTCCGTGTAAACTTTGATTGTGTTTGAAAGATAAAAGCCTAAACTTAATCTCTAAACGAAAAAAAAACTGCATATTTACGTGTGAAAAATAAATTATAATAAAATATGTAATTACGACGGTCAAAAACCCCAAAAATTCAATGAATTTTGTAACTTTGAAAAAAGTTTTTGGGAACTATTTCAAAGATAATTATTAAATTAAAGTCATAAGACACTGAATTAAAAAAAAAATCCCACGTTTGACTAAAAATTAGCAAAATTATCCCTTCAAATGTGATAAATGAGTAAAATCCGCCATAACTTCATCGGAAAAGGACTTTGTTTACGAATTGACTATCGCTATGCAAAATATATGGAAGACAAAAATGTCATAATTTATCATTTTTAACTTTATATATAAAAATGTAATAATAGTTTATAGAAGTTGAAAAATTATTATCCATTAATTTCTTTATTCTTTTTAAGGTTATAAACAAATTTAAATACCCTTATTTTGTTATAATAAAAAAGGAAATGCTTATTTAATTATTTGTGAGTGTACGCAATTATTTTTAACTGAAAAGGTTCAGTTTTTAATTTCGTAATACTCTGAAATTATTGATGACGTCTGTTTAACAATGTTTTTCCTTAGAATTTGAAATAAAACTATTTTTTAAATGTTAAAAATATTTTTACGTTACGAACTGCGTCAATTTTATTCATTTTTTTTACATGATTTAAAACTTTAGTTACTCGATTTATTCTTAAAGTGTCGTAACGATAAATTACATTGATTCTTTTAAAAATAAAGTGTTTTTATTTATTTTATTTTAAGTGTGAAAAAGTAATTTAAAGTCAATGACTACACTGACAATTTATTCATTGAAAAAAAGTTAAAACAGTTATTTATTGATAAACAGAATTCAATTTTGAAAGAAAATGTCATGTTTGAATTCTCTTTATTTATTAATAAATAATTGTTTTTAACTTAAATATTTATTAATGAAAAAAAGACAAAACAAATCTTTCCAAATAATTGACGATGAATTGTGAAATGAACGAAATTGTTGAATCCATAAAAAAAAAATTTGAGTGCGGTGTAAAAGTGAGTGATTGTTAGAAGGCAAATCCCACCTGGTTATTACAGAACGGGGCTACCATACCAATGAAAGTTCATCGTTAGTAGAAATTATTAAATTTTTTAAATTCTTTTTTCGTTAAGTTCCTGGATCTTAAATTTGTCAATTTTTGGTTTATTTTCAAGATTATAAAAAAAAATTCTTGCGCTGATGATGCCACGTTTATATATGAAAGAGAAATATAATTATGTCGCATTTTTTATTTTTCCAAAAACTCTAATCATTAAAATCACATGAAATATATTTTGCAATTATATTATTTTTTTGGTGAAAATATTGATTAAACAATGCTTTATTCAATAATAATATCGCTAATTCAAAAAATGAATTTTTCTTCGAGTTATAGTGATTTTATTAACACGGTATTTACGGGCCTTTTTCGTAATATACACGAAATATTTTGAAAATAAATTAATTGTTAACACCTACGATGCTTTATTTACATAAGCAACATTTAAAAAATCATGCATTTTTTTTATTAATATATAAAAATATAACTTTAGTAAAGGTGTATTTTCTTTTAAAAAAATAATACATTTTCACTAAGATTTTTAAAAAATAATGGTTTCATTATATTCCGTGATAGTTGATTAATAAATATTGAAAATTTCAGTCAAATTGGTTGATTTCCTGAATTTTAGTGTATTTTTAAGTGAAGGGGGGGGGGGTCAAAATGTTTTTTCATTTTGGGAATCGGCCATTGATTTTGCATTTATCGGAACGTATTGTGAATACATATGGAAACTTGATAATAGCAGTTATAAGTGTATATTTGTAAATCTGAATTTAATGGAAGGTTAAAAGGAATGTATTATGTAAATGAGGAAGCCCGTCTAATGTCTAAACGACGTTTATTAAGGGTATAAAAGGCTGTTGAAATCTATTAATTTTAGTTATATTCTTGCCACGTTTTCACTTCTGATCGCAGCCTCGACTTGAAATTTCGTTCTTCTCTAATCTAATAAGGTTATTTAATGTTATCTAATGTAAATTTAATTAATTAACAATAGTTTCCTAATTCTACAGGTATACAAATATTATGAACGCTGACTCGAAAAGCTTAATTAATTAAATGTTAATTACTCGAGACCCCCACCCCTCCCTCTTCTGTTTACAAAAATTCCCCAGGACGGACAGACAGACAGAAAGACAGACAGACAGACAGAGAAGGTGCTCGTTATATTATAAGTCACTGAAACAGCAGAAGCGCCGAAAAATGATTTCAGCTTTAATGAAAAGTCTTTTCTTTCGTCATTCGATAATTATCAAATCTATTTAATAATCAAACTTTAATTGCAATATAAAAAAAGGGACATTAAAAATCGATTCGTCTTGAAGAGTTTCAAATGTTATTTTGTTTTTCTTGGCGAACCTGAAATCTTATTTGCATGTGTAAACGTCAATTCAGAAGTTTTTTTTTTTTCGGTGCTTCTGCAGTTTCACAGTGACATTAAAATATTTAAAGAATAAATGTATAAACTTTGTTATGTACTTGCGGTTCTCGTCAACCAAATGGTTAATGGGGCCATGTATATGGCTGTCCAGCTTGTTGGGAATTTTTGTCAGTGGTTGCAAATTTAGTTTGCCTGACAGCTTTACTTTTAATCTTTGTGACTAACTCTTGCCTGGTTGTTTTGGGGGTAAATGACAGAAATGTCACATTCTTTATGTTAGACTCAATATTTAACGTGAGGTAATTACATATCAAGTATTTGTGTTAGACTCAAAGGTGCTCTTATCGATCCTGAACCAGTTTTCGTGACGTTCGACTCGGAAGCGTTCGGCTGTTCTACGCAAACGCCCGAGACTTGACGAGCCGATTTGTACCAGACGACAATTTTTATATGGTGCTGCGTCCTATGATGATGATGTTTTGCTTGTTTTTTTTGTTGTTGTTGGGTTTAGGGTTACGGTTTAGGGTTAGGAATTTTTTAAAGAAACAACAAAGAAAATTAAACATATTTTCATGAATTTTTTTGAAAGAGACAACAGGGAAAAAAACAGCGAGTTTTCTGTGATAAAATAAATACTGTATTTAAAAAAAAAATGTACTAAAATTACTTTTATCACGACATATTTTTTAAATTTTATTATTTATTATTACTTGCTCGTGATGATACTGCAGTGCAAAGCTGTTTGTAATTCATTTTGGGTTTAATTTCTTCAAAAAAACTTCCTGACAAAAATTCCGTCTTCGAAAGCACTTATTTTCACTTTGTAACAAAGTTATTGGCTGCTCGCTGCTCCGGCTCGTCAACAGCTGGTTCAGGATCGATATCAGTACCGACTCAATGTTTAACATGAGGTAATTACTTATCAAGTCTTTGTGTTAGACTCAAAGTTTGACGTAAGATAATTACTTATCATGTTTGCTTGAAATAAATTACAGAAAAAATAAGAGAATAATTCTCAAAATATGATTTAAAAGGCATGAAAAAGATTTACTGACTTTTTTTAGAATATTAATATATTTATTAGAAAAATCTCTTAAAATATGTTTTCTGGTTTGAAAAATAATTAGTCAATGAAAGTTTTAATAAAGTTGCTAGTCTTTCTCTACTCTATCGTTATTTTCATGTTAGGTGCTCGACTGAACTTCCAGATCTGGTTGCTCCCTGTGAAACATCTGCAGCAGAAAACTCGTCAGACTACAACCACTGTAAGTTTCATTTCTTCCTTTATGTACCTAAGACTAAACGTGACTTCTATGAGCAAAGTTTTTCCATTACCACAGAGTTGCTTCTCTGCAGATTACAACATTATTATCTTCCAATCTAAGATTCCTGTCATGAACCGTCGCCACAAGTATTTGAACTTGGTCCACTCCATCATTCTCAATCCTCTCATAATGTTCTTCATCTCTCAACTGACAATTATTCTATCTCATGGTGTAAGCTGATCTACCTATTACAGAAATAAATAGACTCACCCAGACACAAGAAATACAATTGCAACCAAGTGTCGTAGCAGCAATTGGTGGCAGTTATGGTCCCAGACTCACGACGCATACTTCTGTTAATACACTTGTGTTGATTATATGACATACACTTCCAATTAGCCGTATCAACAATTCAGGGCATAACATTGTTGATGAGTCATCACACCACAAGAGAGAGAGAGAAAGAGAGAAAGAGAGAGAAAGAGCGAAAAAGAGAAAGAGCGATAGAGAGAGAGAAAGAGCGATAGAGAGAGAAAGAAATACACTTGTGTTGATTATACTTTTGTTAATACACTTTTGTTAACTATACCACCGTGTGCAAGGCCACAACATTAACTCTTATTCTCGAGTGAACCATTTTGCTAGACAACTATATATACTAATAGAAAACTATATATACTAATAGAAAACTATATATACTAATAGGAAACTATATATACTAATAGAAAACTATATATACTAATAGAAAACTATATATACTAATAGAAAACTATATATACTAATAGAAAACTATATATACTAATAGAAAACTATATATACTAATAGGAAACAATATATACTAATAGGAAACTATATATACTAATAGGAAACAATATATACTAATAGAAAACTATATATACTAATAGAAAACTATATATACTAATAGAAAACTATATATACTAATAGAAAACTATATATACTAATAGGAAACTATATATACTAATAGGAAACTATATATACTAATAGAAAACTATATATACTAATAGGAAACAATATATACTAATAGGAAACTATATATACTAATAGAAAACTATATATACTAATAGAAAACTATATATACTAATAGGAAACTATATATACTAATAGAAAACTATATATACTAATAGAAAACTATATATACTAATAGAAAACTATATATACTAATAGGAAACAATATATACTAATAGAAAACTATATATACTAATAGAAAACTATATATACTAATAGGAAACTATATATACTAATAGAAAACTATATATACTAATAGAAAACTATATATACTAATAGAAAACTATATATACTAATAGAAAACTATATATACTAATAAGAAACAATATATACTAATAGGAAACTATATATACTAATAGGAAACAATATATACTAATAGAAAACTATATATACTAATAGAAAACTATATATACTAATAGGAAACTATATATACTAATAGAAAACTATATATACTAATAGAAAACTATATATACTAATAGGAAACAATATATACTAATAGAAAACTATATATACTAATAGAAAACTATATATACTAATAGGAAACTATATATACTAATAGAAAACTATATATACTAATAGGAAACAATATATACTAATAGGAAACTATATATACTAATAGGAAACAATATAGAACTCCTGGACGCCATATTTGTATGTAGATTGTTGAAGAGCTGCAATCTATATGACATACACTTCCAATTAGCCGTATCAACAATGTTAGGCATAACATTGTTGATGAGTCATCACACCACAAGAGAGAGAGAAAGATAAAGCGATAGAGAGAGAGAGAGAAAGAAAAAGCGATAGAGAGAGAGAAAGAAAGAGCGATAGAGAGAGAGAAAGAAAGAGCGATAGAGAGAGAAAGAAAGAGCGATAGAGAGAGAAAGAAAGAGCGATAGAGAGAGAAAGAAAGAGCGATAGAGAGAGAAAGAAAGAGAGAGAGAGAGAGAAAGAGCGAGCGAGAGAGAGCGATAGAGAGAGAAAGAGCGATAGCGAGAGAGAGAGAGAAAAAGCGATAGAGAGAAAGAGCGAGAGAGAGAGAAAAAGCGATAGAGAGAAAGAGCGAGAGAGAGAGAAAAAGCGAGCGAGAGAGAAAGAGAAAGAGCGATAGAGAGAGAGAGAAAGAAAGAGCGATAGACAGAAAGAGCGATAAAGCGATAGAGAAAGAGCGATAGAGAGAAAGAGCAATAGAGAGAAAGAGCGATAGAGAGAGAAAGAAAGAGTGATAGAGAAAGAGAAAGGAAGAGAGAGAGAGAGCGATAGAGAGAGAGAGAAAGAAAGACATACACTTCCAATTAGCCGTATCAACAATGTTAGGCATAACATTTGATGAGTCATCACACCACACCACCAGTATCAACCGCAAGACAAGAACCGCTTTTGTTACAAGTATTTCCACAGAGCTGCTTTCCAGCTGACTACAACATGGACGTATTCAAGTTCAATGTTAACAAATAATCAAATTCTGCCCAGTTTTAAACATCAATTCTCAAGATGTTGTATCGCAAATGCATTAACCCCTATTCTTTAGTGGCTTTTAGGCTTTTATCAGTACAAAAAAATGGGTACTACTTTTTGCTTCTTTTCTTCTGTATTTTATTTATTCTTACATTTGATCTTCAAACCCAACGCAAATTACTTTTTCTTTTTGATAAAATATAGTTATTTTTTAAAAAGAGGTTAAATTCTCTATTAAACAGAATTCCAATGAGAGATTTTGAAAGAAGTGTAGTACATTGACACTTTCATTCAATAATTGGTTGTTGCTAAATATTGATCCCCACTTTTTAAGTGAAAACAAAAACATTATTTTTTTCACAATTTAAAAAAATTACTTTTTCTTTTGTGTGAATCAGATGATTCTGGTGTTGGCATTAGTTTCCCCGATGTTTTTCTAGTTAGAAATCTTTCTGGAACGACATCAGGTACTTACGGGAAAGATAACGAGAAGGTTGCCAACATCCCTAAGTACTTTGGAACCAACTGAATTCGAACTTGGAACACCCAGGTCGTCAGTATCCACTTAACCACCGTCACCTCCCAAGTGGTAGCTGAAAAGCTGTTTACATAAACAGTCGACAAAAGCCGAACAAAAAGATATTTTTTTAGCCAAGTAAGTTCGGATTATATCAAATATTCGTCCATACAAGTTGACTTTTATGGCAGACTTTGTCAAAGGCCTTAGAGATATCTAACATTACTACGAATTTCAATAGCTTATCCAGTGTGCAGTATATATGTTCATAGATGACTGTTAGAATATCCACAGTAGAACGGGATGTCAGATTTTAGTTTAGTGCAAAGGGAATAAAGGGAAGTAGAAGCCTTTCATCAAAATTAGACATCAATTAATAATTATTCCCCAAATTTCAGCTTGGAATATTATAAAGGTTTTATAGTACGGGGCCAACCTCCCATTTGAAAATTCACAAATTCCATATTAGCATTAAATTTGATTCATAGTCAATTGAAACGAATTAAGCAAGATTCCTTGAATAACAATTTTTTTCTTAAGACCCCTTAAGCCTTAAATTTGAGAATTTTTCTAGAATCAGAACCATGTGATGGATTTTTATCAAAATTGGAATAACTATTTAATGCAAATCTGAAATATTTAAATCTTCAAATGAGCAGTTGTCCATATGTCCACTAAACAAACTAAAATTTAGGAGATATTTATTAATTTATGTCTAATACATGTTGTAAAATTGTCACAAAAATTGGAGGTATCTGAATTCTTCCCCTCTTTCACCATTTTGTATAAAATTAAAGTAAATATAGCCCATATTACCCATATTATCCACCCATATATATACTAATTCAAAGATTTTGCAAAGAGCAGAAGGAGACTGATGGGGCGATAGTTTTGCTGGTCGGTTCTTATTCAGAAGTTAAGGTGCTGCTCGTTGCTAGTCTCTTTCTGCTGTCATATCCCGGAAGTTAATGTTTATCTATTTACATGAATAAATGCGCAAGTTTTTGTATTTATCATTGGTGACAGGTACGTACAGCAAACAGATATTCCTCAGTTTGTTTTATTTAAAGTATCCATTTTTGTAGTAAATCATTACTATTACCGACATAAATTGTTGGGTTTTGTTCATTTGTTATTTTTCTTCTTTACGGCATATCAACACTCCTCGGGTTATTTAATGCCGAATCCGGTCAGTTTTAGTGAAAGATTTTATGCTTTATAAGTTCTAGTATTCATGGTATTTGGTTGAATGAAATAAAGGGGGGGGGAAGGGGAAACAATAGCGATTTGACAAAGCCAGCTATTATATATATATATATATATATATATATATATAGCAAGAGATAGAAAGAGTGAAAAAGAGAGTGAGAGAAAAGAGAGCGTGGGAGAAAGAGACTGAGAGAGAGAGAACAAGAAAGAGAGAGAAAGAAAGGGCAAAAAACACAGAGAGAAAGAGAGAGAGAGATATGCATATATATATATATATATATATAGAAAGAGAGAGAGAGATATGCATATATATATATATATATAGAGAGAGAGATATGCATATATATATATATATATAGAGAGAGAGATATGCATATATATATATATATAGAGAGAGATATGCATATATATATAGAGAGAGAGATATGCATATATATATATAGAGAGAGATATGCATATATATATAGAGAGAGAGAAAGAAGGAGATATGTATATATATAGAGAGAGAGAGAAAGAGAGAAAGAAAGAGATATGTATATATAGAGAGAAAGAGAAATATTCTGCAAGGCACTTTTTATAAAGTTGGGAGAAGACAAGGGCCTGCTCAGCAGAGCATTTTGCATTTATATATATTTCTTTATTGGCAAATTAAAAATATTCTAAAAAAAATCATTTTGAAATTCATTAAAAATGAATGAAGATAAGTCATGAGTATTTTTAAATAATTGTAGAAAAAAAATTGATTTCTTTTTAAAAAACTGATTTCTTTAAAAAAAACTGATTTCTTAAAAAAAACTGATTTCTTAAAAAGAAACTGATTTCCTTAAAAAAACTGATTTCTTTAAAAAAAACTGATTTCTTAAAAAAAAAACTGATTTCTTTAAAAAATACTGTTTCCTTTTAAAAAAAACACATTGTTTTTATATTTTCAGAGAAATCCTGTTTTTTAAAAATGCAGCGATCAGTTGGAGAGACATCATTTTCTTGTGAAAAGTGT
The DNA here is from genome assembly GCA_963556195.1 of Sepiola atlantica. Classification (NCBI taxonomy): domain Eukaryota; kingdom Metazoa; phylum Mollusca; class Cephalopoda; order Sepiida; family Sepiolidae; genus Sepiola; species Sepiola atlantica. The sequence continues at coordinate 60,751,223 of OY744549.1, read as the reverse complement.
GAATCTTCATTTTCTAAGAAATCCTTTTTGACAAGACACATGCGATCACACATGTCTGAAAAAACACATTCTTGTGAAGTTTGTGGGACAGCATTTTCAAGAAGTGACAATTTGAGAAAGCACATGCGAAAACACACGGGAGAGAAGCCATATTCTTGTACAGTTTGTGACTCTACTTTTTCGGATAATTCCACCTTGACAAACCACATGCGCATACACACAGGAGAAAAACCATATTCTTGTGGAGTTTGTGGATCCTCCTTTTCACAGAATTCAAGTTTAAAAAAACATGCACGCATACACACAGGAGAGAAACCATATTCTTGCAAACTTTGTGGATCTGCATTTTCAGTGAATTTTAGTTTGAAACAGCACATGCGAATACACACGGGAGAGAAACCATATTCCTGTAATGTGTGTGCTTCTGCCTTTACTGTGCAGTCCAGCTTGAAAACACACATGCGAATCCACACTGGAGAGAGACCATATTCATGTGAACTTTGTGGATCCACATTTTCAGATAATTCAAGTTTGGCTAAACATAAACGAATACACTCAGGAGAGAAACCGTATTCATGTGAAGTTTGTGGATCTGCGTTTTCAGAACATTCTCAGTTGAGAAAACATGTTCGAATACACACAGGAGAGAAACCCTATTCTTGTGAAGTATGCGGATTTGCTTTTTCAGAGGATTACACCTTGAAAACACATATTCGAATACACACTGGAGAAAAACCATACTCTTGTGAAGAGTGTGGAACGGCATTTGCACATAAATGCACATTTACAGAGCATATGCGGATCCACACAGGAGAGAAACCATATACTTGCAAAGTTTGTGGATCTGAATTTTCACGGAATTCCAACTTAAATAAGCACATGAAAATCCACACAAGAAATAAGACCACATAGCTGGATACCTCA
>OY744549.1:60490299-60745299 GCA_963556195.1 Sepiola atlantica | reverse complement strand
GATATAAGGATGCATACCTTAAAACCTTTTTTGAAATATTAAGAAAATTTATTAAGGTTACCCATTTTTGAATCCCTGTCTCCAATAACGGCAGCCATTACCTTCTGAGCTTACCCCAGTGGCTTGACTCTTTGAATAGTCAAGAAGAACTCCTTTATATAGAGAGAGATATAAGGATGCATACCTTAAAACCTTTTTTGAAATATTAAGAAAATTTATTAAGGTTACCCATTTTTGAATCCCTGTCTCCAATAACGGCAGCCATTACCTTCTGAGCTTACCCCAGTGGCTTGACTCTTTGAATAGTCAAGAAGAACTCCTTTATATAGAGAGAGATATAAGGATGCATACCTTAAAACCTTTTTTGAAATATTAAGAAAATTTATTAAGGTTACCCATTTTTGAATCCCTGTCTCCAATAACGGCAGCCATTACCTTCTGAGCTTACCCCAGTGGCTTGACTCTTTGAATAGTCAAGAAGAACTCCTTTATATAGAGAGAGATATAATGGTGCATACCTTAAAACCTTTTTTGAAATATTAAGAAAATTTATTAAGGTTACCCATTTTTGAATCCCTGTCTCCAATAACGGCAGCCATTACCTTCTGAGCTTACCCCAGTGGCTTGACTCTTTGAATAGTCAAGAAGAACTCCTTTATATAGAGAGAGATATAAGGATGCATACCTTAAAACCTTTTTTGAAATATTAAGAAAATTTATTAAGGTTACCCATTTTTGAATCCCTGTCTCCAATAACGGCAGCCATTACCTTCTGAGCTTACCCCAGTGGCTTGACTCTTTGAATAGTCAAGAAGAACTCCTTTATATAGAGAGAGATATAAGGATGCATACCTTAAAACCTTTTTTGAAATATTAAGAAAATTTATTAAGGTTACCCATTTTTGAATCCCTGTCTCCAATAACGGCAGCCATTACCTTCTGAGCTTACCGCAGTGGCTTGTCTCTTTGAATAGTCAAGAAGAACTCCTTTATATAGAGAGAGATATAAGGATGCATACCTTAAAACCTTTTTTGAAATATTAAGAAAATTTATTAAGGTTACCCATTTTTGAATCCCTGTCTCCAATAACGGCAGCCATTACCTTCTGAGCTTACCCCAGTGGCTTGACTCTTTGAATAGTCAAGAAGAACTCCTTTATATAGAGAGAGATATAAGGATGCATACCTTAAAACCTTTTTTGAAATATTAAGAAAATTTATTAAGGTTACCCATTTTTGAATCCCTGTCTCCAATAACGGCAGCCATTACCTTCTGAGCTTACCCCAGTGGCTTGACTCTTTGAATAGTCAAGAAGAACTCCTTTATATAGAGAGAGATATAAGGATGCATACCGTAAAACCTTTTTTTGAAATATTAAGAAAATTTATTAAGGTTACCCATTTTTGAATCCCTGTCTCCAATAACGGCAGCCATTACCTTCTGAGCTTACCCCAGTGGCTTGACTCTTTGAATAGTCAAGAAGAACTCCTTTATATAGAGAGAGATATAAGGATGCATACCTTAAAACCTTTTTTGAAATATTAAGAAAATTTGTTAAGGTTACCCATTTTTGAATCCCTGTCTCCAATAACGGCAGCCATTACCTTCTGAGCTTACCCCAGTGGCTTGACTCTTTGAATAGTCAAGAAGAACTCCTTTATATAGAGAGAGATATAAGGATGCATACCTTAAAACCTTTTTTTGAAATATTAAGAAAATTTATTAAGGTTACCCATTTTTGAATCCCTGTCTCCAATAACGGCAGCCATTACCTTCTGAGCTTACCCCAGTGGCTTGACTCTTTGAATAGTCAAGAAGAACTCCTTTATATAGAGAGAGATATAAGGATGCATACCTTAAAACCTTTTTTTGAAATATTAACAAAATTTATTAAGGTTACCCATTTTTGAATCCCTGTCTCCAATAACGGCAGCCATTACCTTCTGAGCTTACCCCAGTGGCTTGACTCTTTGAATAGTCAAGAAGAACTCCTTTATATAGAGAGAGATATAAGGATGCATACCGTAAAACCTTTTTTTGAAATATTAAGAAAATTTATTAAGGTTACCCATTTTTGAATCCCTGTCTCCAATAACGGCAGCCATTACCTTCTGAGCTTACCCCAGTGGCTTGACTCTTTGAATAGTCAAGAAGAACTCCTTTATATAGAGAGAGATATAAGGATGCATACCTTAAAACCTTTTTTTGAAATATTAAGAAAATTTATTAAGGTTACCCATTTTTGAATCCCTGTCTCCAATAACGGCAGCCATTACCTTCTGAGCTTACCCCAGTGGCTTGACTCTTTGAATAGTCAAGAAGAACTCCTTTATATAGAGAGAGATATAAGGATGCATACCTTAAAACCTTTTTTTGAAATATTCAGAAAATTTATTAAGGTTACCCATTTTTGAATCCCTGTCTCCAATAACGGCAGCCATTACCTTCTGAGCTTACCCCAGTGGCTTGACTCTTTGAATAGTCAAGAAGAACTCCTTTATATAGAGAGAGATATAAGGATGCATACCTTAAAACCTTTTTTTGAAATATTAAGAAAATTTATTAAGGTTACCCATTTTTGAATCCCTGTCTCCAATAACGGCAGCCATTACCTTCTGAGCTTACCCCAGTGGCTTGACTCTTTGAATAGTCAAGAAGAACTCCTTTATATAGAGAGAGATATAAGGATGCATACCTTAAAACCTTTTTTTGAAATATTAAGAAAATTTATTAAGGTTACCCATTTTTGAATCCCTGTCTCCAATAACGGAAGCCATTACCTTCTGAGCTTACCCCAGTGGCTTGACTCTTTGAATAGTCAAGAAGAACTCCTTTATATAGAGAGAGATATAAGGATGCATACCTTAAAACCTTTTTTTGAAATATTCAGAAAATTTATTAAGGTTACCCATTTTTGAATCCCTGTCTCCAATAACGGCAGCCATTACCTTCTGAGCTTACCCCAGTGGCTTGACTCTTTGAATAGTCAAGAAGAACTCCTTTATATAGAGAGAGATATAAGGATGCATACCTTAAAACCTTTTTTTGAAATATTAAGAAAATTTATTAAGGTTACCCATTTTTGAATCCCTGTCTCCAATAACGGCAGCCATTACCTTCTGAGCTTACCCCAGTGGCTTGACTCTTTGAATAGTCAAGAAGAACTCCTTTATATAGAGAGAGATATAAGGATGCATTCCTTAAAACCTTTTTTTTGAAATATTAAGAAAATTTATTAAGGTTACCCATTTTTGAATCCCTGTCTCCAATAACGGCAGCCATTACCTTCTGAGCTTACCCCAGTGGCTTGACTCTTTGAATAGTCAAGAAGAACTCCTTTATATAGAGAGAGATATAAGGATGCATACCTTAAAACCTTTTTTTGAAATATTAAGAAAATTTATTAAGGTTACCCATTTTTGAATCCCTGTCTCCAATAACGGCAGCCATTACCTTCTGAGCTTACCCCAGTGGCTTGACTCTTTGAATAGTCAAGAAGAACTCCTTTATATAGAGAGAGATATAAGGATGCATACCTTAAAACCTTTTTTTGAAATATTCAGAAAATTTATTAAGGTTACCCATTTTTGAATCCCTGTCTCCAATAACGGCAGCCATTACCTTCTGAGCTTACCCCAGTGGCTTGACTCTTTGAATAGTCAAGAAGAACTCCTTTATATAGAGAGAGATATAAGGATGCATACCTTAAAACCTTTTTTTGAAATATTCAGAAAATTTATTAAGGTTACCCATTTTTGAATCCCTGTCTCCAATAACGGCATCCATTACCTTCTGAGCTTACCCCAGTGGCTTGACTCTTTGAATAGTCAAGAAGAACTCCTTTATATAGAGAGAGATATAAGGATGCATACCTTAAAACCTTTTTTTGAAATATTAAGAAAATTTATTAAGGTTACCCATTTTTGAATCCCTGTCTCCAATAACGGCAGCCATTACCTTCTGAGCTTACCCCAGTGGCTTGACTCTTTGAATAGTCAAGAAGAACTCCTTTCTATAGAGAGAGATATAAGGATGCATACCTTAAAACCTTTTTTTTGAAATATTAAGAAAATTTATTAAGGTTACCCATTTTTGAATCCCTGTCTCCAATAACGGCAGCCATTACCTTCTGAGCTTACCCCAGTGGCTTGACTCTTTGAATAGTCAAGAAGAACTCCTTTATATAGAGAGAGATATAAGGATGCATACTTTAAAACCTTTTTTTTGAAATATTAAGAAAATTTATTAAGGTTACCCATTTTTGAATCCCTGTCTCCAATAACGGAAGCCATTACCTTCTGAGCTTACCCCAGTGGCTTGACTCTTTGAATAGTCAAGAAGAACTCCTTTATATAGAGAGAGATATAAGGATGCATACCTTAAAACCTTTTTTTGAAATATTCAGAAAATTTATTAAGGTTACCCATTTTTGAATCCCTGTCTCCAATAACGGCAGCCATTACCTTCTGAGCTTACCCCAGTGGCTTGACTCTTTGAATAGTCAAGAAGAACTCCTTTATATAGAGAGAGATATAAGGATGCATACCTTAAAACCTTTTTTTGAAATATTCAGAAAATTTATTAAGGTTACCCATTTTTGAATCCCTGTCTCCAATAACGGCAGCCATTACCTTCTGAGCTTACCCCAGTGGCTTGACTCTTTGAATAGTCAAGAAGAACTCCTTTATATAGAGAGAGATATAAGGATGCATACCTTAAAACCTTTTTTTGAAATATTAAGAAAATTTATTAAGGTTACCCATTTTTGAATCCCTGTCTCCAATAACGGCAGCCATTACCTTCTGAGCTTACCCCAGTGGCTTGACTCTTTGAATAGTCAAGAAGAACTCCTTTCTATAGAGAGAGATATAAGGATGCATACCTTAAAACCTTTTTTTTGAAATATTAAGAAAATTTATTAAGGTTACCCATTTTTGAATCCCTGTCTCCAATAACGGCAGCCATTACCTTCTGAGCTTACCCCAGTGGCTTGACTCTTTGAATAGTCAAGAAGAACTCCTTTATATAGAGAGAGATATAAGGATGCATACCTTAAAACCTTTTTTTGAAATATTAAGAAAATTTATTAAGGTTACCCATTTTTGAATCCCTGTCTCCAATAACGGCAGCCATTACCTTCTGAGCTTACCCCAGTGGCTTGACTCTTTGAATAGTCAAGAAGAACTCCTTTATATAGAGAGAGATATAAGGATGCATACCTTAAAACCTTTTTTTTGAAATATTAAGAAAATTTATTAAGGTTACCCATTTTTGAATCCCTGTCTCCAATAACGGAAGCCATTACCTTCTGAGCTTACCCCAGTGGCTTGACTCTTTGAATAGTCAAGAAGAACTCCTTTATATAGAGAGAGATATAAGGATGCATACCTTAAAACCTTTTTTTGAAATATTCAGAAAATTTATTAAGGTTACCCATTTTTGAATCCCTGTCTCCAATAACGGCAGCCATTACCTTCTGAGCTTACCCCAGTGGCTTGACTCTTTGAATAGTCAAGAAGAACTCCTTTATATAGAGAGAGATATAAGGATGCATACCTTAAAACCTTTTTTTGAAATATTCAGAAAATTTATTAAGGTTACCCATTTTTGAATCCCTGTCTCCAATAACGGCAGCCATTACCTTCTGAGCTTACCCCAGTGGCTTGACTCTTTGAATAGTCAAGAAGAACTCCTTTATATAGAGAGAGATATAAGGATGCATACCTTAAAACCTTTTTTTGAAATATTAAGAAAATTTATTAAGGTTACCCATTTTTGAATCCCTGTCTCCAATAACGGCAGCCATTACCTTCTGAGCTTACCCCAGTGGCTTGACTCTTTGAATAGTCAAGAAGAACTCCTTTATATAGAGTGAGATATAAGGATGCATACCGTAAAACCTTTTTTTGAAATATTAAGAAAATTTATTAAGGTTACCCATTTTTGAATCCCTGTCTCCAATAACGGCAGCCATTACCTTCTGAGCTTACCCCAGTGGCTTGACCATTTGAATAGTCAAGAAGAACTCCTTTATATAGAGAGAGATATAAGGATGCATAGCTTAAAACCTTTTTTTGAAATATTAAGAAAATTTATTAAGGTTACCCATTTTTGAATCCCTGTCTCCAATAACGGCAGCCATTACCTTCTGAGCTTACCCCAGTGGCTTGACTCTTTGAATAGTCAAGAAGAACTCCTTTATATAGAGAGAGATATAAGGATGCATACCTTAAAACCTTTTTTTGAAATATTAAGAAAATTTATTAAGGTTACCCATTTTTGAATCCCTGTCTCCAATAACGGCAGCCATTACCTTCTGAGCTTACCCCAGTGGCTTGACTCTTTGAATAGTCAAGAAGAACTCCTTTATATAGAGAGAGATATAAGGATGCATACCGTAAAACCTTTTTTTGAAATATTAAGAAAATTTATTAAGGTTACCCATTTTTGAATCCCTGTCTCCAATAACGGCAGCCATTACCTTCTGAGCTTACCCCAGTGGCTTGACTCTTTGAATAGTCAAGAAGAACTCCTTTATATAGAGAGAGATATAAGGATGCATAGCTTAAAACCTTTTTTTGAAATATTAAGAAAATTTATTAAGGTTACCCATTTTTGAATCCCTGTCTCCAATAACGGCAGCCATTACCTTCTGAGCTTACCCCAGTGGCTTGACTCTTTGAATAGTCAAGAAGAACTCCTTTATATAGAGAGAGATATAAGGATGCATACCGTAAAACCTTTTTTTGAAATATTAAGAAAATTTATTAAGGTTACCCATTTTTGAATCCCTGTCTCCAATAACGGCAGCCATTACCTTCTGAGCTTACCCCAGTGGCTTGACTCTTTGAATAGTCAAGAAGAACTCCTTTATATAGAGAGAGATATAAGGATGCATACCTTAAAACCTTTTTTTGAAATATTCAGAAAATTTATTAAGGTTACCCATTTTTGAATCCCTGTCTCCAATAACGGCAGCCATTACCTTCTGAGCTTACCCCAGTGGCTTGACTCTTTGAATAGTCAAGAAGAACTCCTTTATATAGAGAGAGATATAAGGATGCATAGCTTAAAACCTTTTTTTGAAATATTAAGAAAATTTATTAAGGTTACCCATTTTTGAATCCCTGTCTCCAATAACGGCAGCCATTACCTTCTGAGCTTACCCCAGTGGCTTGACTCTTTGAATAGTCAAGAAGAACTCCTTTATATAGAGAGAGATATAAGGATGCATACCGTAAAACCTTTTTTTTATGTTAAGAAAATTTATTAAGGTTACCCATTTTTGAATCCCTGTCTCCAATAACGGCAGCCATTACCTTCTGAGCTTACCCCAGTGGCTTGACTCTTTGAATAGTCAAGAAGAACTCCTTTATATAGAGAGAGATATAAGGATGCATACCTTGAAACCTTTTTTTGAAATATTAAGAAAATTTATTAAGGTTACCCATTTTTGAATCCCTGTCTCCAATAACGGCAGCCATTACCTTCTGAGCTTACCCCAGTGGCTTGACTCTTTGAATAGTCAAGAAGAACTCCTTTATATAGAGAGAGATATAAGGATGCATAGCTTAAAACCTTTTTTTGAAATATTAAGAAAATTTATTAAGGTTACCCATTTTTGAATCCCTGTCTCCAATAACGGCAGCCATTACCTTCTGAGCTTACCCCAGGGGCTTGACTCTTTGAATAGTCAAGAAGAACTCCTTTATATAGAGAGAGATATAAGGATGCATACCTTAAAACCTTTTTTTGAAATATTAAGAAAATTTATTAAGGTTACCCATTTTTGAATCCCTGTCTCCAATAACGGCAGCCATTACCTTCTGAGCTTACCCCAGTGGCTTGACTCTTTGAATAGTCAAGAAGAACTCCTTTATATAGAGAGAGATATAAGGATGCATACCGTAAAACCTTTTTTTGAAATATTAAGAAAATTTATTAAGGTTACCCATTTTTGAATCCCTGTCTCCAATAACGGCAGCCATTACCTTCTGAGCTTACCCCAGTGGCTTGACTCTTTGAATAGTCAAGAAGAACTCCTTTATATAGAGAGAGATATAAGGATGCATAGCTTAAAACCTTTTTTTGAAATATTAAGAAAATTTATTAAGGTTACCCATTTTTGAATCCCTGTCTCCAATAACGGCAGCCATTACCTTCTGAGCTTACCCCAGTGGCTTGACTCTTTGAATAGTCAAGAAGAACTCCTTTATATAGAGAGAGATATAAGGATGCATACCGTAAAACCTTTTTTTTATGTTAAGAAAATTTATTAAGGTTACCCATTTTTGAATCCCTGTCTCCAATAACGGCAGCCATTACCTTCTGAGCTTACCCCAGTGGCTTGACTCTTTGAATAGTCAAGAAGAACTCCTTTATATAGAGAGAGATATAAGGATGCATAGCTTAAAACCTTTTTTTGAAATATTAAGAAAATTTATTAAGGTTACCCATTTTTGAATCCCTGTCTCCAATAACGGCAGCCATTACCTTCTGAGCTTACCCCAGTGGCTTGACTCTTTGAATAGTCAAGAAGAACTCCTTTATATATAGAGAGATATAAGGATGCATACCGTAAAACCTTTTTTTTATGTTAAGAAAATTTATTAAGGTTACCCATTTTTGAATCCCTGTCTCCAATAACGGCAGCCATTACCTTCTGAGCTTACCCCAGTGGCTTGACTCTTTGAATAGTCAAGAAGAACTCCTTTATATAGAGAGAGATATAAGGATGCATACCTTGAAACCTTTTTTTGAAATATTAAGAAAATTTATTAAGGTTACCCATTTTTGAATCCCTGTCTCCAATAACGGCAGCCATTACCTTCTGAGCTTACCCCAGTGGCTTGACTCTTTGAATAGTCAAGAAGAACTCCTTTATATAGAGAGAGATATAAGGATGCATACCTTGAAACCTTTTTTTGAAATATTAAGAAAATTTATTAAGGTTACCCATTTTTGAATCCCTGTCTCCAATAACGGCAGCCATTACCTTCTGAGCTTACCCCAGTGGCTTGACTCTTTGAATAGTCAAGAAGAACTCCTTTATATAGAGAGAGATATAAAGATGCATAGCTTAAAACCTTTTTTTGAAATATTAAGAAAATTTATTAAGGTTACCCATTTTTGAATCCCTGTCTCCAATAACGGCAGCCATTACCTTCTGAGCTTACCCCAGGGGCTTGACTCTTTGAATAGTCAAGAAGAACTCCTTTATATAGAGAGAGATATAAGGATGCATACCTTAAAACCTTTTTTTGAAATATTAAGATAATTTATTAAGGTTACCCATTTTTGAATCCCTGTCTCCAATAACGGCAGCCATTACCTTCTGAGCTTACCCCAGTGGCTTGACTCTTTGAATAGTCAAGAAGAACTCCTTTATATATAGAGAGATATAAGGATGCATACCGTAAAACCTTTTTTTTATGTTAAGAAAATTTATTAAGGTTACCCATTTTTGAATCCCTGTCTCCAATAACGGCAGCCATTACCTTCTGAGCTTACCCCAGTGGCTTGACTCTTTGAATAGTCAAGAAGAACTCCTTTATATAGAGAGAGATATAAGGATGCATACCTTGAAACCTTTTTTTGAAATATTAAGAAAATTTATTAAGGTTACCCATTTTTGAATCCCTGTCTCACATAACGGCAGCCATTACCTTCTGAGCTTACCCCAGGGGCTTGACTCTTTGAATAGTCAAGAAGAACTCCTTTATATAGAGAGAGATATAAGGATGCATACCTTAAAACCTTTTTTTGAAATATTAAGAAAATTTATTAAGGTTACCCATTTTTGAATCCCTGTCTCCAATAACGGCAGCCATTACCTTCTGAGCTTACCCCAGTGGCTTGACTCTTTGAATAGTCAAGAAGAACTCCTTTATATAGAGAGAGATATAAGGATGCATACCGTAAAACCTTTTTTTGAAATATTAAGAAAATTTATTAAGGTTACCCATTTTTGAATCCCTGTCTCCAATAACGGCAGCCATTACCTTCTGAGCTTACCCCAGTGGCTTGACTCTTTGAATAGTCAAGAAGAACTCCTTTATATAGAGAGAGATATAAGGATGCATACCTTAAAACCTTTTTTTGAAATATTCAGAAAATTTATTAAGGTTACCCATTTTTGAATCCCTGTCTCCAATAACGACAGCCATTACCTTCTGAGCTTACCCCAGTGGCTTGACTCTTTGAATAGTCAAGAAGAACTCCTTTATATAGAGAGAGATATAAGGATGCATAGCTTAAAACCTTTTTTTGAAATATTAAGAAAATTTATTAAGGTTACCCATTTTTGAATCCCTGTCTCCAATAACGGCAGCCATTACCTTCTGAGCTTACCCCAGTGGCTTGACTCTTTGAATAGTCAAGAAGAACTCCTTTATATATAGAGAGATATAAGGATGCATACCGTAAAACCTTTTTTTGAAATATTAAGAAAATTTATTAAGGTTACCCATTTTTGAATCCCTGTCTCCAATAACGGCAGCCATTACCTTCTGAGCTTACCCCAGTGGCTTGACTCTTTGAATAGTCAAGAAGAACTCCTTTATATAGAGAGAGATATAAGGATGCATACCGTAAAACCTTTTTTTTATGTTAAGAAAATTTATTAAGGTTACCCATTTTTGAATCCCTGTCTCCAATAACGGCAGCCATTACCTTCTGAGCTTACCCCAGTGGCTTGACTCTTTGAATAGTCAAGAAGAACTCCTTTATATAGAGAGAGATATAAGGATGCATACCTTGAAACCTTTTTTTGAAATATTAAGAAAATTTATTAAGGTTACCCATTTTTGAATCCCTGTCTCCAATAACGGCAGCCATTACCTTCTGAGCTTACCCCAGTGGCTTGACTCTTTGAATAGTCAAGAAGAACTCCTTTATATAGAGAGAGATATAAGGATGCATACCTTGAAACCTTTTTTTGAAATATTAAGAAAATTTATTAAGGTTACCCATTTTTGAATCCCTGTCTCCAATAACGGCAGCCATTACCTTCTGAGCTTACCCCAGTGGCTTGACTCTTTGAATAGTCAAGAAGAACTCCTTTATATAGAGAGAGATATAAGGATGCATACCTTAAAACCTTTTTTTGAAATATTAAGAAAATTTATTAAGGTTACCCATTTTTGAATCCCTGTCTCCAATAACGGCAGCCATTACCTTCTGAGCTTACCCCAGTGGCTTGACTCTTTGAATAGTCAAGAAGAACTCCTTTATATAGAGAGAGATATAAGGATGCATACCTTGAAACCTTTTTTTGAAATATTAAGAAAATTTATTAAGGTTACCCATTTTTGAATCCCTGTCATCAATAACGGCAGCCATTACCTTCTGAGCTTACCCCAGTGGCTTGACTCTTTGAATAGTCAAGAAGAACTCCTTTATATAGAGAGAGATATAAGGATGCATACCTTAAAACCTTTTTTTGAAATATTAAGAAAATTTATTAAGGTTACCCATTTTTGAATCCCTGTCTCCAATAACGGCAGCCATTACCTTCTGAGCTTACCCCAGTGGCTTGACTCTTTGAATAGTCAAGAAGAACTCCTTTATATAGAGAGAGATATAAGGATGCATACCTTGAAACCTTTTTTTGAAATATTAAGAAAATTTATTAAGGTTACCCATTTTTGAATCCCTGTCTCCAATAACGGCAGCCATTACCTTCTGAGCTTACCCCAGTGGCTTGACTCTTTGAATAGTCAAGAAGAACTCCTTTATATAGAGAGAGATATAAGGATGCATACCTTAAAACCTTTTTTTGAAATATTAAGAAAATTTAATAATGTTACCCATTTTTGAATCCCTGTCTCCAATAACGGCAGCCATTACCTTCTGAGCTTACCCCAGTGGCTTGACTCTTTGAATAGTCAAAAAGAACTCATTCATATAGAGAGAGATATAAGGATGCATACCTTGAAACCTTTTTTTGAAATATTAAGAAAATTTATTAAGGTTACCCATTTTTGAATCCCTGTCTCCAATAACGGCAGCCATTACCTTCTGAGCTTACCCCAGTGGCTTGACTCTTTGAATAGTCAAGAAGAACTCCTTTATATAGAGAGAGATATAAGGATGCATACCTTAAAACCTTTTTTTGAAATATTAAGAGAATTTATTAAGGTTACCCATTTTTGAATCCCTGTCTCCAATAACGGCAGCCATTACCTTCTGAGCTTACCCCAGTGGCTTGACTCTTTGAATAGTCAAGAAGAACTCCTTTATATAGAGAGAGATATAAGGATGCATACCTTAAAACCTTTTTTTGAAATATAAAGAAAATTTATTACGGTTACCCATTTTTGAATCCCTGTCTCCAATAACGGCAGCCATTACCTTCTGAGCTTACCCCAGTGGCTTGACTCTTTGAATAGTCAAGAAGAACTCCTTTATATAGAGAGAGATATAAGGATGCATACCTTAAAACCTTTTTTTGAAATATAAAGAAAATTTATTACGGTTACCCATTTTTGAATCCCTGTCTCCAATAACGGCAGCCATTACCTTCTGAGCTTACCCCAGTGGCTTGACTCTTTGAATAGTCAAGAAGAACTCCTTTATATAGAGAGAGATATAAGGATGCATACCTTAAAACCTTTTTTTGAAATATAAAGAAAATTTATTACGGTTACCCATTTTTGAATCCCTGTCTCCAATAACGGCAGCCATTACCTTCTGAGCTTACCCCAGTGGCTTGACTCTTTGAATAGTCAAGAAGAACTCCTTTATATAGAGAGAGATATAAGGATGCATACCATAAAACCTTTTTTTGAAATATAAAGAAAATTTATTACGGTTACCCATTTTTGAATCCCTGTCTCCAATAACGGCAGCCATTACCTTCTGAGCTTACCCCAGTGGCTTGACTCTTTGAATAGTCAAGAAGAACTCCTTTATATAGAGAGAGATATAAGGATGCATACCTTAAAACCTTTTTTTGAAATATTAAGAAAATTTATTAAGGTTACCCATTTTTGAATCCCTGTCTCCAATAACGGCAGCCATTACCTTCTGAGCTTACCCCAGTGGCTTGACTCTTTGAATAGTCAAGAAGAACTCCTTTATATAGAGAGAGATATAAGGATGCATACCTTAAAACCTTTTTTTGAAATATAAAGAAAATTTATTACGGTTACCCATTTTTGAATCCCTGTCTCCAATAACGGCAGCCATTACCTTCTGAGCTTACCCCAGTGGCTTGACTCTTTGAATAGTCAAGAAGAACTCCTTTATATAGAGAGAGATATAAGGATGCATACCTTAAAACCTTTTTTTGAAATATAAAGAAAATTTATTACGGTTACCCATTTTTGAATCCCTGTCTCCAATAACGGCAGCCATTACCTTCTGAGCTTACCCCAGTGGCTTGACTCTTTGAATAGTCAAGAAGAACTCCTTTATATAGAGAGAGATATAAGGATGCATACCTTAAAACCTTTTTTTGAAATATTAAGAAAATTTATTAAGGTTACCCATTTTTGAATCCCTGTCTCCAATAACGGCAGCCATTACCTTCTGAGCTTACCCCAGTGGCTTGACTCTTTGAATAGTCAAGAAGAACTCCTTTATATAGAGAGAGATATAAGGATGCATACCTTAAAACCTTTTTTTGAAATATAAAGAAAATTTATTACGGTTACCCATTTTTGAATCCCTGTCTCCAATAACGGCAGCCATTACCTTCTGAGCTTACCCCAGTGGCTTGACTCTTTGAATAGTCAAGAAGAACTCCTTTATATATAGAGAGATATAAGGATGCATACCTTAAAACCTTTTTTTGAAATATTAAGAAAATTTATTAAGGTTACCCATTTTTGAATCCCTGTCTCCAATAACGGCAGCCATTACCTTCTGAGCTTACCCCAGTGGCTTGACTCTTTGAATAGTCAAGAAGAACTCCTTTATATAGAGAGAGATATAAGGATGCATACCTTAAAACCTTTTTTTGAAATATAAAGAAAATTTATTACGGTTACCCATTTTTGAATCCCTGTCTCCAATAACGGCAGCCATTACCTTCTGAGCTTACCCCAGTGGCTTGACTCTTTGAATAGTCAAGAAGAACTCCTTTATATAGAGAGAGATATAAGGATGCATACCTTAAAACCTTTTTTTGAAATATTAAGAAAATTTATTAAGGTTACCCATTTTTGAATCCCTGTCTCCAATAACGGCAGCCATTACCTTCTGAGCTTACCCCAGTGGCTTGACTCTTTGAATAGTCAAGAAGAACTCCTTTATATAGAGAGAGATATAAGGATGCATACCTTAAAACCTTTTTTTGAAATATAAAGAAAATTTATTACGGTTACCCATTTTTGAATCCCTGTCTCCAATAACGGCAGCCATTACCTTCTGAGCTTACCCCAGTGGCTTGACTCTTTGAATAGTCAAGAAGAACTCCTTTATATAGAGAGAGATATAAGGATGCATACCTTAAAACCTTTTTTTGAAATATAAAGAAAATTTATTACGGTTACCCATTTTTGAATCCCTGTCTCCAATAACGGCAGCCATTACCTTCTGAGCTTACCCCAGTGGCTTGACTCTTTGAATAGTCAAGAAGAACTCCTTTATATAGAGAGAGATATAAGGATGCATACCTTAAAACCTTTTTTTGAAATATTAAGAAAATTTATTAAGGTTACCCATTTTTGAATCCCTGTCTCCAATAACGGCAGCCATTACCTTCTGAGCTTACCCCAGTGGCTTGACTCTTTGAATAGTCAAGAAGAACTCCTTTATATAGAGAGAGATATAAGGATGCATACCTTAAAACCTTTTTTTGAAATATTAAAAAAAATAATTAAGGTTACCCATTTTTGAATCCCTGTCTCCAATAACGGCAGCCATTACCTTCTGAGCTTACCCCAGTGGCTTGACTCTTTGAATAGTCAAGAAGAACTCCTTTATATAGAGAGAGATATAAGGATGCATACCTTAAAACCTTTTTTTGAAATATTAAGAAAATTTATTAAGGTTACCCATTTTTGAATCCCTGTCTCCAATAACGGCAGCCATTACCTTCTGAGCTTACCCCAGTGGCTTGACTCTTTGAATAGTCAAGAAGAACTCCTTTATATAGAGAGAGATATAAGGATGCATACCGTAAAACCTTTTTTTGAAATATTAAGAAAATTTATTAAGGTTACCCATTTTTGAATCCCTGTCTCCAATAACGGCAGCCATTACCTTCTGAGCTTACCCCAGTGGCTTGACTCTTTGAATAGTCAAGAAGAACTCCTTTATATAGAGAGAGATATAAGGATGCATACCTTAAAAACTTTTTTTGAAATATTAAGAAAATTTATTAAGGTTACCCATTTTTGAATCCCTGTCTTCAATAACGGCAGCCATTACCTTCTGAGCTTACCCCAGTGGCTTGACTCTTTGAATAGTCAAGAAGAACTCCTTTATATAGAGAGAGATATAAGGATGCATACCTTAAAACCTTTTTTTGAAATATAAAGAAAATTTATTACGGTTACCCATTTTTGAATCCCTGTCTCCAATAACGGCAGCCATTACCTTCTGAGCTTACCCCAGTGGCTTGACTCTTTGAATAGTCAAGAAGAACTCCTTTATATAGAGAGAGATATAAGGATGCATACCTTAAAACCTTTTTTTGAAATATTAAGAAAATTTATTAAGGTTACCCATTTTTGAATCCCTGTCTCCAATAACGGAAGCCATTACCTTCTGAGCTTACCCCAGTGGCTTGACTCTTTGAATAGTCAAGAAGAACTCCTTTATATAGAGAGAGATATAAGGATGCATACCTTAAAACCTTTTTTTGAAATATTAAGAAAATTTATTAAGGTTACCCATTTTTGAATCCCTGTCTCCAATAACGGCAGCCATTACCTTCTGAGCTTACCCCAGTGGCTTGACTCTTTGAATAGTCAAGAAGAACTCCTTTATATAGAGAGAGATATAAGCATGCATACCTTAAAACCTTTTTTTGAAATATTAAGAAAATTTATTAAGGTTACCCATTTTTGAATCCCTGTCTCCAATAACGGCAGCCATTACCTTCTGAGCTTACCCCAGTGGCTTGACTCTTTGAATAGTCAAGAAGAACTCCTTTATATAGAGAGAGATATAAGGATGCATACCTTAAAACCTTTTTTTGAAATATTAAGAAAATTTATTAAGGTTACCCATTTTTGAATCCCTGTCTCCAATAACGGCAGCCATTACCTTCTGAGCTTACCCCAGTGGCTTGACTCTTTGAATAGTCAAGAAGAACTCCTTTATATAGAGAGATATAAGGATGCATACTTTAAAACCTTTTTTGAAATATTAAGAAAATTTATTAAGGTTACCCATTTTTGAATCCCTGTCTCCAATAACGGCAGCCATTACCTTCTGAGCTTACCCCAGTGGCTTGACTCTTTGAATAGTCAAGAAGAACTCCTTTATATAGAGAGAGATATAAGGATGCATACCTTAAAACCTTTTTTTGAAATATTAAGAAAATTTATTAAGGTTACCCATTTTTGAATCCCTGTCTCCAATAACGGCAGCCATTACCTTCTGAGCTTACCCCAGTGGCTTGACTCTTTGAATAGTCAAGAAGAACTCCTTTATATAGAGAGAGATATAAGGATGCATAGCTTAAAACCTTTTTTTGAAATATTAAGAAAATTTATTAAGGTTACCCATTTTTGAATCCCTGTCTCCAATAACGGCAGCCATTACCTTCTGAGCTTACCCCAGTGGCTTGACTCTTTGAATAGTCAAGAAGAACTCCTTTATATAGAGAGAGATATAAGGATGCATACCTTAAAACCTTTTTTTGAAATATTAAGAAAATTTATTAAGGTTACCCATTTTTGAATCCCTGTCTCCAATAACAGCAGCCATTACCTTCTGAGCTTACCCCAGTGGCTTGACTCTTTGAATAGTCAAGAAGAACTCCTTTATATAGAGAGAGATATAAGGATGCATACCTTAAAACCTTTTTTTGAAATATTAAGAAAATTTATTAAGGTTACCCATTTTTGAATCCCTGTCTCCAATAACGCCAGCCATTACCTTCTGAGCTTACCCCAGTGGCTTGACTCTTTGAATAGTCAAGAAGAACTCCTTTATATAGAGAGAGATATAAGGATGCATAGCTTAAAACCTTTTTTTGAAATATTAAGAAAATTTATTAAGGTTACCCATTTTTGAATCCCTGTCTCCAATAACAGCAGCCATTACCTTCTGAGCTTACCCCAGTGGCTTGACTCTTTGAATAGTCAAGAAGAACTCCTTTATATAGAGAGAGATATAAAGATGCATAACTTAAAACCTTTTTTTGAAATATTAAGAAAATTTATTAAGGTTACCCATTTTTGAATCCCTGTCTCCAATAACAGCAGCCATTACCTTCTGAGCTTACCCCAGTGGCTTGACTCTTTGAATAGTCAAGAAGAACTCCTTTATATAGAGAGAGATATAAAGATGCATACCTTAAAACCTTTTTTTGAAATATTAAGAAAATTTATTAAGGTTACCCATTTTTGAATCCCTGTCTCCAATAACAGCAGCCATTACCTTCTGAGCTTACCCCAGTGGCTTGACTCTTTGAATAGTCAAGAAGAACTCCTTTATATAGAGAGAGATATAAGGATGCATACCTTAAAACCTTTTTTTGAAATATTAAGAAAATTTATTAAGGTTACCCATTTTTGAATCCCTGTCTCCAATAACGGCAGCCATTACCTTCTGAGCTTACCCCAGTGGCTTGACTCTTTGAATAGTCAAGAAGAACTCCTTTATATAGAGAGAGATATAAAGATGCATACCTTAAAACCTTTTTTTGAAATATTAAGAAAATTTATTAAGGTTACCCATTTTTGAATCCCTGTCTCCAATAACAGCAGCCATTACCTTCTGAGCTTACCCCAGTGGCTTGACTCTTTGAATAGTCAAGAAGAACTCCTTTATATAGAGAGAGATATAAGGATGCATACCTTAAAACCTTTTTTTGAAATATTAAGAAAATTTATTAAGGTTACCCATTTTTGAATCCCTGTCTCCAATAACGCCAGCCATTACCTTCTGAGCTTACCCCAGTGGCTTGACTCTTTGAATAGTCAAGAAGAACTCCTTTATATAGAGAGAGATATAAGGATGCATAGCTTAAAACCTTTTTTTGAAATATTAAGAAAATTTATTAAGGTTACCCATTTTTGAATCCCTGTCTCCAATAACAGCAGCCATTACCTTCTGAGCTTACCCCAGTGGCTTGACTCTTTGAATAGTCAAGAAGAACTCCTTTATATAGAGAGAGATATAAAGATGCATAACTTAAAACCTTTTTTTGAAATATTAAGAAAATTTATTAAGGTTACCCATTTTTGAATCCCTGTCTCCAATAACAGCAGCCATTACCTTCTGAGCTTACCCCAGTGGCTTGACTCTTTGAATAGTCAAGAAGAACTCCTTTATATAGAGAGAGATATAAAGATGCATACCTTAAAACCTTTTTTTGAAATATTAAGAAAATTTATTAAGGTTACCCATTTTTGAATCCCTGTCTCCAATAACAGCAGCCATTACCTTCTGAGCTTACCCCAGTGGCTTGACTCTTTGAATAGTCAAGAAGAACTCCTTTATATAGAGAGAGATATAAGGATGCATACCTTAAAACCTTTTTTTGAAATATTAAGAAAATTTATTAAGGTTACCCATTTTTGAATCCCTGTCTCCAATAACGGCAGCCATTACCTTCTGAGCTTACCCCAGTGGCTTGACTCTTTGAATAGTCAAGAAGAACTCCTTTATATAGAGAGAGATATAAAGATGCATACCTTAAAACCTTTTTTTGAAATATTAAGAAAATTTATTAAGGTTACCCATTTTTGAATCCCTGTCTCCAATAACAGCAGCCATTACCTTCTGAGCTTACCCCAGTGGCTTGACTCTTTGAATAGTCAAGAAGAACTCCTTTATATAGAGAGAGATATAAGGATGCATACCTTAAAACCTTTTTTTGAAATATTAAGAAAATTTATTAAGGTTACCCATTTTTGAATCCCTGTCTCCAATAACGGCAGCCATTACCTTCTGAGCTTACCCCAGTGGCTTGACTCTTTGAATAGTCAAGAAGAACTCCTTTATATAGAGAGAGATATAAGGATGCATAGCTTAAAACCTTTTTTTGAAATATTAAGACAATTTATTAAGGTTACCCATTTTTGAATCCCTGTCTCCAATAACGGCAGCCATTACCTTCTGAGCTTACCCCAGTGGCTTGACTCTTTGAATAGTCAAGAAGAACTCCTTTATATAGAGAGAGATATAAGGATGCATAGCTTAAAACCTTTTTTTGAAATATTAAGAAAATTTATTAAGGTTACCCATTTTTGAATCCCTGTCTCCAATAACGGCAGCCATTACCTTCTGAGCTTACCCCAGTGGCTTGACTCTTTGAATAGTCAAGAAGAACTCCTTTATATAGAGAGAGATATAAGGATGCATACCTTAAAACCTTTTTTTGAAATATTAAGAAAATTTATTAAGGTTACCCATTTTTGAATCCCTGTCTCCAATAACGGCAGCCATTACCTTCTGAGCTTACCCCAGTGGCTTGACTCTTTGAATAGTCAAGAAGAACTCCTTTATATAGAGAGAGATATAAGGATGCATAGCTTAAAACCTTTTTTTGAAATATTAAGAAAATTTATTAAGGTTACCCATTTTTGAATCCCTGTCTCCAATAACAGCAGCCATTACCTTCTGAGCTTACCCCAGTGGCTTGACTCTTTGAATAGTCAAGAACGACTCCTTTATATAGAGAGAGATATAAGGATGCATAACTTAAAACCTTTTTTTGAAATATTAAAAAAATTTATTAAGGTTACCCATTTTTGAATCCCTGTCTCCAATAACGGCAGCCATTACCTTCTGAGCTTACCCCAGTGGCTTGACTCTTTGAATAGTCAAGAAGAACTCCTTTATATAGAGAGAGATATAAGGATGCATACCTTAAAACCTTTTTTTGAAATATAAAGAAAATTTATTACGGTTACCCATTTTTGAATCCCTGTCTCCAATAACGGCAGCCATTACCTTCTGAGCTTACCCCAGTGGCTTGACTCTTTGAATAGTCAAGAAGAACTCCTTTATATAGAGAGAGATATAAGGATGCATACCTTAAAACCTTTTTTTGAAATATTAAGAAAATTTATTAAGGTTACCCATTTTTGAATCCCTGTCTCCAATAATGGCAGCTATTACCTTCTGAGCTTACCCCAGTGGCTTGACTCTTTGAATAGTCAAGAAGAACTCCTTTATATAGAGAGAGATATAAAGATGCATAACTTAAAACCTTTTTTTGAAATATTAAGAAAATTTATTAAGGTTACCCATTTTTGAATCCCTGTCTCCAATAACAGCAGCCATTACCTTCTGAGCTTACCCCAGTGGCTTGACTCTTTGAATAGTCAAGAAGAACTCCTTTATATAGAGAGAGATATAAGGATGCATACCTTAAAACCTTTTTTTGAAATATTAAGAAAATTTATTACGGTTACCCATTTTTGAATCCCTGTCTCCAATAACGGCAGCCATTACCTTCTGAGCTTACCCCAGTGGCTTGACTCTTTGAATAGTCAAGAAGAACTCCTTTATATAGAGAGAGATATAAGGATGCATACCTTAAAACCTTTTTTTGAAATATAAAGAAAATTTATTACGGTTACCCATTTTTGAATCCCTGTCTCCAATAACGGCAGCCATTACCTTCTGAGCTTACCCCAGTGGCTTGACTCTTTGAATAGTCAAGAAGAACTCCTTTATATAGAGAGAGATATAAGGATGCATACCTTAAAACCTTTTTTTGAAATATTAAGAAAATTTATTAAGGTTACCCATTTTTGAATCCCTGTCTCCAATAACGGCAGCCATTACCTTCTGAGCTTACCCCAGTGGCTTGACTCTTTGAATAGTCAAGAAGAACTCCTTTATATAGAGAGAGATATAAGGATGCATAGCTTAAAACCTTTTTTTGAAATATTAAGAAAATTTATTAAGGTTACCCATTTTTGAATCCCTGTCTCCAATAACAGCAGCCATTACCTTCTGAGCTTACCCCAGTGGCTTGACTCTTTGAATAGTCAAGAAGAACTCCTTTATATAGAGAGAGATATAAAGATGCATAACTTAAAACCTTTTTTTGAAATATTAAGAAAATTTATTAAGGTTACCCATTTTTGAATCCCTGTCTCCAATAACAGCAGCCATTACCTTCTGAGCTTACCCCAGTGGCTTGACTCTTTGAATAGTCAAGAAGAACTCCTTTATATAGAGAGAGATATAAAGATGCATACCTTAAAACCTTTTTTTGAAATATAAAGAAAATTTATTAAGGTTACCCATTTTTGAATCCCTGTCTCCAATAACAGCAGCCATTACCTTCTGAGCTTACCCCAGTGGCTTGACTCTTTGAATAGTCAAGAAGAACTCCTTTATATAGAGAGAGATATAAGGATGCATACCTTAAAACCTTTTTTTGAAATATTAAGAAAATTTATTAAGGTTACCCATTTTTGAATCCCTGTCTCCAATAACGGCAGCCATTACCTTCTGAGCTTACCCCAGTGGCTTGACTCTTTGAATAGTCAAGAAGAACTCCTTTATATAGAGAGAGATATAAGGATGCATAGCTTAAAACCTTTTTTTGAAATATTAAGAAAATTTATTAAGGTTACCCATTTTTGAATCCCTGTCTCCAATAACGGCAGCCATTACCTTCTGAGCTTACCCCAGTGGCTTGACTCTTTGAATAGTCAAGAAGAACTCCTTTATATAGAGAGAGATATAAGGATGCATACCGTAAAACCTTTTTTTGAAATATTAAGAAAATTTATTAAGGTTACCCATTTTTGAATCCCTGTCTCCAATAACGGCAGCCATTACCTTCTGAGCTTACCCCAGTGGCTTGACTCTTTGAATAGTCAAGAAGAACTCCTTTATATAGAGAGAGATATAAGGATGCATACCTTAAAACCTTTTTTTGAAATATTAAGAAAATTTATTAAGGTTACCCATTTTTGAATCCCTGTCTCCAATAACGGCAGCCATTACCTTCTGAGCTTACCCCAGTGGCTTGACTCTTTGAATAGTCAAGAAGAACTCCTTTATATAGAGAGAGATATAAGGATGCATACCTTAAAACCTTTTTTTGAAATATTCAGAAAATTTATTAAGGTTACCCATTTTTGAATCCCTGTCTCCAATAACGGCAGCCATTACCTTCTGAGCTTACCCCAGTGGCTTGACTCTTTGAATAGTCAAGAAGAACTCCTTTATATAGAGAGAGATATAAGGATGCATAGCTTAAAACCTTTTTTTGAAATATTAAGAAAATTTATTAAGGTTACCCATTTTTGAATCCCTGTCTCCAATAACGGCAGCCATTACCTTCTGAGCTTACCCCAGTGGCTTGACTCTTTGAATAGTCAAGAAGAACTCCTTTATATAGAGAGAGATATAAGGATGCATACCGTAAAACCTTTTTTTGAAATATTAAGAAAATTTATTAAGGTTACCCATTTTTGAATCCCTGTCTCCAATAACGGCAGCCATTACCTTCTGAGCTTACCCCAGTGGCTTGACTCTTTGAATAGTCAAGAAGAACTCCTTTATATAGAGAGAGATATAAGGATGCATACCGTAAAACCTTTTTTTTATGTTAAGAAAATTTATTAAGGTTACCCATTTTTGAATCCCTGTCTCCAATAACGGCAGCCATTACCTTCTGAGCTTACCCCAGTGGCTTGACTCTTTGAATAGTCAAGAAGAACTCCTTTATATAGAGAGAGATATAAGGATGCATACCTTGAAACCTTTTTTTGAAATATTAAGAAAATTTATTAAGGTTACCCATTTTTGAATCCCTGTCTCCAATAACGGCAGCCATTACCTTCTGAGCTTACCCCAGTGGCTTGACTCTTTGAATAGTCAAGAAGAACTCCTTTATATAGAGAGAGATATAAGGATGCATACCTTAAAACCTTTTTTTGAAATATTAAGAAAATTTATTAAGGTTACCCATTTTTGAATCCCTGTCTCCAATAACGGCAGCCATTACCTTCTGAGCTTACCCCAGTGGCTTGACTCTTTGAATAGTCAAGAAGAACTCCTTTATATAGAGAGAGATATAAGGATGCATACCTTAAAACCTTTTTTTGAAATATTAAGAAAATTTATTAAGGTTACCCATTTTTGAATCCCTGTCTCCAATAACGGCAGCCATTACCTTCTGAGCTTACCCCAGTGGCTTGACTCTTTGAATAGTCAAGAAGAACTCCTTTATATAGAGAGAGATATAAGGATGCATACCTTGAAACCTTTTTTTGAAATATTCAGAAAATTTATTAAGGTTACCCATTTTTGAATCCCTGTCATCAATAACGGCAGCCATTACCTTCTGAGCTTACCCCAGTGGCTTGACTCTTTGAATAGTCAAGAAGAACTCCTTTATATAGAGAGAGATATAAGGATGCATACCTTAAAACCTTTTTTTGAAATATTAAGAAAATTTATTAAGGTTACCCATTTTTGAATCCCTGTCTCCAATAACGGCAGCCATTACCTTCTGAGCTTACCCCAGTGGCTTGACTCTTTGAATAGTCAAGAAGAACTCCTTTATATAGAGAGAGATATAAGGATGCATACCTTGAAACCTTTTTTTGAAATATTAAGAAAATTTATTAAGGTTACCCATTTTTGAATCCCTGTCTCCAATAACGGCAGCCATTACCTTCTGAGCTTACCCCAGTGGCTTGACTCTTTGAATAGTCAAGAAGAACTCCTTTATATAGAGAGAGATATAAGGATGCATACCTTAAAACCTTTTTTTGAAATATTAAGAAAATTTAATAATGTTACCCATTTTTGAATCCCTGTCTCCAATAACGGCAGCCATTACCTTCTGAGCTTACCCCAGTGGCTTGACTCTTTGAATAGTCAAAAAGAACTCATTCATATAGAGAGAGATATAAGGATGCATACCTTGAAACCTTTTTTTGAAATATTAAGAAAATTTATTAAGGTTACCCATTTTTGAATCCCTGTCTCCAATAACGGCAGCCATTACCTTCTGAGCTTACCCCAGTGGCTTGACTCTTTGAATAGTCAAGAAGAACTCCTTTATATAGAGAGAGATATAAGGATGCATACCTTAAAACCTTTTTTTGAAATATTAAGAGAATTTATTAAGGTTACCCATTTTTGAATCCCTGTCTCCAATAACGGCAGCCATTACCTTCTGAGCTTACCCCAGTGGCTTGACTCTTTGAATAGTCAAGAAGAACTCCTTTATATAGAGAGAGATATAAGGATGCATACCTTAAAACCTTTTTTTGAAATATAAAGAAAATTTATTACGGTTACCCATTTTTGAATCCCTGTCTCCAATAACGGCAGCCATTACCTTCTGAGCTTACCCCAGTGGCTTGACTCTTTGAATAGTCAAGAAGAACTCCTTTATATAGAGAGAGATATAAGGATGCATACCTTAAAACCTTTTTTTGAAATATAAAGAAAATTTATTACGGTTACCCATTTTTGAATCCCTGTCTCCAATAACGGCAGCCATTACCTTCTGAGCTTACCCCAGTGGCTTGACTCTTTGAATAGTCAAGAAGAACTCCTTTATATAGAGAGAGATATAAGGATGCATACCTTAAAACCTTTTTTTGAAATATAAAGAAAATTTATTACGGTTACCCATTTTTGAATCCCTGTCTCCAATAACGGCAGCCATTACCTTCTGAGCTTACCCCAGTGGCTTGACTCTTTGAATAGTCAAGAAGAACTCCTTTATATAGAGAGAGATATAAGGATGCATACCATAAAACCTTTTTTTGAAATATAAAGAAAATTTATTGCGGTTATCCATTTTTGAATCCCTGTCTCCAATAACGGCAGCCATTACCTTCTGAGCTTACCCCAGTGGCTTGACTCTTTGAATAATCAAGAAGAACTCTTTTATATAGAGAGAGATATAAGGATGCATACCTTAAAACCTTTTTTTGAAATATAAAGAAAATTTATTAAGGTTACCCATTTTTGAATCCCTGTCTCCAATAACGGCAGCCATTACCTTCTGAGCTTACCCCAGTGGCTTGACTCTTTGAATAGTCAAGAAGAACTCCTTTATATAGAGAGAGATATAAGGATGCATACCTTAAAACCTTTTTTTGAAATATAAAGAAAATTTATTACGGTTACCCATTTTTGAATCCCTGTCTCCAATAACGGCAGCCATTACCTTCTGAGCTTACCCCAGTGGCTTGACTCTTTGAATAGTCAAGAAGAACTCCTTTATATAGAGAGAGATATAAGGATGCATACCTTAAAACCTTTTTTTGAAATATTAAGAAAATTTATTAAGGTTACCCATTTTTGAATCCCTGTCTCCAATAACGGCAGCCATTACCTTCTGAGCTTACCCCAGTGGCTTGACTCTTTGAATAGTCAAGAAGAACTCCTTTATATATAGAGAGATATAAGGATGCATACCTTAAAACCTTTTTTTGAAATATAAAGAAAATTTATTACGGTTACCCATTTTTGAATCCCTGTCTCCAATAACGGCAGCCATTACCTTCTGAGCTTACCCCAGTGGCTTGACTCTTTGAATAGTCAAGAAGAACTCCTTTATATATAGAGAGATATAAGGATGCATACCTTAAAACCTTTTTTTGAAATATTAAGAAAATTTATTAAGGTTACCCATTTTTGAATCCCTGTCTCCAATAACGGCAGCCATTACCTTCTGAGCTTACCCCAGTGGCTTGACTCTTTGAATAGTCAAGAAGAACTCCTTTATATAGAGAGAGATATAAGGATGCATACCTTAAAACCTTTTTTTGAAATATCAAGAAAATTTATTACGGTTACCCATTTTTGAATCCCTGTCTCCAATAACGGCAGCCATTACCTTCTGAGCTTACCCCAGTGGCTTGACTCTTTGAATAGTCAAGAAGAACTCCTTTATATAGAGAGAGATATAAGGATGCATACCTTAAAACCTTTTTTTGAAATATTAAGAAAATTTATTAAGGTTACCCATTTTTGAATCCCTGTCTCCAATAACGGCAGCCATTACCTTCTGAGCTTACCCCAGTGGCTTGACTCTTTGAATAGTCAAGAAGAACTCCTTTATATAGAGAGAGATATAAGGATGCATACCTTAAAACCTTTTTTTGAAATATAAAGAAAATTTATTACGGTTACCCATTTTTGAATCCCTGTCTCCAATAACGGCAGCCATTACCTTCTGAGCTTACCCCAGTGGCTTGACTCTTTGAATAGTCAAGAAGAACTCCTTTATATAGAGAGAGATATAAGGATGCATACCTTAAAACCTTTTTTTGAAATATAAAGAAAATTTATTACGGTTACCCATTTTTGAATCCCTGTCTCCAATAACGGCAGCCATTACCTTCTGAGCTTACCCCAGTGGCTTGACTCTTTGAATAGTCAAGAAGAACTCCTTTATATAGAGAGAGATACAAGGATGCATACCTTAAAACCTTTTTTTGAAATATTAAGAAAATTTATTAAGGTTACCCATTTTTGAATCCCTGTCTCCAATAACGGCAGCCATTACCTTCTGAGCTTACCCCAGTGGCTTGACTCTTTGAATAGTCAAGAAGAACTCCTTTATATAGAGAGAGATATAAGGATGCATACCTTAAAACCTTTTTTTGAAATATTAAAAAAAATAATTAAGGTTAACCATTTTTGAATCCCTGTCTCCAATAACGGCAGCCATTACCTTCTGAGCTTACCCCAGTGGCTTGACTCTTTGAATAGTCAAGAAGAACTCCTTTATATAGAGAGAGATATAAGGATGCATACCTTAAAACCTTGTTTTGAAATATTAAGAAAATTTATTAAGGTTACCCATTTTTGAATCCCTGTCTCCAATAACGGCAGCCATTACCTTCTGAGCTTACCCCAGTGGCTTGACTCTTTGAATAGTCAAGAAGAACTCCTTTATATAGAGAGAGATATAAGGATGCATACCGTAAAACCTTTTTTTGAAATATTAAGAAAATTTATTAAGGTTACCCATTTTTGAATCCCTGTCTCCAATAACGGCAGCCATTACCTTCTGAGCTTACCCCAGTGGCTTGACTCTTTGAATAGTCAAGAAGAACTCCTTTATATAGAGAGAGATATAAGGATGCATACCTTAAAAACTTTTTTTGAAATATTAAGAAAATTTATTAAGGTTACCCATTTTTGAATCCCTGTCTCCAATAACGGCAGCCATTACCTTCTGAGCTTACCCCAGTGGCTTGACTCTTTGAATAGTCAAGAAGAACTCCTTTATATAGAGAGAGATATAAGGATGCATACCTTAAAACGTTTTTTTGAAATATAAAGAAAATTTATTACGGTTACCCATTTTTGAATCCCTGTCTCCAATAACGGCAGCCATTACCTTCTGAGCTTACCCCAGTGGCTTGACTCTTTGAATAGTCAAGAAGAACTCCTTTATATAGAGAGAGATATAAGGATGCATACCTTAAAACCTTTTTTTGAAATATTAAGAAAATTTATTAAGGTTACCCATTTTTGAATCCCTGTCTCCAATAACGGCAGCCATTACCTTCTGAGCTTACCCCAGTGGCTTGACTCTTTGAATAGTCAAGAAGAACTCCTTTATATAGAGAGAGATATAAGGATGCATACCTTAAAACCTTTTTTTGAAATATTAAGAAAATTTATTAAGGTTACCCATTTTTGAATCCCTGTCTCCAATAACGGCAGCCATTACCTTCTGAGCTTACCCCAGTGGCTTGACTCTTTGAATAGTCAAGAAGAACTCCTTTATATAGAGAGAGATATAAGGATGCATACCTTAAAACCTTTTTTTGAAATATTAAGAAAATTTATTAAGGTTACCCATTTTTGAATCCCTGTCTCCAATAACGGCAGCCATTACCTTCTGAGCTTACCCCAGTGGCTTGACTCTTTGAATAGTCAAGAAGAACTCCTTTATATAGAGAGAGATATAAGGATGCATACCTTAAAACCTTTTTTTGAAATATTAAGAAAATTTATTAAGGTTACCCATTTTTGAATCCCTGTCTCCAATAACGGCAGCCATTACCTTCTGAGCTTACCCCAGTGGCTTGACTCTTTGAATAGTCAAGAAGAACTCCTTTATATAGAGAGATATAAGGATGCATACTTTAAAACCTTTTTTGAAATATTAAGAAAATTTATTAAGGTTACCCATTTTTGAATCCCTGTCTCCAATAACGGCAGCCATTACCTTCTGAGCTTACCCCAGTGGCTTGACTCTTTGAATAGTCAAGAAGAACTCCTTTATATAGAGAGAGATATAAAGATGCATAACTTAAAACCTTTTTTTGAAATATTAAGAAAATTTATTAAGGTTACCCATTTTTGAATCCCTGTCTCCAATAACGGCAGCCATTACCTTCTGAGCTTACCCCAGTGGCTTGACTCTTTGAATAGTCAAGAAGAACTCCTTTATATAGAGAGAGATATAAGGATGCATAGCTTAAAACCTTTTTTTGAAATATTAAGAAAATTTATTAAGGTTACCCATTTTTGAATCCCTGTCTCCAATAACAGCAGCCATTACCTTCTGAGCTTACCCCAGTGGCTTGACTCTTTGAATAGTCAAGAAGAACTCCTTTATATAGAGAGAGATATAAAGATGCATAACTTAAAACCTTTTTTTGAAATATTAAGAAAATTTATTAAGGTTACCCATTTTTGAATCCCTGTCTCCAATAACAGCAGCCATTACCTTCTGAGCTTACCCCAGTGGCTTGACTCTTTGAATAGTCAAGAAGAACTCCTTTATATAGAGAGAGATATAAAGATGCATACCTTAAAACCTTTTTTTGAAATATTAAGAAAATTTATTAAGGTTACCCATTTTTGAATCCCTGTCTCCAATAACAGCAGCCATTACCTTCTGAGCTTACCCCAGTGGCTTGACTCTTTGAATAGTCAAGAAGAACTCCTTTATATAGAGAGAGATATAAATATGCATAACTTAAAACCTTTTTTTGAAATATTAAGAAAATTTATTAAGGTTACCCATTTTTGAATCCCTGTCTCCAATAACGGCAGCCATTACCTTCTGAGCTTACCCCAGTGGCTTGACTCTTTGAATAGTCAAGAAGAACTCCTTTATATAGAGAGAGATATAAGGATGCATACCTTAAAACCTTTTTTTGAAATATTAAGAAAATTTATTAAGGTTACCCATTTTTGAATCCCTGTCTCCAATAACGGCAGCCATTACCTTCTGAGCTTACCCCAGTGGCTTGACTCTTTGAATAGTCAAGAAGAACTCCTTTATATAGAGAGAGATATAAGGATGCATACCTTAAAACCTTTTTTTGAAATATTAAGAAAATTTATTAAGGTTACCCATTTTTGAATCCCTGTCTCCAATAACGGCAGCCATTACCTTCTGAGCTTACCCCAGTGGCTTGACTCTTTGAATAGTCAAGAAGAACTCCTTTATATAGAGAGAGATATAAGGAGGCATACCTTAAAACCTTTTTTTGAAATATTTAGAGAATTTATTTAGGTTACCCATTTTTGAATCCCTGTCTCCAATAACGGCAGCCATTACCTTCTGAGCTTACCCCAGTGGCTTGACTCTTTGAATAGTCAAGAAAAACTCCTTTATATAGAGAGAGATATAAGGATGCATACCTTAAAACCTTTTTTTGAAATATTAAGAAAATTTATTAAGGTTACCCATTTTTGAATCCCTGTCTCCAATAACGGCAGCCATTACCTTCTGAGCTTACCCCAGTGGCTTGACTCTTTGAATAGTCAAGAAGAACTTTATATAGAGAGAGATATAAGGATGCATACCTTAAAACCTTTTTTTGAAATATTAAGAGAATTTATTTAGGTTACCCATTTTTGAATCCCTGTCTCCAATAACGGCAGCCATTACCTTCTGAGCTTACCCCAGTGGCTTGACTCTTTGAATAGTCAAGAAGAACTCCTTTATATAGAGAGAGATATAAGGAGGCATACCTTAAAACCTTTTTTTGAAATATTAAGAGAATTTATTTAGGTTACCCATTTTTGAATCCCTGTCTCCAATAACGGCAGCCATTACCTTCTGAGCTTACCCCAGTGGCTTGACTCTTTGAATAGTCAAGAAGAACTCCTTTATATAGAGAGAGATATAAGGATGCATACCTTAAAACCTTTTTTTGAAATATTAAGAGAATTTATTTAGGTTACCCATTTTTGAATACCTGTCTCTAATAACGGCAGCCATTACCTTCTGAGCTTACCCCAGTGGCTTGACTCTTTGAATAGTCAAGAAGAACTCCTTTATATAGAGAGAGATACAAGGATGCATACCTTGAAACCTTTTTTTGAAATATTAAGAAAATTTATTAAGGTTACCCATTTTTGAATCCCTGTCTCCAATAACGGCAGCCATTACCTTCTGAGCTTACCCCAGTGGCTTGACTCTTTGAATAGTCAAGAAGAACTCCTTTATATAGAGAGAGATATAAGGATGCATACCTTAAAACCTTTTTTTGAAATATTAAGAGAATTTATTTAGGTTACCCATTTTTGAATCCCTGTCTCCAATAACGGCAGCCATTACCTTCTGAGCTTACCCCAGTGGCTTGACTCTTTGAATAGTCAAGAAGAACTCCTTTATATAGAGAGAGATATAAGGATGCATACCTTAAAACCTTTTTTTGAAATATTAAGAAAATTTATTAAGGTTACCCATTTTTGCATCCCTGTCTCCAATAACGGCAGCCATTACCTTCTGAGCTTACCCCAGTGGCTTGACTCTTTGAATAGTCAAGAAGAACTCCTTTATATAGAGAGAGATATAAGGATGCATACCTTAAAACCTTTTTTTGAAATATTAAGAAAATTTATTAAGGTTACCCATTTTTGAATCCCTGTCTCCAATAACGGCAGCCATTACCTTCTGAGCTTACCCCAGTGGCTTGACTCTTTGAATAGTCAAGAAGAACTCCTTTATATAGAGAGAGATATAAAGATGCATACCTTAAAACCTTTTTATGAAATATCAAGAAAATTTATTAAGGTTACCCATTTTTGAATCCCTGTCTCCAATAACGGCAGCCATTACCTTCTGAGCTTACCCCAGTGGCTTGACTCTTTGAATAGTCAAGAAGAACTCCTTTATATAGAGAGAGATATAAGGATGCATACCTTAAAACCTTTTTTTGAAATATAAAGAAAATTTATTAAGGTTACCCATTTTTGAATCCCTGTCTCCAATAACGGCAGCCATTACCTTCTGAGCTTACCCCAGTGGCTTGACTCTTTGAATAGTCAAGAAAAACTCCTTTATATAGAGAGAGATATAAGGATGCATACCTTAAAACCTTTTTATGAAATATTAAGAAAATTTATTAAGGTTACCCATTTTTGAATCCCTGTCTCCAATAACGGCAGCCATTACCTTCTGAGCTTACCCCAGTGGCTTGACTCTTTGAATAGTCAAGAAGAACTCCTTTATATATAGAGATATATAAGGATGCATACCTAAAACCTTTTTTTGAAATATTAAGAAAATTTATTAAGGTTACCCATTTTTGAATCCCTGTCTCCAATAACGGCAGCCATTACCTTCTGAGCTTACCCCAGTGGCTTCACTCTTTGAATAGTCAAGAAGAACTCCTTTATATAGAGAGAGATATAAGGATGCATACCTTAAAACCTTTTTATGAAATATTAAGAAAATTTATTAAGGTTACCCATTTTTGAATCCCTGTCTCCAATAACGGCAGCCATTACCTTCTGAGCTTACCCCAGTGGCTTGACTCTTTGAATAGTCAAGAAGAACTCCTTTATATATAGAGATATATAAGGATGCATACCTAAAACCTTTTTTTGAAATATTAAGAAAATTTATTAAGGTTACCCATTTTTGAATCCCTGTCTCCAATAACGGCAGCCATTACCTTCTGAGCTTACCCCAGTGGCTTGACTCTTTGAATAGTCAAGAAGAACTCCTTTATATAGAGAGAGATATAAGGATGCATACCTTAAAACCTTTTTTTGAAATATTAAGAAAATTTATTAAGGTTACCCATTTTTGAATCCCTGTCTCCAATAACGGCAGCCATTACCTTCTGAGCTTACCCCAGTGGCTTGACTCTTTGAATAGTCAAGAAGAACTCCTTTATATATAGAGATATATAAGGATGCATACCTAAAACCTTTTTTTGAAATATTAAGAAAATTTATTAAGGTTACCCATTTTTGAATCCCTGTCTCCAATAACGGCAGCCATTACCTTCTGAGCTTACCCCAGTGGCTTCACTCTTTGAATAGTCAAGAAGAACTCCTTTATATAGAGAGAGATATAAGGATGCATACCTTAAAACCTTTTTATGAAATATTAAGAAAATTTATTAAGGTTACCCATTTTTGAATCCCTGTCTCCAATAACGGCAGCCATTACCTTCTGAGCTTACCCCAGTGGCTTGACTCTTTGAATAGTCAAGAAGAACTCCTTTATATATAGAGATATATAAGGATGCATACCTAAAACCTTTTTTTGAAATATTAAGAAAATTTATTAAGGTTACCCATTTTTGAATCCCTGTCTCCAATAACGGCAGCCATTACCTTCTGAGCTTACCCCAGTGGCTTGACTCTTTGAATAGTCAAGAAGAACTCCTTTATATAGAGAGAGATATAAGGATGCATACCTTAAAACCTTTTTATGAAATATTAAGAAAATTTATTAAGGTTACCCATTTTTGAATCCCTGTCTCCAATAACGGCAGCCATTACCTTCTGAGCTTACCCCAGTGGCTTGACTCTTTGAATAGTCAAGAAGAACTCCTTTATATATAGAGATATATAAGGATGCATACCTAAAACCTTTTTTTGAAATATTAAGAAAATTTATTAAGGTTACCCATTTTTGAATCCCTGTCTCCAATAACGGCAGCCATTACCTTCTGAGTTTACCCCAGTGGCTTCACTCTTTGAATAGTCAAGAAGAACTCCTTTATATAGAGAGAGATATAAGGATGCATACCTTAAAACCTTTTTATGAAATATTAAGAAAATTTATTAAGGTTACCCATTTTTGAATCCCTGTCTCCAATAACGGCAGCCATTACCTTCTGAGCTTACCCCAGTGGCTTGACTCTTTGAATAGTCAAGAAGAACTCCTTTATATATAGAGATATATAAGGATGCATACCTAAAACCTTTTTTTGAAATATTAAGAAAATTTATTAAGGTTACCCATTTTTGAATCCCTGTCTCCAATAACGGCAGCCATTACCTTCTGAGTTTACCCCAGTGGCTTCACTCTTTGAATAGTCAAGAAGAACTCCTTTATATAGAGAGAGATATAAGGATGCATACCTTAAAACCTTTTTATGAAATATTAAGAAAATTTATTAAGGTTACCCATTTTTGAATCCCTGTCTCCAATAACGGCAGCCATTACCTTCTGAGCTTACCCCAGTGGCTTGACTCTTTGAATAGTCAAGAAGAACTCCTTTATATAGAGAGAGATATAAGGATGCATACCTTAAAACCTTTTTTTGAAATATAAAGAAAATTTATTAAGGTTACCCATTTTTGAATCCCTGTCTCCAATAACGGCAGCCATTACCTTCTGAGCTTACCCCAGTGGCTTGACTCTTTGAATAGTCAAGAAAAACTCCTTTATATAAGGAGAGATATAAGGATGCATACCTTAAAACCTTTTTATGAAATATTAAGAAAATTTATTAAGGTTACCCATTTTTGAATCCCTGTCTCCAATAACGGCAGCCATTACCTTCTGAGCTTACCCCAGTGGCTTGACTCTTTGAATAGTCAAGAAGAACTCCTTTATATATAGAGATATATAAGGATGCATACCTAAAACCTTTTTTTGAAATATTAAGAAAATTTATTAAGGTTACCCATTTTTGAATCCCTGTCTCCAATAACGGCAGCCATTACCTTCTGAGCTTACCCCAGTGGCTTCACTCTTTGAATAGTCAAGAAGAACTCCTTTATATAGAGAGAGATATAAGGATGCATACCTTAAAACCTTTTTATGAAATATTAAGAAAATTTATTAAGGTTACCCATTTTTGAATCCCTGTCTCCAATAACGGCAGCCATTACCTTCTGAGCTTACCCCAGTGGCTTGACTCTTTGAATAGTCAAGAAGAACTCCTTTATATATAGAGATATATAAGGATGCATACCTAAAACCTTTTTTTGAAATATTAAGAAAATTTATTAAGGTTACCCATTTTTGAATCCCTGTCTCCAATAACGGCAGCCATTACCTTCTGAGCTTACCCCAGTGGCTTGACTCTTTGAATAGTCAAGAAGAACTCCTTTATATAGAGAGAGATATAAGGATGCATACCTTAAAACCTTTTTTTGAAATATTAAGAAAATTTATTAAGGTTACCCATTTTTGAATCCCTGTCTCCAATAACGGCAGCCATTACCTTCTGAGCTTACCCCAGTGGCTTGACTCTTTGAATAGTCAAGAAGAACTCCTTTATATATAGAGATATATAAGGATGCATACCTAAAACCTTTTTTTGAAATATTAAGAAAATTTATTAAGGTTACCCATTTTTGAATCCCTGTCTCCAATAACGGCAGCCATTACCTTCTGAGCTTACCCCAGTGGCTTCACTCTTTGAATAGTCAAGAAGAACTCCTTTATATAGAGAGAGATATAAGGATGCATACCTTAAAACCTTTTTATGAAATATTAAGAAAATTTATTAAGGTTACCCATTTTTGAATCCCTGTCTCCAATAACGGCAGCCATTACCTTCTGAGCTTACCCCAGTGGCTTGACTCTTTGAATAGTCAAGAAGAACTCCTTTATATATAGAGATATATAAGGATGCATACCTAAAACCTTTTTTTGAAATATTAAGAAAATTTATTAAGGTTACCCATTTTTGAATCCCTGTCTCCAATAACGGCAGCCATTACCTTCTGAGCTTACCCCAGTGGCTTGACTCTTTGAATAGTCAAGAAGAACTCCTTTATATAGAGAGAGATATAAGGATGCATACCTTAAAACCTTTTTATGAAATATTAAGAAAATTTATTAAGGTTACCCATTTTTGAATCCCTGTCTCCAATAACGGCAGCCATTACCTTCTGAGCTTACCCCAGTGGCTTGACTCTTTGAATAGTCAAGAAGAACTCCTTTATATATAGAGATATATAAGGATGCATACCTAAAACCTTTTTTTGAAATATTAAGAAAATTTATTAAGGTTACCCATTTTTGAATCCCTGTCTCCAATAACGGCAGCCATTACCTTCTGAGTTTACCCCAGTGGCTTCACTCTTTGAATAGTCAAGAAGAACTCCTTTATATAGAGAGAGATATAAGGATGCATACCTTAAAACCTTTTTATGAAATATTAAGAAAATTTATTAAGGTTACCCATTTTTGAATCCCTGTCTCCAATAACGGCAGCCATTACCTTCTGAGCTTACCCCAGTGGCTTGACTCTTTGAATAGTCAAGAAGAACTCCTTTATATATAGAGATATATAAGGATGCATACCTAAAACCTTTTTTTGAAATATTAAGAAAATTTATTAAGGTTACCCATTTTTGAATCCCTGTCTCCAATAACGGCAGCCATTACCTTCTGAGTTTACCCCAGTGGCTTCACTCTTTGAATAGTCAAGAAGAACTCCTTTATATAGAGAGAGATATAAGGATGCATACCTTAAAACCTTTTTATGAAATATTAAGAAAATTTATTAAGGTTACCCATTTTTGAATCCCTGTCTCCAATAACGGCAGCCATTACCTTCTGAGCTTACCCCAGTGGCTTGACTCTTTGAATAGTCAAGAAGAACTCCTTTATATATAGAGATATATAAGGATGCATACCTAAAACCTTTTTTTGAAATATTAAGAAAATTTATTAAGGTTACCCATTTTTGAATCCCTGTCTCCAATAACGGCAGCCATTACCTTCTGAGCTTACCCCAGTGGCTTCACTCTTTGAATAGTCAAGAAGAACTCCTTTATATAGAGAGAGATATAAGGATGCATACCTTAAAACCTTTTTATGAAATATTAAGAAAATTTATTAAGGTTACCCATTTTTGAATCCCTGTCTCCAATAACGGCAGCCATTACCTTCTGAGCTTACCCCAGTGGCTTGACTCTTTGAATAGTCAAGAAGAACTCCTTTATATATAGAGATATATAAGGATGCATACCTAAAACCTTTTTTTGAAATATTAAGAAAATTTATTAAGGTTACCCATTTTTGAATCCCTGTCTCCAATAACGGCAGCCATTACCTTCTGAGCTTACCCCAGTGGCTTCACTCTTTGAATAGTCAAGAAGAACTCCTTTATATAGAGAGAGATATAAGGATGCATACCTTAAAACCTTTTTATGAAATATTAAGAAAATTTATTAAGGTTACCCATTTTTGAATCCCTGTCTCCAATAACGGCAGCCATTACCTTCTGAGCTTACCCCAGTGGCTTGACTCTTTGAATAGTCAAGAAGAACTCCTTTATATATAGAGATATATAAGGATGCATACCTAAAACCTTTTTTTGAAATATTAAGAAAATTTATTAAGGTTACCCATTTTTGAATCCCTGTCTCCAATAACGGCAGCCATTACCTTCTGAGCTTACCCCAGTGGCTTCACTCTTTGAATAGTCAAGAAGAACTCCTTTATATAGAGAGAGATATAAGGATGCATACCTTAAAACCTTTTTATGAAATATTAAGAAAATTTATTAAGGTTACCCATTTTTGAATCCCTGTC
The DNA here is from genome assembly GCA_963556195.1 of Sepiola atlantica. Classification (NCBI taxonomy): domain Eukaryota; kingdom Metazoa; phylum Mollusca; class Cephalopoda; order Sepiida; family Sepiolidae; genus Sepiola; species Sepiola atlantica. Next base: position 60,708,466 of record OY744549.1, on the reverse strand, counting down.
TCCAATAACGGCAGCCATTACCTTCTGAGCTTACCCCAGTGGCTTCACTCTTTGAATAGTCAAGAAGAACTCCTTTATATAGAGAGAGATATAAGGATGCATACCTTAAAACCTTTTTATGAAATATTAAGAAAATTTATTAAGGTTACCCATTTTTGAATCCCTGTCTCCAATAACGGCAGCCATTACCTTCTGAGCTTACCCCAGTGGCTTGACTCTTTGAATAGTCAAGAAGAACTCCTTTATATAGAGAGAGATATAAGGATGCATACCTTAAAACCTTTTTTTGAAATATTAAGAAAATTTATTAAGGTTACCCATTTTTGAATCCCTGTCTCCAATAACGGCAGCCATTACCTTCTGAGCTTACCCCAGTGGCTTGACTCTTTGAATAGTCAAGAAGAACTCCTTTATATAGAGAGAGATATAAGGATGCATACCTTAAAACCTTTTTATGAAATATTAAGAAAATTTATTAAGGTTACCCATTTTTGAATCCCTGTCTCCAATAACGGCAGCCATTACCTTCTGAGCTTACCCCAGTGGCTTGACTCTTTGAATAGTCAAGAAGAACTCCTTTATATATAGAGATATATAAGGATGCATACCTAAAACCTTTTTTTGAAATATTAAGAAAATTTATTAAGGTTACCCATTTTTGAATCCCTGTCTCCAATAACGGCAGCCATTACCTTCTGAGCTTACCCCAGTGGCTTGACTCTTTGAATAGTCAAGAAGAACTCCTTTATATAGAGAGAGATATAAGGATGCATACCTTAAAACCTTTTTTTGAAATATTAAGAAAATTTATTAAGGTTACCCATTTTTGAATCCCTGTCTCCAATAACGGCAGCCATTACCTTCTGAGCTTACCCCAGTGGCTTGACTCTTTGAATAGTCAAGAAGAACTCCTTTATATATAGAGATATATAAGGATGCATACCTAAAACCTTTTTTTGAAATATTAAGAAAATTTATTAAGGTTACCCATTTTTGAATCCCTGTCTCCAATAACGGCAGCCATTACCTTCTGAGCTTACCCCAGTGGCTTCACTCTTTGAATAGTCAAGAAGAACTCCTTTATATAGAGAGAGATATAAGGATGCATACCTTAAAACCTTTTTATGAAATATTAAGAAAATTTATTAAGGTTACCCATTTTTGAATCCCTGTCTCCAATAACGGCAGCCATTACCTTCTGAGCTTACCCCAGTGGCTTGACTCTTTGAATAGTCAAGAAGAACTCCTTTATATATAGAGATATATAAGGATGCATACCTAAAACCTTTTTTTGAAATATTAAGAAAATTTATTAAGGTTACCCATTTTTGAATCCCTGTCTCCAATAACGGCAGCCATTACCTTCTGAGCTTACCCCAGTGGCTTCACTCTTTGAATAGTCAAGAAGAACTCCTTTATATAGAGAGAGATATAAGGATGCATACCTTAAAACCTTTTTATGAAATATTAAGAAAATTTATTAAGGTTACCCATTTTTGAATCCCTGTCTCCAATAACGGCAGCCATTACCTTCTGAGCTTACCCCAGTGGCTTGACTCTTTGAATAGTCAAGAAGAACTCCTTTATATATAGAGATATATAAGGATGCATACCTAAAACCTTTTTTTGAAATATTAAGAAAATTTATTAAGGTTACCCATTTTTGAATCCCTGTCTCCAATAACGGCAGCCATTACCTTCTGAGTTTACCCCAGTGGCTTCACTCTTTGAATAGTCAAGAAGAACTCCTTTATATAGAGAGAGATATAAGGATGCATACCTTAAAACCTTTTTATGAAATATTAAGAAAATTTATTAAGGTTACCCATTTTTGAATCCCTGTCTCCAATAACGGCAGCCATTACCTTCTGAGCTTACCCCAGTGGCTTGACTCTTTGAATAGTCAAGAAGAACTCCTTTATATATAGAGATATATAAGGATGCATACCTAAAACCTTTTTTTGAAATATTAAGAAAATTTATTAAGGTTACCCATTTTTGAATCCCTGTCTCCAATAACGGCAGCCATTACCTTCTGAGTTTACCCCAGTGGCTTCACTCTTTTAATAGTCAAGAAGAACTCCTTTATATAGAGAGAGATATAAGGATGCATACCTTAAAACCTTTTTATGAAATATTAAGAAAATTTATTAAGGTTACCCATTTTTGAATCCCTGTCTCCAATAACGGCAGCCATTACCTTCTGAGCTTACCCCAGTGGCTTGACTCTTTGAATAGTCAAGAAGAACTCCTTTATATATAGAGATATATAAGGATGCATACCTAAAACCTTTTTTTGAAATATTAAGAAAATTTATTAAGGTTACCCATTTTTGAATCCCTGTCTCCAATAACGGCAGCCATTACCTTCTGAGCTTACCCCAGTGGCTTCACTCTTTGAATAGTCAAGAAGAACTCCTTTATATAGAGAGAGATATAAGGATGCATACCTTAAAACCTTTTTATGAAATATTAAGAAAATTTATTAAGGTTACCCATTTTTGAATCCCTGTCTCCAATAACGGCAGCCATTACCTTCTGAGCTTACCCCAGTGGCTTGACTCTTTGAATAGTCAAGAAGAACTCCTTTATATATAGAGATATATAAGGATGCATACCTAAAACCTTTTTTTGAAATATTAAGAAAATTTATTAAGGTTACCCATTTTTGAATCCCTGTCTCCAATAACGGCAGCCATTACCTTCTGAGCTTACCCCAGTGGCTTCACTCTTTGAATAGTCAAGAAGAACTCCTTTATATAGAGAGAGATATAAGGATGCATACCTTAAAACCTTTTTATGAAATATTAAGAAAATTTATTAAGGTTACCCATTTTTGAATCCCTGTCTCCAATAACGGCAGCCATTACCTTCTGAGCTTACCCCAGTGGCTTGACTCTTTGAATAGTCAAGAAGAACTCCTTTATATATAGAGATATATAAGGATGCATACCTAAAACCTTTTTTTGAAATATTAAGAAAATTTATTAAGGTTACCCATTTTTGAATCCCTGTCTCCAATAACGGCAGCCATTACCTTCTGAGCTTACCCCAGTGGCTTCACTCTTTGAATAGTCAAGAAGAACTCCTTTATATAGAGAGAGATATAAGGATGCATACCTTAAAACCTTTTTATGAAATATTAAGAAAATTTATTAAGGTTACCCATTTTTGAATCCCTGTCTCCAATAACGGCAGCCATTACCTTCTGAGCTTACCCCAGTGGCTTCACTCTTTGAATAGTCAAGAAGAACTCCTTTATATAGAGAGAGATATAAGGATGCATACCTTAAAACCTTTTTATGAAATATTAAGAAAATTTATTAAGGTTACCCATTTTTGAATCCCTGTCTCCAATAACGGCAGCCATTACCTTCTGAGCTTACCCCAGTGGCTTGACTCTTTGAATAGTCAAGAAGAACTCCTTTATATAGAGAGAGATATAAGGATGCATACCTTAAAACCTTTTTTTGAAATATTAAGAAAATTTATTAAGGTTACCCATTTTTGACTCCCTGTCTCCAATAACGGCAGCCATTACCTTCTGAGCTTACCCCAGTGGCTTGACTCTTTGAATAGTCAAGAAGAACTCCTTTATATAGAGAGAGATATAAGGATGCATATCGTAAAACCTTGTTTTGAAATATTAAGAAAATTTATTAAGGTTACCCATTTTTGAATCCCTGTCTCCAATAACGGCAGCCATTACCTTCTGAGCTTACCCCAGTGGCTTGACTCTTTGAATAGTCAAGAAAAACTCCTTTATATAGAGAGAGATATAAGGATGCATACCTTGAAACCTTTTTTTGAAATATTAAGAAAATTTATTAAGGTTACCCATTTTTGAATCCCTGTCTCCAATAACGGCAGCCATTACCTTCTGAGCTTACCCCAGTGGCTTGACTCTTTGAATAGTCAAGAAGAACTCCTTTATATAGAGAGAGATATAAGGATGCATACCTTAAAACCTTTTTTTGAAATATTAAGAAAATTTATTAAGGTTACCCATTTTTGAATCCCTGTCTCCAATAACGGCAGCCATTTCCTTCTGAGCTTACCCCAGTGGCTTGACTCTTTGAATAGTCAAGAAGAACTCCTTTATATAGAGAGAGATATAAGGATGCATACCGTAAAACCTTTTTTTGAAATATTAAGAAAATTTATTAAGGTTACCCATTTTTGAATCCCTGTCTCCAATAACGGCAGCCATTACCTTCTGAGCTTACCCCAGTGGCTTGACTCTTTGAATAGTCAAGAAGAACTCCTTTATATAGAGAGAGATATAAGGATGCATACCGTAAAACCTTTTTTTGAAATATTAAGAAAATTTATTAAGGTTACCCATTTTTGAATCTCTGTCTCCAATAACGGCAGCCATTACCTTCTGAGCTTACCCAAGTGGCTTGACTCTTTGAATAGTCAAGAAGAACTCCTTTATATAGAGAGAGATATAAGGATGCATACCGTAAAACCTTTTTTTGAAATATTAAGAAAATTTATTAAGGTTACCCATTTTTGAATCCCTGTCTCCAATAACGGCAGCCATTACCTTCTGAGTTTACCCCAGTGGCTTGACTCTTTGAATAGTCAAGAAGAACTCCTTTATATAGAGAGAGATATAAGGATGCATACATTAAAACCTTTTTTTGAAATATTAAGAAAATTTATTAAGGTTACCCATTTTTGAATCACTGTCTCCAATAACGGCAGCCATTACCTTCTGAGCTTACCCCAGTGCCTGTACTCTTTGAATAGTCAAGAAGAACTCCTTTATATAGAGAGAGATATAAGGATGCATAGCGTAAAACTTTTTTTTTAAATATTAAGAAAATTTATTAAGGTTACCCATTTTTGAATCCCTGTCTCCAATAACGGCAGCCATTACCTTCTGAGCTTACCCCAGTGGCTTGACTCTTTGAATAGTCAAGAAGAACTCCTTTATATAGAGAGAGATATAAGGATGCATAGCTTAAAACCTTTTTTGAAATATTAAGAAAATTTATTAAGGTTACCCATTTTTGAATCCCTGTCTCCAATAACGGCAGCCATTACCTTCTGAGCTTACCCCAGTGGCTTGACTCTTTGAATAGTCAAGAAGAACTCCTTTATATAGAGAGAGATATAAGGATGCATACCTTAAAACCTTTTTTTTCAATATAAAGAAAATTTATTACCGTCACCCATTTTTGAATCCCTGTCTCCAATAACGGCAGCCATTACCTTCTGAGCTTACCCCAGTGGCTTGACTCTTTGAATAGTCAAGAAGAACTCCTTTATATAGAGAGAGATATAAGGATGCATACCTTGAAACCTTTTTTTGAAATATTAAGAAAATTTATTAAGGTTACCCATTTTTGAATCCCTGTCTCCAATAACGGCAGCCATTACCTTCTGAGCTTACCCCAGTGGCTTGACTCTTTGAATAGTCAAGAAGAACTCCTTTATATAGAGAGAGATATAAGGATGCATACCTTAAAACCTTTTTTGAAATATTAAGAAAATTTATTAAGGTTACCCATTTTTGAATCCCTGTCTCCAATAACGGCAGCCATTACCTTCTGAGCTTACCCCAGTGGCTTGACTCTTTGAATAGTCAAGAAGAACTCTTTTATAGAGAGAGAGATATAAAGATGCATACCTTAAAACCTTTTTTGAAATATTAAGAAAATTTATTAAGGTTACCCATTTTTGAATCCCTGTCTCCAATAACGGCAGCCATTACCTTCTGAGCTTACCCCAGTGGCTTGACTCTTTGAATAGTCAAGAAGAACTCTTTTATAGAGAGAGAGATATAAAGATGCATACCTTAAAACCTTTTTTGAAATATTAAGAAAATTTATTAAGGTTACCCATTTTTGAATCCCTGTCTCCAATAACGGCAGCCATTACCTTCTGAGCTTACCCCAGTGGCTTGACTCTTTGAATAGTCAAGAAGAACTCCTTTATATAGAGAGAGATATAAGGATGCATACCTTAAAACCTTTTTTGAAATATTAAGAAAATTTATTAAGGTTACCCATTTTTGAATCCCTGTCTCCAATAACGGCAGCCATTACCTTCTGAGCTTACCCCAGTGGCTTGACTCTTTGAATAGTCAAGAAGAACTCCTTTATATAGAGAGAGATATAAGGATGCATACCTTAAAACCTTTTTTTGAAATATTAAGAAAATTTATTAAGGTTACCCATTTTTGATTCCATGTCTCCAATAACGGCAGGCATTACCTTCTGAGCTTACCCCAGTGGCTTGACTCTTTGAATAGTCAAGAAGAACTTCTTTATATATAGAGAGATATAAGGATGCATAGCTTTAAACCTTTTTTTGAAATATAAATAAAATTTATTAAGGTTACCCATTTTTGAATCCCTGTCTCCAATAACGGCAGCCATTACCTTCTGAGCTTGACCCAGTGGCTTGACTCTTTGAATAGTAAAGAAGAACTCCTTTATATAGAGAGAGATATAAGGATGCATACCTTAAAACCTTTTTTTGAAATATTAAGAAAATTTATTAAGGTTACCCATTTTTGAATCCCTGTCTCCAATAACGGCAGCCATTACCTTCTGAGCTTACCCCAGTGGCTTGACTCTTTGAATAGTCAAGAAGAACTCCTTTATATAGAGAGAGGTATAAGGATGCATACCGTAAAACCTTTTTTTTATGTTAAGAAAATTTATTAAGGTTACCCATTTTTGAATCCCTGTCTCCAATAACGGCAGCCATTACCTTCTGAGCTTACCCCAGTGGCTTGACTCTTTGAATAGTCAAGAAGAACTCCTTTATATAGAGAGAGATATAAGGATGCATACCGTAAAACCTTTTTTTGAAATATTAAGAAAATTTATTAATGTTACCCATTTTTGAATCCCTGTCTCCTATAACGGCAGCCATTACCTTCTGAGCTTACCCCAGTGGCTTGACTCTTTGAATAGTCAAGAAGAACTCCTTTATATAGAGAGAGGTATAAGGATGCATACCTTAAAACCTTTTTTTGAAATATTAAGAAAATTTATTAAGGTTACCCATTTTTGAATCCCTGTCTCCAATAACGGCAGCCATTACCTTCTGAGTTTACCCCAGTGGCTTGACTCTTTGAATAGTCAAGAGGAACTCCTTTATATAGAGAGAGATATAAGGATGCATACCGTAAAACCTTTTTTTGAAATATTAAGAAAATTTATTAAGGTTACCCATTTTTGAATCCCTGTCTCCAATAACGGCAGCCATTACCTTCTGAGCTTACCCCAGTGGCTTGACTCTTTGAATAGTCAAGAAGAACTCCTTTATATAGAGAGAGATATAAGGATGCATACCGTAAAACCTTTTTTTGAAATATTAAGAAAATTTATTAAGGTTACCCATTTTTGAATCCCTGTCTCCAATAACGGCAGCCATTACCTTCTGAGCTTACCCTAGTGGCTTGACTCTTTGAATAGTCAAGAAGAACTCCTTTATATAGAGAGAGATATAAGGATGCATACCTTAAAACCTTTTTTTGAAATATTAAGAAAATTTATTAAGGTTACCCATTTTTGAATCCCTGTCTCCAATAACGGCAGCCATTACCTTCTGAGCTTACACCAGTGGCTTGACTCTTTGAATAGTCAAGAAGAACTCCTTTATGTAGACAGAGATATAAGGAGGCATACCGTAAAACCTTTTTTTGAAATATTAAGAAAATTTATTAAGGTTACCCATTTTTGAATCCCTGTCTCCAATAACGGCAGCCATTACCTTCTGAGCTTACCCCAGTGGCTTGACTCTTTGAATAGTCAAGAAGAACTCTTTTATAGAGAGAGAGATATAAAGATGCATACCTTAAAACCTTTTTTGAAATATTAAGAAAATTTATTAAGGTTACCCATTTTTGAATCCCTGTCTCCAATAACGGCAGCCATTACCTTCTGAGCTTACCCCAGTGGCTTGACTCTTTGAATAGTCAAGAAGAACTCCTTTATATAGAGAGAGATATAAGGATGCATACCTTAAAACCTTTTTTTGAAATATTAAGAAAATTTATTAAGGTTACCCATTTTTGATTCCATGTCTCCAATAACGGCAGGCATTACCTTCTGAGCTTACCCCAGTGGCTTGACTCTTTGAATAGTCAAGAAGAACTTCTTTATATATAGAGAGATATAAGGATGCATAGCTTTAAACCTTTTTTTGAAATATAAATAAAATTTACTAAGGTTACCCATTTTTGAATCCCTGTCTCCAATAACGGCAGCCATTACCTTCTGAGCTTGACCCAGTGGCTTGACTCTTTGAATAGTAAAGAAGAACTCCTTTATATAGAGAGAGGTATAAGGATGCATACCTTAAAACCTTTTTTTGAAATATTAAGAAAATTTATTAAGGTTACCCATTTTTGAATCCCTGTCTCCAATAACGGCAGCCATTACCTTCTGAGCTTACCCCAGTGGCTTGACTCTTTGAATAGTCAAGAAGAACTCCTTTATATAGAGAGAGATATAAGGATGCATACCGTAAAACCTTTTTTTAAAATATTAAGAAAATTTATTAAGGTTACCCATTTTTGAATCCCTGTCTCCTATAACGGCAGCCATTACCTTCTGAGCTTACCCCAGTGGCTTGACTCTTTGAATAGTCAAGAAGAACTCCTTTATATAGAGAGAGGTATAAGGATGCATACCTTAAAACCTTTTTTTGAAATATTAAGAAAATTTATTAAGGTTACCCATTTTTGAATCCCTGTCTCCAATAACGGCAGCCATTACCTTCTGAGTTTACCCCAGTGGCTTGACTCTTTGAATAGTCAAGAAGAACTCCTTTATATAGAGAGAGATATAAGGATGCATACCGTAAAACCTTTTTTTGAAATATTAAGAAAATTTATTAAGGTTACCCATTTTTGAATCCCTGTCTCCAATAACGGCAGCCATTACCTTCTGAGCTTACCCCAGTGGCTTGACTCTTTGAATAGTCAAGAAGAACTCCTTTATATAGAGAGAGATATAAGGATGCATACCGTAAAACCTTTTTTTGAAATATTAAGAAAATTTATTAAGGTTACCCATTTTTGAATCCCTGTCTCCAATAACGGCAGCCATTACCTTCTGAGCTTACCCCAGTGGCTTGACTCTTTGAATAGTCAAGAAGAACTCCTTTATATAGAGAGAGATATAAGGATGCATACCTTAAAACCTTTTTTTGTAAATATTAAGAAAATTTATTAAGGTTACCCATTTTTGAATCCCTGTCTCCAATAACGGCAGCCATTACCTTCTGAGCTTACCCCAGTGGCTTGACTCTTTGAATAGTCAAGAAGAACTCCTTTATATAGAGAGAGATATAAGGATGCATACCTTAAAACCTTTTTTGAAATATTAAGAAAATTTATTAAGGTTACTCATTTTTGAATCCCTGTCTCCAATAACGGCAGCCATTACCTTCTGAGCTTACCCCAGTGGCTTGACTCTTTGAATAGTCAAGAAGAACTCCTTTATATAGAGAGAGATATAAGGATGCATAGTTTAAAACCTTTTTTTTTAAATATCAAGAAAATTTATTAAGGTTACCCATTTTTGAATCCCTGTCTCCAATAACGGCAGCCATTACCTTCTGAGCTTACCCTAGTGGCTTGACTCTTTGAATAGTCAAGAAGAACTCCTTTATATAGAGAGAGATATAAGGATGCATACCTTAAAACCTTTTTTTGAAATATTAAGAAAATTTATTATGGTTACCCATTTTTGAATCCCTGTCTCCAATAACGGCAGCCATTACCTTCTGAGCTTACCCCAGTGGCTTGACTCTTTGAATAGTCAAGAAGAACTCCTTTATATAGAGAGAGATATAAGGATGCATACCTTGAAACCTTTTTTTGAAATATTAAGAAAATTTATTAAGGTTACCCATTTTTGAATCCCTGTCTCCAATAACGGCAGCCATTACCTTCTGAGCTTACCCCAGTGGCTTGACTCTTTGAATAGTCAAGAAGAACTCCTTTATATAGAGAGAGATATAAGGATGCATACCTTAAAACCTTTTTTTGAAATATTAAGAAAATTTATTAAGGTTACCCATTTTTGAATCCCTGTCTCCAATAACGGCAGCCATTACCTTCTGAGCTTACCCCAGTGGCTTGACTCTTTGAATAGTCAAGAAGAACTCCTTTATATAGAGAGAGATATAAGGATGCATACCGTAAAACCTTTTTTTGAAATATTAAGAAAATTTATTAAGGTTACCCATTTTTGAATCCCTGTCTCCAATAACGGCAGCCATTACCTTCTGAGCTTACCCCAGTGGCTTGACTCTTTGAATAGTCAAGAAGAACTCCTTTATATAGAGAGAGATATAAGGATGCATACCGTAAAACCTTTTTTTGAAATATCAAGAAAATTTATTAAGGTTACCCATTTTTGAATCCCTGTCTCCAATAACGGCAGCCATTACCTTCTGAGCTTACCCCAGTGGCTTGACTCTTTGAATAGTCAAGAAGAACTCCTTTATATAGAGAGAGATATAAGGATGCATACCTTAAAACCTTTTTTGAAATATTAAGAAAATTTATTAAGGTTACCCATTTTTAAATCCCTGTCTCCAATAACGGCAGCCATTACCTTCTGAGCTTACCCCAGTGGCTTGACTCTTTGAATAGTCAAGAAGAACTCCTTTATATAGAGAGAGATATAAGGATGCATACCTTAAAACCTTTTTTGAAATATTAAGAAAATTTATTAAGGTTACCCATTTTTGAATCCCTGTCTCCAATAACGGCAGCCATTACCTTCTGAGCTTACCCCAGTGGCTTGACTCTTTGAATAGTCAAGAAGAACTCCTTTATATAGAGAGAGATATAAGGATGCATACCGTAAAACCTTTTTTTGAAATATTAAGAAAATTTATTAAGGTTACCCATTTTTGAATCCCTGTCTCCAATAACGGCAGCCATTACCTTCTGAGCTTACCCCAGTGGCTTGACTCTTTGAATAGTCAAGAAGAACTCTTTTATAGAGAGAGAGATATAAAGATGCATACCTTAAAACCTTTTTTGAAATATTAAGAAAATTTATTAAGGTTACCCATTTTTGAATCCCTGTCTCCAATAACGGCAGCCATTACCTTCTGAGCTTACCCCAGTGGCTTGACTCTTTGAATAGTCAAGAAGAACTCCTTTATATAGAGAGAGATATAAGGATGCATACCTTAAAACCTTTTTTTGACATATTAAGAAAATTTATTAAGGTTACCCATTTTTGATTCCATGTCTCCAATAACGGCAGGCATTACCTTCTGAGCTTACCCCAGTGGCTTGACTCTTTGAATAGTCAAGAAGAACTTCTTTATATATAGAGAGATATAAGGATGCATAGCTTTAAACCTTTTTTTGAAATATAAATAAAATTTACTAAGGTTACCCATTTTTGAATCCCTGTCTCCAATAACGGCAGCCATTACCTTCTGAGCTTGACCCAGTGGCTTGACTCTTTGAATAGTAAAGAAGAACTCCTTTATATAGAGAGAGGTATAAGGATGCATACCTTAAAACCTTTTTTTGAAATATTAAGAAAATTTATTAAGGTTACCCATTTTTGAATCCCTGTCTCCAATAACGGCAGCCATTACCTTCTGAGCTTACCCCAGTGGCTTGACTCTTTGAATAGTCAAGAAGAACTCCTTTATATAGAGAGAGATATAAGGATGCATACCGTAAAACCTTTTTTTGAAATATTAAGAAAATTTATTAAGGTTACCCATTTTTGAATCCCTGTCTCCTATAACGGCAGCCATTACCTTCTGAGCTTACCCCAGTGGCTTGACTCTTTGAATAGTCAAGAAGAACTCCTTTATATAGAGAGAGGTATAAGGATGCATACCTTAAAACCTTTTTTTGAAATATTAAGAAAATTTATTAAGGTTACCCATTTTTGAATCCCTGTCTCCAATAACGGCAGCCATTACCTTCTGAGTTTACCCCAGTGGCTTGACTCTTTGAATAGTCAAGAAGAACTCCTTTATATAGAGAGAGATATAAGGATGCATACCGTAAAACCTTTTTTTGAAATATTAAGAAAATTTATTAAGGTTACCCATTTTTGAATCCCTGTCTCCAATAACGGCAGCCATTACCTTCTGAGCTTACCCCAGTAGCTTGACTCTTTGAATAGTCAAGAAGAACTCCTTTATATAGAGAGAGATATAAGGATGCATACCGTAAAACCTTTTTTTGAAATATTAAGAAAATTTATTAAGGTTACCCATTTTTGAATCCCTGTCTCCAATAACGGCAGCCATTACCTTCTGAGCTTACCCCAGTGGCTTGACTCTTTGAATAGTCAAGAAGAACTCCTTTATATAGAGAGAGATATAAGGATGCATACCTTAAAACCTTTTTTTGTAAATATTAAGAAAATTTATTAAGGTTACACATTTTTGAATCCCTGTCTCCAATAACGGCAGCCATTACCTTCTGAGCTTACCCCAGTGGCTTGACTCTTTGAATAGTCAAGAAGAACTCCTTTATATAGAGAGAGATATAAGGATGCATACCTTAAAACCTTTTTTGAAATATTAAGAAAATTTATTAAGGTTACTCATTTTTGAATCCCTGTCTCCAATAACGGCAGCCATTACCTTCTGAGCTTACCCCAGTGGCTTGACTCTTTGAATAGTCAAGAAGAACTCCTTTATATAGAGAGAGATATAAGGATGCATAGTTTAAAACTTTTTTTTTTAAATATCAAGAAAATTTATTAAGGTTACCCATTTTTGAATCCCTGTCTCCAATAACGGCAGCCATTACCTTCTGAGCTTACCCTAGTGGCTTGACTCTTTGAATAGTCAAGAAGAACTCCTTTATATAGAGAGAGATATAAGGATGCATACCTTAAAACCTTTTTTTGAAATATTAAGAAAATTTATTAAGGTTACCCATTTTTGAATCCCTGTCTCCAATAACGGCAGCCATTACCTTCTGAGCTTACCCCAGTGGCTTGACTCTTTGAATAGTCAAGAAGAACTCCTTTATATAGAGAGAGATATAAGGATGCATACCTTGAAACCTTTTTTTGAAATATTAAGAAAATTTATTAAGGTTACCCATTTTTGAATCCCTGTCTCCAATAACGGCAGCCATTACCTTCTGAGCTTACCCCAGTGGCTTGACTCTTTGAATAGTCAAGAAGAACTCCTTTATATAGAGAGAGATATAAGGATGCATACCTTAAAACCTTTTTTTGAAATATTAAGAAAATTTATTAAGGTTACCCATTTTTGAATCCCTGTCTCCAATAACGGCAGCCATTACCTTCTGAGCTTACCCCAGTGGCTTGACTCTTTGAATAGTCAAGAAGAACTCCTTTATATAGAGAGAGATATAAGGATGCATACCGTAAAACCTTTTTTTGAAATATTAAGAAAATTTATTAAGGTTACCCATTTTTGAATCCCTGTCTCCAATAACGGCAGCCATTACCTTCTGAGCTTACCCCAGTGGCTTGACTCTTTGAATAGTCAAGAAGAACTCCTTTATATAGAGAGAGATATAAGGATGCATACCGTAAAACCTTTTTTTGAAATATTAAGAAAATTTATTAAGGTTACCCATTTTTGAATCCCTGTCTCCAATAACGGCAGCCATTACCTTCTGAGCTTACCCCAGTGGCTTGACTCTTTGAATAGTCAAGAAGAACTCCTTTATATAGAGAGAGATATAAGGATGCATACCTTAAAACCTTTTTTGAAATATTAAGAAAATTTATTAAGGTTACCCATTTTTAAATCCCTGTCTCCAATAACGGCAGCCATTACCTTCTGAGCTTACCCCAGTGGCTTGACTCTTTGAATAGTCAAGAAGAACTCCTTTATATAGAGAGAGATATAAGGATGCATACCTTAAAACCTTTTTTTGAAATATTAAGAAAATTTATTAAGGTTACCCATTTTTAAATCCCTGTCTCCAATAACGGCAGCCATTACCTTCTGAGCTTACCCCAGTGGCTTGACTCTTTGAATAGTCAAGAAGAACTCCTTTATATAGAGAGAGATATAAGGATGCATACCTTAAAACCTTTTTTTGAAATATTAAGAAAATTTATTAAGGTTACCCATTTTTGAATCTCTGTCTCCAATAACGGCAGCCATTACCTTCTAAGCTTACCCCAGTGGCTTGACTCTTTGAATAGTCAAGAAGAACTCCTTTATATAGAAGGAGATATAAGGATGCATACCTTAAAACCTTTTTTTGAAATATTAAGAAAATTTATTAAGGTTACCCATTTTTGAATCCCTGTCTCCAATAACGGCAGCCATTACCTTCTGAGCTTACCCCAGTGGCTTGACTCTTTGAATAGTCAAGAAGAACTTCTTTATATAGAAGGAGATATAAGGATGCATACCTTAAAACCTTTTTTTGAAATATTAAGAAAATTTATTAAGGTTACCCATTTTTGAATCCCTGTCTCCAATAACGGCAGCCATTACCTTCTGAGCTTACCCCAGTGGCTTGACTCTTTGAATAGTCAAGAAGAACTCCTTTATATAGAAGGAGATATAAGGATGCATACCTTAAAACCTTTTTTTGAAATATTAAGAAAATTTATTAAGGTTACCCATTTTTGAATCCCTGTCTCCAATAACGGCAGCCATTACCTTCTGAGCTTACCCCAGTGGCTTGACTCTTTGAATAGTCAAGAAGAACTCCTTTATATAGAGAGAGATATAAGGATGCATACCTTAAAACCTTTTTTTGGAATATTAAGAAAATTTATTAAGGTTACCCATTTTTGAATCCCTGTCTCCAATAACGGCAGCCATTACCTTCTGAGCTTACCCCAGTGGCTTGACTCTTTGAATAGTCAAGAAGAACTCCTTTATATAGAGAGAGATATAAGGATGCATACCTTAAAACCTTTTTTTGGAATATTAAGAAAATTTATTAAGGTTACCCATTTTTGAATCCCTGTCTCCAATAACGGCAGCCATTACCTTCTGAGCTTACCCCAGTGGCTTGACTCTTTGAATAGTCAAGAAGAACTCCTGTATATAGAGAGAGATATAAGGATGCATACCTTAAAACCTTTTTTTGAAATATTAAGAAAATTTATTAAGGTTACCCATTTTTGAATCCCTGTCTCCAATAACGGCAGCCATTACCTTCTGAGCTTACCCCAGTGGCTTGACTCTTTGAATAGTCAAGAAGAACTCCTTTATATAGAGAGAGATATAATGATGCATACCTTAAAACCTTTTTTTGAAATATTAAGAAAATTTATTAAGGTTACCCATTTTTGAATCCCTGTCTCCAATAACGGCAGCCATTACCTTCTGAGCTTACCCCAGTGGCTTGACTCTTTGAATAGTCAAGAAGAACTCCTTTATATAGAGAGAGATATAAGGATGCATACCTTAAAACCTTTTTTTGAAATATTAAGAAAATTTATTAAGGTTACCCATTTTTGAATCCCTGTCTCCAATAACGGCAGCCATTACCTTCTGAGCTTACCCCAGTGGCTTGACTCTTTGAATAGTCAAGAAGAACTCCTTTATATAGAGAGAGATATAAGGATGCATACCTTAAAACCTTTTTTTGAAATATTAAGAAAATTTATTAAGGTTACCCATTTTTGAATCCCTGTCTCCAATAACGGCAGCCATTACCTTCTGAGCTTACCCCAGTGGCTTGACTCTTTGAATAGTCAAGAAGAACTCCTTTATATAGAGAGAGATATAAGGATGCATACCTTAAAACCTTTTTTTGAAATATTAAGAAAATTTATTAAGGTTACCCATTTTTTAATCCCTGTCTCCAATAACGGCAGCCATTACCTTCTGAGCTTACCCCAGTGGCTTGACTCTTTGAATAGTCAAGAAGAACTCCTTTATATATAGAGAGAGATATAAGGATGCATACCTTAAAACCTTTTTTTGAAATATTAAGAAAATTTATTAAGGTTACCCATTTTTGAATCCCTGTCTCCAATAACGGCAGCCATTACCTTCTGAGCTTACCCCAGTGGCTTGACTCTTTGAATAGTCAAGAAGAACTCCTTTATATAGAGGGAGAGATATAAGGATGCATACCTTAAAACCTTTTTTTGAAATATTAAGAAAATTTATTAAGGTTACCATTTTTGAATCCCTGTCTCCAATAACGGCAGCCATTACCTTCTGAGCTTACCCCAGTGGCTTGACTCTTTGAATAGTCAAGAAGAACTCCTTTATATAGAGAGAGATATAAGGATGCATACCTTAAAACCTTTTTTTGAAATATTAAGAAAATTTATTACGGTTACCCATTTTTGAATCCCTGTCTCCAATAACGGCAGCCATTACTTTCTGAGCTTACCCCAGTGGCTTGACTCTTTGAATAGTCAAGAAGAACTCCTTTATATAGAGAGAGATATAAGGATGCATACCTTAAAACCTTTTTTGAAATATTAAGAAAATTTATTAAGGTTACCCATTTTTGAATCCCTGTCTCCAATAACGGCAGCCATTACCTTCTGAGCTTACCCCAGTGGCTTGACTCTTTGAATAGTCAAGAAGAACTCCTTTATATAGAGAGAGATATAAGGATGCATACCTTAAAACCTTTTTTGAAATATTAAGAAAATTTATTAAGGTTACCCATTTTTGAATCCCTGTCTCCAATAACGGCAGCCATTACCTTCTGAGCTTACCCCAGTGGCTTGACTCTTTGAATAGTCAAGAAGAACTCCTTTATATAGAGAGAGATATAAGGATGCATACCTTAAAACCTTTTTTTGAAATATTAAGAAAATTTATTAAGGTTACCCATTTTTAAATCCCTGTCTCCAATAACGGCAGCCATTACCTTCTGAGCTTACCCCAGTGGCTTGACTCTTTGAATAGTCAAGAAGAACTCCTTTATATAGAGAGAGATATAAGGATGCATACCTTAAAACCTTTTTTTGAAATATTAAGAAAATTTATTAAGGTTACCCATTTTTGAATCTCTGTCTCCAATAACGGCAGCCATTACCTTCTAAGCTTACCCCAGTGGCTTGACTCTTTGAATAGTCAAGAAGAACTCCTTTATATAGAAGGAGATATAAGGATGCATACCTTAAAACCTTTTTTTGAAATATTAAGAAAATTTATTAAGGTTACCCATTTTTGAATCCCTGTCTCCAATAACGGCAGCCATTACCTTCTGAGCTTACCCCAGTGGCTTGACTCTTTGAATAGTCAAGAAGAACTTCTTTATATAGAAGGAGATATAAGGATGCATACCTTAAAACCTTTTTTTGAAATATTAAGAAAATTTATTAAGGTTACCCATTTTTGAATCCCTGTCTCCAATAACGGCAGCCATTACCTTCTGAGCTTACCCCAGTGGCTTGACTCTTTGAATAGTCAAGAAGAACTCCTTTATATAGAAGGAGATATAAGGATGCATACCTTAAAACCTTTTTTTGAAATATTAAGAAAATTTATTAAGGTTACCCATTTTTGAATCCCTGTCTCCAATAACGGCAGCCATTACCTTCTGAGCTTACCCCAGTGGCTTGACTCTTTGAATAGTCAAGAAGAACTCCTTTATATAGAGAGAGATATAAGGATGCATACCTTAAAACCTTTTTTTGGAATATTAAGAAAATTTATTAAGGTTACCCATTTTTGAATCCCTGTCTCCAATAACGGCAGCCATTACCTTCTGAGCTTACCCCAGTGGCTTGACTCTTTGAATAGTCAAGAAGAACTCCTTTATATAGAGAGAGATATAAGGATGCATACCTTAAAACCTTTTTTTGGAATTTTAAGAAAATTTATTAAGGTTACCCATTTTTGAATCCCTGTCTCCAATAACGGCAGCCATTACCTTCTGAGCTTACCCCAGTGGCTTGACTCTTTGAATAGTCAAGAAGAACTCCTGTATATAGAGAGAGATATAAGGATGCATACCTTAAAACCTTTTTTTGAAATATTAAGAAAATTTATTAAGGTTACCCATTTTTGAATCCCTGTCTCCAATAACGGCAGCCATTACCTTCTGAGCTTACCCCAGTGGCTTGACTCTTTGAATAGTCAAGAAGAACTCCTTTATATAGAGAGAGATATAATGATGCATACCTTAAAACCTTTTTTTGAAATATTAAGAAAATTTATTAAGGTTACCCATTTTTGAATCCCTGTCTCCAATAACGGCAGCCATTACCTTCTAAGCTTACCCCAGTGGCTTGACTCTTTGAATAGTCAAGAAGAACTCCTTTATATAGAGAGAGATATAAGGATGCATACCTTAAAACCTTTTTTTGAAATATTAAGAAAATTTATTAAGGTTACCCATTTTTGAATCCCTGTCTCCAATAACGGCAGCCATTACCTTCTGAGCTTACCCCAGTGGCTTGACTCTTTGAATAGTCAAGAAGAACTCCTTTATATAGAGAGAGATATAAGGATGCATACCTTAAAACCTTTTTTTGAAATATTAAGAAAATTTATTAAGGTTACCCATTTTTGAATCCCTGTCTCCAATAACGGCAGCCATTACCTTCTGAGCTTACCCCAGTGGCTTGACTCTTTGAATAGTCCAGAAGAACTCCTTTATATAGAGAGAGATATAAGGATGCATACCTTAAAACCTTTTTTTGAAATATTAAGAAAATTTATTAAGGTTACCCATTTTTTAATCCCTGTCTCCAATAACGGCAGCCATTACCTTCTGAGCTTACCCCAGTGGCTTGACTCTTTGAATAGTCAAGAAGAACTCCTTTATATATAGAGAGAGATATAAGGATGCATACCTTAAAACCTTTTTTTGAAATATTAAGAAAATTTATTAAGGTTACCCATTTTTGAATCCCTGTCTCCAATAACGGCAGCCATTACCTTCTGAGCTTACCCCAGTGGCTTGACTCTTTGAATAGTCAAGAAGAACTCCTTTATATAGAGGGAGAGATATAAGGATGCATACCTTAAAACCTTTTTTTGAAATATTAAGAAAATTTATTAAGGTTACCCATTTTTGAATCCCTGTCTCCAATAACGGCAGCCATTACCTTCTGAGCTTACCCCAGTGGCTTGACTCTTTGAATAGTCAAGAAGAACTCCTTTATATAGAGAGAGATATAAGGATGCATACCTTAAAACCTTTTTTTGAAATATTAAGAAAATTTATTACGGTTACCCATTTTTGAATCCCTGTCTCCAATAACGGCAGCCATTACTTTCTGAGCTTACCCCAGTGGCTTGACTCTTTGAATAGTCAAGAAGAACTCCTTTATATAGAGAGAGATATAAGGATGCATACCTTAAAACCTTTTTTGAAATATTAAGAAAATTTATTAAGGTTACCCATTTTTGATTCCCTGTCTCCAATAACGGCAGCCATTACCTTCTGAGCTTACCCCAGTGGCTTGACTCTTTGAATAGTCAAGAAGAACTCCTTTATATAGAGAGAGATATAAGGATGCATACCTTAAAACCTTTTTTTGGAATATTAAGAAAATTTATTAAGGTTACCCATTTTTGAATCCCTGTCTCCAATAACGGCAGCCATTACCTTCTGAGCTTACCCCAGTGGCTTGACTCTTTGAATAGTCAAGAAGAACTCCTGTATATAGAGAGAGATATAAGGATGCATACCTTAAAACCTTTTTTTGAAATATTAAGAAAATTTATTAAGGTTACCCATTTTTGAATCCCTGTCTCCAATAACGGCAGCCATTACCTTCTGAGCTTACCCCAGTGGCTTGACTCTTTGAATAGTCAAGAAGAACTCCTTTATATAGAGAGAGATATAATGATGCATACCTTAAAACCTTTTTTTGAAATATTAAGAAAATTTATTAAGGTTACCCATTTTTGAATCCCTGTCTCCAATAACGGCAGCCATTACCTTCTGAGCTTACCCCAGTGGCTTGACTCTTTGAATAGTCAAGAAGAACTCCTTTATATAGAGAGAGATATAAGGATGCATAGCTTAAAACCTTTTTTTGAAATATTAAGACAATTTATTAAGGTTACCCATTTTTGAATCCCTGTCTCCAATAACGGCAGCCATTACCTTCTGAGCTTACCCCAGTGGCTTGACTCTTTGAATAGTCAAGAAGAACTCCTTTATATAGAGAGAGATATAAGGATGCATACCTTAAAACCTTTTTTTGAAATATTAAGAAAATTTATTAAGGTTACCCATTTTTGAATCCCTGTCTCCAATAACGGCAGCCATTACCTTCTGAGCTTACCCCAGTGGCTTGACTCTTTGAATAGTCAAGAAGAACTCCTTTATATAGAGAGAGATATAAGGATGCATACCTTAAAACCTTTTTTTGAAATATTAAGAAAATTTATTAAGGTTACCCATTTTTTAATCCCTGTCTCCAATAACGGCAGCCATTACCTTCTGAGCTTACCCCAGTGGCTTGACTCTTTGAATAGTCAAGAAGAACTCCTTTATATAGAGAGAGAGATATAAGGATGCATACCTTAAAACCTTTTTTTGAAATATTAAGAAAATTTATTAAGGTTACCCATTTTTGAATCCCTGTCTCCAATAACGGCAGCCATTACCTTCTGAGCTTACCCCAGTGGCTTGACTCTTTGAATAGTCAAGAAGAACTCCTTTATATAGAGAGAGATATAAGGATGCATACCTTAAAACCTTTTTTTGAAATATTAAGAAAATTTATTACGGTTACCCATTTTTGAATCCCTGTCTCCAATAACGGCAGCCATTACTTTCTGAGCTTACCCCAGTGGCTTGACTCTTTGAATAGTCAAGAAGAACTCCTTTATATAGAGAGAGATATAAGGATGCATACCTTAAAACCTTTTTTTGAAATATTAAGAAAATTTATTAAGGTTACCCATTTTTTAATCCCTGTCTCCAATAACGGCAGCCATTACCTTCTGAGCTTACCCCAGTGGCTTGACTCTTTGAATAGTCAAGAAGAACTCCTTTATATATAGAGAGAGATATAAGGATGCATACCTTAAAACCTTTTTTTGAAATATTAAGAAAATTTATTAAGGTTACCCATTTTTGAATCCCTGTCTCCAATAACGGCAGCCATTACCTTCTGAGCTTACCCCAGTGGCTTGACTCTTTGAATAGTCAAGAAGAACTCCTTTATATAGAGGGAGAGATATAAGGATGCATACCTTAAAACCTTTTTTTGAAATATTAAGAAAATTTATTAAGGTTACCCATTTTTGAATCCCTGTCTCCAATAACGGCAGCCATTACCTTCTGAGCTTACCCCAGTGGCTTGACTCTTTGAATAGTCAAGAAGAACTCCTTTATATAGAGAGAGATATAAGGATGCATACCTTAAAACCTTTTTTTGAAATATTAAGAAAATTTATTACGGTTACCCATTTTTGAATCCCTGTCTCCAATAACGGCAGCCATTACTTTCTGAGCTTACCCCAGTGGCTTGACTCTTTGAATAGTCAAGAAGAACTCCTTTATATAGAGAGAGATATAAGGATGCATACCTTAAAACCTTTTTTGAAATATTAAGAAAATTTATTAAGGTTACCCATTTTTGATTCCCTGTCTCCAATAACGGCAGCCATTACCTTCTGAGCTTACCCCAGTGGCTTGACTCTTTGAATAGTCAAGAAGAACTCCTTTATATAGAGAGAGATATAAGGATGCATACCTTAAAACCTTTTTTTGGAATATTAAGAAAATTTATTAAGGTTACCCATTTTTGAATCCCTGTCTCCAATAACGGCAGCCATTACCTTCTGAGCTTACCCCAGTGGCTTGACTCTTTGAATAGTCAAGAAGAACTCCTGTATATAGAGAGAGATATAAGGATGCATACCTTAAAACCTTTTTTTGAAATATTAAGAAAATTTATTAAGGTTACCCATTTTTGAATCCCTGTCTCCAATAACGGCAGCCATTACCTTCTGAGCTTACCCCAGTGGCTTGACTCTTTGAATAGTCAAGAAGAACTCCTTTATATAGAGAGAGATATAATGATGCATACCTTAAAACCTTTTTTTGAAATATTAAGAAAATTTATTAAGGTTACCCATTTTTGAATCCCTGTCTCCAATAACGGCAGCCATTACCTTCTGAGCTTACCCCAGTGGCTTGACTCTTTGAATAGTCAAGAAGAACTCCTTTATATAGAGAGAGATATAAGGATGCATAGCTTAAAACCTTTTTTTGAAATATTAAGACAATTTATTAAGGTTACCCATTTTTGAATCCCTGTCTCCAATAACGGCAGCCATTACCTTCTGAGCTTACCCCAGTGGCTTGACTCTTTGAATAGTCAAGAAGAACTCCTTTATATCGAGAGAGATATAAGGATGCATACCTTAAAACCTTTTTTTGAAATATTAAGAAAATTTATTAAGGTTACCCATTTTTGAATCCCTGTCTCCAATAACGGCAGCCATTACCTTCTGAGCTTACCCCAGTGGCTTGACTCTTTGAATAGTCAAGAAGAACTCCTTTATATAGAGAGAGATATAAGGATGCATACCTTAAAACCTTTTTTTGAAATATTAAGAAAATTTATTAAGGTTACCCATTTTTTAATCCCTGTCTCCAATAACGGCAGCCATTACCTTCTGAGCTTACCCCAGTGGCTTGACTCTTTGAATAGTCAAGAAGAACTCCTTTATATAGAGAGAGAGATATAAGGATGCATACCTTAAAACCTTTTTTTGAAATATTAAGAAAATTTATTAAGGTTACCCATTTTTGAATCCCTGTCTCCAATAACGGCAGCCATTACCTTCTGAGCTTACCCCAGTGGCTTGACTCTTTGAATAGTCAAGAAGAACTCCTTTATATAGAGAGAGATATAAGGATGCATACCTTAAAACCTTTTTTTGAAATATTAAGAAAATTTATTACGGTTACCCATTTTTGAATCCCTGTCTCCAATAACGGCAGCCATTACTTTCTGAGCTTACCCCAGTGGCTTGACTCTTTGAATAGTCAAGAAGAACTCCTTTATATAGAGAGAGATATAAGGATGCATACCTTAAAACCTTTTTTGAAATATTAAGAAAATTTATTAAGGTTACCCATTTTTGAATCCCTGTCTCCAATAACGGCAGCCATTACCTTCTGAGCTTACCCCAGTGGCTTGACTCTTTGAATAGTCAAGAAGAACTCCTTTATATAGAGAGAGATATAAGGATGCATACCTTAAAACCTTTTTGTGAAATATTAAGAAAATTTATTAAGGTTACCCACTTTTGAATCCCTGTCTCCAATAACGGCAGCCATTACCTTCTGAGCTTACCCCAGTGGCTTGACTCTTTGAATAGTCCAGAAGAACTCCTTTATATAGAGAGAGATATAAGGATGCATACCTTAAAACCTTTTTTTGAAATATTAATAAAATTTATTAAGGTTACCCATTTTTGAATCCCTGTCTCCAATAACGGCAGCCATTACCTTCTGAGCTTACCCCAGTGGCTTGACTCTTTGAATAGTCAAGAAGAACTCCTTTTATATAGAGAGAGATATAAGGATGCATACCTTAAAACCTTTTTTTGAAATATTAAGAAAATTTATTAAGGTTACCCATTTTTGAATCCCTGTCTCCAATAACGGCAGCCATTACCTTCTGAGCTTACCCCAGTGGCTTGACTCTTTGAATAGTCAAGAAGAACTCCTTTATATAGAGAGAGATATAAGGATGCATACCTTGAAACCTTTTTTTGAAATATTAAGAAAATTTATTAAGGTTACCCATTTTTGAATGCCTGTCTCCAATAACGGCAGCCATTACCTTCTGAGCTTACCCCAGTGGCTTGACTCTTTGAATAGTCAAGAAGAACTCCTTTATATAGAGAGAGATATAAGGATGCATACCGTAAAACCTTTTTTTGAAATATTAAGAAAATTTATTAAGGTTACCCATTTTTGAATCCCTGTCTCCAATAACGGCAGCCATTACCTTCTGAGCTTACCCCAGTGGCTTGACTCTTTGAATAGTCAAGAAGAACTCCTTTATATAGAGAGAGATATAAGGATGCATACCTTAAAACCTTTTTTTGAAATATTAAGAAAATTTATTAAGGTTACCCATTTTTGAATGCCTGTCTCCAATAACGGCAGCCATTACCTTCTGAGCTTACCCCAGTGGCTTGACTCTTTGAATAGTCAAGAAGAACTCCTTTATATAGAGAGAGATATAAGGATGCATACCTTAAAACCTTTTTTTGAAATATTAAGAAAATTTATTACGGTTACCCATTTTTGAATCCCTGTCTCCAATAACGGCAGCCATTACTTTCTGAGCTTACCCCAGTGGCTTGACTCTTTGAATAGTCAAGAAGAACTCCTTTATATAGAGAGAGATATAAGGATGCATACCTTAAAACCTTTTTTGAAATATTAAGAAAATTTATTAAGGTTACCCATTTTTGAATCCCTGTCTCCAATAACGGCAGCCATTACCTTCTGAGCTTACCCCAGTGGCTTGACTCTTTGAATAGTCAAGAAGAACTCCTTTATATAGAGAGAGATATAAGGATGCATACCTTAAAACCTTTTTGTGAAATATTAAGAAAATTTATTAAGGTTACCCACTTTTGAATCCCTGTCTCCAATAACGGCAGCCATTACCTTCTGAGCTTACCCCAGTGGCTTGACTCTTTGAATAGTCCAGAAGAACTCCTTTATATAGAGAGAGATATAAGGATGCATACCTTAAAACCTTTTTTTGAAATATTAATAAAATTTATTAAGGTTACCCATTTTTGAATCCCTGTCTCCAATAACGGCAGCCATTACCTTCTGAGCTTACCCCAGTGGCTTGACTCTTTGAATAGTCAAGAAGAACTCCTTTTATATAGAGAGAGATATAAGGATGCATACCTTAAAACCTTTTTTTGAAATATTAAGAAAATTTATTAAGGTTACCCATTTTTGAATCCCTGTCTCCAATAACGGCAGCCATTACCTTCTGAGCTTACCCCAGTGGCTTGACTCTTTGAATAGTCAAGAAGAACTCCTTTATATAGAGAGAGATATAAGGATGCATACCTTGAAACCTTTTTTTGAAATATTAAGAAAATTTATTAAGCTTACCCATTTTTGAATGCCTGTCTCCAATAACGGCAGCCATTACCTTCTGAGCTTACCCCAGTGGCTTGACTCTTTGAATAGTCAAGAAGAACTCCTTTATATAGAGAGAGATATAAGGATGCATACCGTAAAACCTTTTTTTGAAATATTAAGAAAATTTATTAAGGTTACCCATTTTTGAATCCCTGTCTCCAATAACGGCAGCCATTACCTTCTGAGCTTACCCCAGTGGCTTGACTCTTTGAATAGTCAAGAAGAACTCCTTTATATAGAGAGAGATATAAGGATGCATACCTTAAAACCTTTTTTTGAAATATTAAGAAAATTTATTAAGGTTACCCATTTTTGAATGCCTGTCTCCAATAACGGCAGCCATTACCTTCTGAGCTTACCCCAGTGGCTTGACTCTTTGAATAGTCAAGAAGAACTCCTTTATATAGAGAGACATATAAGGATGCATATGTCGCGGTTCAACAAAACCGCGACGTTGTTTACATTTTTAAAAAGACGCCATCTTGGAAAGGCCATAACAGCAGCAGGAGTCACTGATTGTTTTTGCCATGATCGGGACATCAGCAGCAGCAGCTGCCCTTTTTTAACCCTTTCCATGGAAATGTACTGGCCGCTCCCTGTTGCTATTCTTAGAAGATTGGAAAAACCCAATTCTTAATCGCCATTTTGTCACCATGATTCAGCAAAAACAACGGCAAGCAAACAAATGCTTTATTTCTCCTGTAAGGAATACAAATGCATCTCCCGACTGTACCGAAAACCCCACTAATACACCTACGACACCGGTCGGCAATGTAGTACAACAAAAGACCTCTTCGGTATTTATTTACCGAAGTTAATCCCTTTTCACAAGACCAATGAAAGTGGCGTGGCACATGCTTCATGAAATCTCTAGCTCCTCGCTCAAAAAAGGAGCTCAACCGGGGGGTCAGGAGACCCCCACGTCGGCAGTTCCGAACTCCTGCATCTGCAGTTCTGAGTTCCTGCTCTCCAGCAGTCCGAACGTCGACAGCAGCCGCAACTCCAGCAGCAGCAGCAAAGATACAAACAGCCCTTTTCAGGGCTATGAATGCGTACTCTCTTTGCTGTCTGCATCTCCAGTTCCTGCTCCAGCTCTCTCCTGCACCTGCTCCTGCATCCTGAGTTTCTTGCACCAGCACTCTCCTGCTCCTGCAGTCCAGAGTTCCTGCGCCAGCACTCTCCTGCTCCAGCATCCTGCAGTCCAGAGTTCCCAGAGTTCTTGCACCAGCACTCTCCTGCTCCAGCATCCTGCAGTCCAGAGTTCCCAGAGTTCTTGCACCAGCACTCTCTTGCTCCAGCTCCCTGCAGTCCAGAGTTTCCTGCACCAGCACTCTCCTGCTCCAGCATCCTGCAGTCCAGAGTTCTTGCACCAGCACTCTCCTGCTCCAGCTCCCTGCAGTCCAGAGTTTCCTGCACCAGCACTCTCCTACTCCAGCATCCTGCAGTCCAGAATTTCCTGCTCCAGCATCCTGCAGTCCAGAGTTCCTGCGCCAGCACTCTCCTGCTCCAGCATCCTGCAGTCCAGAGTTCCTGCGCCAGCACTCTCCTGCTCCAGCTCCCTGCAGTCCAGAGTTTCCTGCGCCAGCACTCTCCTGCTCCAGCACCCTGCAGTCCAGAGTTCCTGCGCCAGCACTCTCCTGCTCCAGCATCCTGCAGTCGAGGCACCAGCACTTTCCTGCTCCAGCACCCTGCAGTCCAGAGTTCTTGCACTAGCACTCTCCTGCTCCAGCTCCCTGCAGTCCCGAGTTCCTACTCCAGCACTCTCCTGCTCCAGCATCCTGCAGTCGAGGCACCAGCACTTTCCTGCTCCAGCACCCTGCAGTCCTGAGCTCCTGCACCACTCCTGATCCAGTGACACCATCTCATTTCACTTGTTATTACCATATGGTAAATAAACATCCGTCTTTAAACTGTTCACCAGTTGTTTGTCATCTCTTCTTTGCCCTTTTTGCCGTTTACTTGCCCGTGTCCACCTTTTTCTTAGTTGTTGGGGCCGATCGATCACACCGGTCGGTCGGTCGGTCCCGCAACACATACCTTAAAACCTTTTTTTGAAATATTAAGACAATTTATTAAGGTTACCCATTTTTGAATCCCTGTCTCCTATAACGGCAGCCATTACCTTCTGAGCTTACCCCAGTGGCTTGACTCTTTGAATAGTCAAGAAGAACTCCTTTATATAGAGAGACATATAAGGATGCATACCTTAAAACCTTTTTTTGAAATATTAAGACAATTTATTAAGGTTACCCATTTTTGAATCCCTGTCTCCAATAACGGCAGCCATTACCTTCTGAGCTTACCCCAGTGGCTTGACTCTTTGAATAGTCAAGAAGAACTCCTTTATATAGAGAGAGATATAAGGATGCATACCGTAAAACCTTTTTTTGAAATATTAAAAAAATTTATTAAGGTTACCCATTTTTGAATCCCTGTCTCCAATAACGGCAGCCATTACCTTCTGAGCTTACCCCAGTGGCTTGACTCTTTGAATAGTCAAGAAGAACTCCTTTATATAGAGAGAGATATAAGGATGCATAGCTTAAAACCTTTTTTTGAAATATTAAGACAATTTATTAAGGTTACCCATTTTTGAATCCCTGTCTCCAATAACGGCAGCCATTACCTTCTGAGCTTACCCCAGTGGCTTGACTCTTTGAATAGTCAAGAAGAACTCCTTTATATAGAGAGAGATATAAGGATGCATAGCTTAAAACCTTTTTTTGAAATATTAAGACAATTTATTAAGGTTACCCATTTTTGAATCCCTGTCTCCAATAACGGCAGCCATTACCTTCTGAGCTTACCCCAGTGGCTTGACTCTTTGAATAGTCAAGAAGAACTCCTTTATATAGAGAGAGATATAAGGATGCATACCGTAAAACCTTTTTTTGAAATATTAAGACAATTTATTAAGGTTACCCATTTTTGAATCCCTGTCTCCAATAACGGCAGCCATTACCTTCTGAGCTTACCCCAGTGGCTTGACTCTTTGAATAGTCAAGAAGAACTCCTTTATATAGAGAGAGATATAAGGATGCATAGCTTAAAACCTTTTTTTGAAATATTAAGACAATTTATTAAGGTTACCCATTTTTGAATCCCTGTCTCCAATAACGGCAGCCATTACCTTCTGAGCTTACCCCAGTGGCTTGACTCTTTGAATAGTCAAGAAGAACTCCTTTATATAGAGAGAGATATAAGGATGCATACCGTAAAACCTTTTTTTGAAATATTAAGAAAATTTATTAAGGTTACCCATTTTTGAATCCCTGTCTCCAATAACGGCAGCCATTACCTTCTGAGCTTACCCCAGTGGCTTGACTCTTTGAATAGTCAAGAAGAACTCCTTTATATAGAGAGAGATATAAGGATGCATACCTTAAAACCTTTTTTTGAAATATTAAGAAAATTTATTAAGGTTACCCATTTTTTAATCCCTGTCTCCAATAACGGCAGCCATTACCTTCTGAGCTTACCCCAGTGGCTTGACTCTTTGAATAGTCAAGAAGAACTCCTTTATATAGAGAGAGATATAAGGATGCATACCTTAAAACCTTTTTTGAAATATTAAGACAATTTATTAAGGTTACCCATTTTTGAATCCCTGTCTCCAATAACGGCAGCCATTACCTTCTGAGCTTACCCCAGTGGCTTGACTCTTTGAATAGTCAAGAAGAACTCCTTTATATAGAGAGAGATATAAGGATGCATACCTTAAAACCTTTTTTGAAATATTAAGACAATTTATTAAGGTTACCCATTTTTGAATCCCTGTCTCCAATAACGGCAGCCATTACCTTCTGAGCTTACCCCAGTGGCTTGACTCTTTGAATAGTCAAGAAGAACTCCTTTATATAGAGAGAGATATAAGGATGCATACCGTAAAACCTTTTTTTGAAATATTAAGAAAATTTATTAAGGTTACCCATTTTTGAATCCCTGTCTCCAATAACGGCAGCCATTACCTTCTGAGCTTACCCCAGTGGCTTGACTCTTTGAATAGTCAAGAAGAACTCCTTTATATAGAGAGAGATATAAGGATGCATAGCTTAAAACCTTTTTTTGAAATATTAAGACAATTTATTAAGGTTACCCATTTTTGAATCCCTGTCTCCAATAACGGCAGCCATTACCTTCTGAGCTTACCCCAGTGGCTTGACTCTTTGAATAGTCAAGAAGAACTCCTTTATATAGAGAGAGATATAAGGATGCATACCGTAAAACCTTTTTTTGAAATATTAAGAAAATTTATTAAGGTTACCCATTTTTGAATCCCTGTCTCCAATAACGGCAGCCATTACCTTCTGAGCTTACCCCAGTGGCTTGACTCTTTGAATAGTCAAGAAGAACTCCTTTATATAGAGAGAGATACAAGGATGCATACCGTAAAACCTTTTTTTGAAATATTAAGAAAATTTATTAAGGTTACCCATTTTTGAATCCCTGTCTCCAATAACGGCAGCCATTACCTTCTGAGCTTACCCCAGTGGCTTGACTCTTTGAATAGTCAAGAAGAACTCCTTTATATAGAGAGAGATATAAGGATGCATAGCTTAAAACCTTTTTTTGAAATATTAAGAAAATTTATTAAGGTTACCCATTTTTGAATCCCTGTCTCCAATAACGGCAGCCATTACCTTCTGAGCTTACCCCAGTGGCTTGACTCTTTGAATAGTCAAGAAGAACTCCTTTATATAGAGAGAGATATAAGGATGCATACCGTAAAACCTTTTTTTGAAATATTAAGAAAATTTATTAAGGTTACCCATTTTTGAATCCCTGTCTCCAATAATAATAAGAATTTAACAGTTGATAAAAGATATTTCTCCAACGAGTCGATAAAAGATATTTCTCCAACGAGTCGATAAAAGATATTTCTCCAACGAGTCGATAAAAGATATTTCTTCCAACGAGTCGATAAAAGATATTTCTTCCAACGAGTCGATAAAAGATATTTCTTCCAACGAGTCGATAAAAGATATTTCTCCAACGAGTCGATAAAAGATATTTCTCCAACGAGTCGATAAAAGATATTTCTCCAACGAGTCGATAAAAGATATTTCTCCAACGAGTCGATAAAAGATATTTCTCCAACGAGTCGATAAAAGATATTTCTTCAACGAGTCTGCGATTGTAAATAAGTTGAAATACAAACTTTCTGACGACAAATATCACTTGTTAAATACTTTAGTTTATTTTGATAATATTAGTTGATCAGCCTCGCCTGAAGTAGTCCGTGTGTCAGACATGGAAACTTCTACCATAAAACATATTCTAAGCGTCATATTCTTAAAAAATTAAAAAAAAAACAATGTGATACATATAAAATATTTATGAGATTTGGGAGCTGAAAGAGAGAGAGAAAGAGAGAGAGAGAAAGAGAGAAAGAGAAAGATAAAGAGAGATAGAGAGAAAGAGAGAGAGAAAGAGAGACATGGAAACTTCTACCATAAAACATATTCTAAGCGTCATATTCTCTAGAATGAGTACCCCAAAAAACCTGGTATCTGACAATGGTCCAGACTTTTGTGATGAAGGTCTCAATTTATGGTTGGAAAACATAAGATTTAAACCGTGTAAGGTGCCCTCAATCGAATTGATTGGTGGAAAGAATGGCGCAGACCGTAAAAATGGGACTAAAAGCATGTTCTCAGCAAAAAGAAAAAAACATAGAAGTTTTTCTACCAAAGCTGCTTTTAAGTTATCAAACAATACGTGGGAAGATTAGAAAGACCAATTAGAGGTCTATTAACTATGTTGTATGAAAATATCGAGCAGGTTCTCTGTCTGTCGGCGAAAATTTTTGTAAACATTAGATAACATTAAATAACATTAAATAACATTAGATAACATTAGATAACATTAAATAACATTAGATAACATTAAATAACATTAAATAACATTTGATAACATTAAATAACATTAAATAACATTAGATAACATTAAATAACATTAAATAACATTAGATAACATTAAATAACATTAAATAACATTAAATAACATTAGATAACATTAAATAACATTAAATAACATTAGATAACATTAAATAACATTAAATAACATTAAACAACATTAAATAACATTAAATAACATTAAACAACATTAAATAACATTAAACAACATTAGATAACATTAAACAACATTAAATAACATTAAATAACATTAAATAACATTAAACAACATTAAATAACATTAAATAACATTAAATAACATTAAATAACATTAAATAACATTAGATAACATTAAATAACATTAGATAACATTAAATAACATTAGATAACATTAGATAACATTAAATAACATTAAATAACATTAAATAACATTAAATAACATTAAATAACATTAAATAACATTAGATAACATTAGATAACATTAAATAACATTAAATAACATTAAATAACATTAAACAACATTAAATAACATTAAATAACATTAAATAACATTAAATAACATTAAATAACATTAAATAACATTAAATAACATTAAATAACATTAAACAACATTAAACAACATTAAATAACATTAAATAACATTAAATAACATTAAATAACATTAAATAAAATTAAATAACATTAAATAACATTAAATAAAATTAAATAACATTAAACAACATTAAATAACATTAAATAACATTAAATAACATTAAATAACATTAAATAAAATTAAATAACATTAAATAACATTAAATAACATTAAATAACATTAAACAACATTAAATAACATTAAATAACATTAAATAACATTAAATAACATTAAATAACATTAAATAACATTAAATAAAATTAAATAACATTAAATAACATTAAATAAAATTAAATAACATTAAACAACATTAAATAACATTAAACAACATTAAATAACATTAAATAACATTAAATAACATTAAATAACATTAAATAACATTAAACAACATTAAATAACATTAAATAACATTAAATAACATTAAATAAAATTAAATAACATTAAATAACATTAAATAAAATTAAATAACATTAAACAACATTAAACAACATTAAATAACATTAAATAACATTAAATAACATTAAATAACATTAGATAACATTAAATAACATTAGATAACATTAAATAACATTAGATAACATTAGATAACATTAGATAACATTAAATAACATTAAATAAAATTAAATAACATTAAATAACATTAAATAACATTAAATAACATTAAATAACATTAGATAACATTAGATAACATTAAATAACATTAGATAACATTAAATAACATTAAATAACATTAAATAACATTAGATAACATTAAACAACATTAAATAACATTAAATAATATTAAATAACATTAAATAACATTAAATAACATTAAATAACATTAAATAACATTAAATAACATTAAATAACATTAAACAACATTAAATAACATTAAATAACATTAAACAACATTAGATAACATTAAACAACATTAAATAACATTAGATAACATTAAATAACATTAAATAACATTAAATAACATTAAACAACATTAGATAACATTAAACAACATTAAATAACATTAAACAACATTAAATAACATTAAACAACATTAGATAACATTAAACAACATTAGATAACATTAAATAACATTAAATAACATTAAACAACATTAAATAACATTAAATAACATTAAATAACATTAAATAACATTAAATAACATTAGATAACATTAGATAACATTAAATAACATTAGATAACATTAAATAACATTAAATAACATTAGATAACATTAAATAACATTAGATAACATTAAATAACATTAGATAACATTAGATAACATTAAATAACATTAAATAACATTAGATAACATTAAATAACATTAGATAACATTAGATAACATTAAATAACATTAAATAACATTAGATAACATTAGATAACATTAGATAAAAATATCAGAAATATCGTAAATATCAGAGTAACCCCGGTTGAGGGTAAGATATATGTGATAAAAGAATTGATTTGGTCTATGAAGTTTGAAGTTATTGGTTTTAAAATGTCCTCAAAACTATCAGAGTAACCCCGGTTTAAGGTAAGATATATGTAATAAAAGAATTGATTTGGTCTATGAAGTTTGAAGTTATTGGTTTCAAAATGTCCTCAAAACTATCAGAGTAACCCCGGTTGAGGGTAAGATATATGTGATAAAAGAATTGATTTGGTCTATGAAGTTTGAAGTTATTGGTTTTAAAATGTCCTCAAAACTATCAGAGTAACCCCGGTTGAGGGTAAGATATATGTGATAAAAGAATTGATTTGGTCTATGAAGTTTGAAGTTATTGGTTTTAAAATGTCCTCAAAACTATCAGAGTAACCCCGGTTGAGGGTCAGATATATGTAATAAAAGAATTGATTTGGTCTATGAAGTTTGTAGTTATTGGTTTCAAAATGTCCTCAAAACTATCAGAGTAACCCCGGTTGAGGGTAAGATATATGTAATAAAAGAATTGATTTGGTCTATGAAGTTTGAAATTATTGGTTTCAAAATGTCCTCATAACTATCAGAGTAACCCCGGTTGAGGATAAGATATATGTAATAAAAGAATTGATTTGGTCTATGAAGTTTGTAGTTATTAGTTTCAAAATGTCCTCAAAACTATCAGAGTAACCCCGGTTGAGGGTAAGATATATGTGATACAAGAATTGATTTGGTCTATTAAGTTTGAAGTTATTGGTTTCAAAATGTCCTCATAACTATCAGAGTAACCCCGGTTGAGGGTAAGATATATGTGATAAAAGAATTGATTTGGTCCATGAAGTTTGAAGTTATTGGTTTTAAAATGTCCTCAAAACTATCAGAGTAACCCCGGTTTAAGGTAAGATATATGTAATAAAAGAATTGATTTGGTCTATGAAGTTTGAAGTTATTGGTTTCAAAATGTCCTCAAAACTATCAGAGTAACCCCGGTTGAGGGTAAGATATATGTGATAAAAGAATTGATTTGGTCTATGAAGTTTGAAGTTATTGGTTTTAAAATGTCCTCAAAACTATCAGAGTAACCCCGGTTGAGGGTAAGATATATGTGATAAAAGAATTGATTTGGTCTATGAAGTTTGAAGTTATTGGTTTTAAAATGTCCTCAAAACTATCAGAGTAACCCCGGTTGAGGGTCAGATATATGTAATAAAAGAATTGATTTGGTCTATGAAGTTTGTAGTTATTGGTTTCAAAATGTCCTCAAAACTATCAGAGTAACCCCGGTTGAGGGTAAGATATATGTAATAAAAGAATTGATTTGGTCTATGAAGTTTGAAATTATTGGTTTCAAAATGTCCTCATAACTATCAGAGTAACCCCGGTTGAGGATAAGATATATGTAATAAAAGAATTGATTTGGTCTATGAAGTTTGTAGTTATTAGTTTCAAAATGTCCTCAAAACTATCAGAGTAACCCCGGTTGAGGGTAAGATATATGTAATAAAAGAATTGATTTGGTCTATGAAGTTTGAAGTTATTGGTTTCAAAATGTCATCATAACTATCAGAGTAACCCCGGTTGAGGGTAAGATATATGTGATAAAAGAATTGATTTGGTCTATGAAGTTTGAAATTATTGGTTTCAAAATGTCCTCATAACTATCAGCGTAACCCCGGTTGAGGGTAAGATATATTTAATAAAAGAATTGACTTGGTCTATGAAGTTTGAAGTTATTGGTTTCAAAATGTCCTCGTAACTATCAGAGTAACCCCCGTTGAGGGTAAGATATATGTAATAAAAGAATTGATTTGGTCTATGAAGTTTGAAGTTATTGGTTTCAAAATGTCCTCATAACTATAAGAGTAACCTCGGTTGAGGGTAAGATATATGTAATAAAAGAATTGATTTGGTCTATGAAGTTTGAAGTTATTGGTGTCAAAATGTCCTCATAACTATCAGAGTAACCTCGGTTGAGGGTAAGATATATGTGATAAAAGAATTGATTTGGTCTATGAAGTTTGAAGTTATTGGTGTCAAAATGTCCTCGTAACTATCAGAGTAACCCCGGTTGAGGGTAAGATATATGTAATAAAAGAATTGATTTGGTCTATGAAGTTTGAAGTTATTGGTTTCAAAATGTCCTCATAACTATCAGAGTAACCCCGGTTGAGGGTAAGATATATGTAATAAAAGAATTGATTTAATCTATGAAGTTTGAAGTTATTGGTTTCAAAATGTCATCATAACTATCAGAGTAACCCCGGTTGAGGGTCAGATATATGTAATAAAAGAATTGATTTGGTCTATGAAGTTTGTAGTTATTGGTTTCAAAATGTCCTCAAAACTATCAGAGTAACCCCGGTTGAGGGTAAGATATATGTAATAAAAGAATTGATTTGGTCTATGAAGTTTGAAGTTATTGGTTTCAAAATGTCCTCATAACTATCAGAGTAACCCCGGTTGAGGGTCAGATATATGTAATAAAAGAATTGATTTGGACTATGAAGTTTGTAGTTATTGGTTTCAAAATGTCCTCAAAACTATCAGAGTAACCCCGGTTGAGGGTAAGATATATGTGATAAAAGAATTGATTTGGTCTATGAAGTTTGAAATTATTGGTTTCAAAATGTCATCATAACTATCAGAGTAACCCCGGTTGAGGGTAAGATATATTTAATAAAAGAATTGACTTGGTCTATGAAGTTTGAAGTTATTGGTTTCAAAATGTCCTCGTAACTATCAGAGTAACCCCGGTTGAGGGTAAGATATATGTAATAAAAGAATTGATTTGGTCTATGAAGTTTGAAGTTATTGGTTTCAAAATGTCCTCATAACTATCAGAGTAACCTCGGTTGAGGGTAAGATATATGTAATAAAAGAATTGATTTGGTCTATGAAGTTTGTAGTTATTGGTTTCAAAATGTCCTCATAACTATCAGAGTAACCCCGGTTGAGGGTAAGATATATGTAATAAAAGAATTGATTTGGTCTATGAAGTTTGAAGTTATTGGTTTCAAAATGTCCTCATAACTATCAGAGTAACCCCGGTTGAGGGTAAGATATATGTAATAAAAGAATTGATTTGGTCTATGAAGTTTGTAGTTATTGGTTTCAAAATGTCCTCATAACTATCAGAGTAACCCCGGTTGAGGGTAAGATATATGTAATAAAAGAATTGATTTGGTCTATGAAGTTTGAAGTTATTGGTTTCAAAATGTCCTCATAACTATCAGAGTAACCCCGGTTGAGGGTAAGATATATGTAATAAAAGAATTGATTTGGTCTATGAAGTTTGAAGTTATTGGTTTCAAAATGTCCTCATAACTATCAGAGTAACCCCGGTTGAGGGTAAGATATATGTGATAAAAGAATTGATTTGGTCTATGAAGTTTGAAGTTATTGGTTTCAAAATGTCCTCATAACTATCAGAGTAACCCCGGTTGAGGGTAAGATATATGTGATAAAAGAATTGATTTGGTCTATGAAGTTTGAAGTTATTGGTTTCAAAATGTCCTCATAACTAGAAGAGTAACCCCAGTTGAGGGTAAGATATATGTAATAAAAGAATTGACTTGGTCTATGAAGTTTGAAGTTATTGGTTTCAAAATGTCCTCATAACTATCAGAGTAACCCCGGTTGAGGGTAAGATATATGTAATAAAAGAATTGATTTGGTCTATGAAGTTTGAAGTTATTGGTTTCAAAATGTCCTCATAACTATCAGAGTAACCCCCGTTGAGGGTAAGATATATGTGATAAAAGAATTGATTTGGTCTATGAAGTTTGTAGTTATTGGTTTCAAAATGTCCTCATAACCATCAGAGTAACCCCGGTTGAGGGTAAGATATATGTGATAAAAGAATTGATTTGGTCTATGAAGTTTGAAGTTATTGGTTTCAAAATGTCCTCAAAACTATCAGAGTAACCCCGGTTGAGGGTAAGATATATGTAATAAAAGAATTCATTTGCTCTATGAAGTTTTAACTTATTGGTTTCAAAATGTCCCTAAAACTATCAGAGTAACCCGGTTGAGGGTAAGATATATGTAATAAAAGAATTGATTTCGTCTATGATGTTCGAAGTTATTGGTTTCAAAATGTCCTCAAAACTATCAGAGTAACCCCGGTTGAGGGTAAGATATATGTAATAAAAGAATTGATTTGGTCTATGAAGTTTGAAGTTATTGGTTTCAAAATGTCCTCAAAACTATCAGAGTAACCCCGGTTGAGGGTAAGATATATGTGATAAAAGAATTCATTTGCTCTATGAAGTTTTAACTTATTGGTTTCAAAATGTCCTCAAAACTATCAGAGTAACCCGGTTGAGGGTAAGATATATGTAATAAAAGAATTGATTTGGTCTATGAAGTTTGAAGTTATTGGTTTCAAAATGTCCTCATAACTATCAGAGTAACCCCGGTTGAGGGTAAGATATATGTAATAAAAGAATTGATTTGGTCTATGAAGTTTGAAGTTATTGGTTTCAAAATGTCCTCATAACTATCAAAGTAACCCCCGTTGAGGGTAAGATATATGTGATAAAAGAATTGATTTGGTCTATGAAGTTTGTAGTTATTGGTTTCAAAATGTCCTCATAACCATCAGAGTAACCCCGGTTGAGGGTAAGATATATGTGATAAAAGAATTGATTTGGTCTATGAAGTTTGAAGTTATTGGTTTCAAAATGTCCTCATAACTAGAAGAGTAACCCCAGTTGAGGGTAAGATATATGTAATAAAAGAATTGACTTGGTCTATGAAGTTTGAAGTTATTGGTTTCAAAATGTCCTCATAACTATCAGAGTAACCCCGGTTGAGGGTAAGATATATGTAATAAAAGAATTGATTTTGTCTATGAAGTTTGAAGTTATTGGTTTCAAAATGTCCTCATAACTATCAGAGTAACCCCCGTTGAGGGTAAGATATATGTGATAAAAGAATTGATTTGGTCTATGAAGTTTGTAGTTATTGGTTTCAAAATGTCCTCATAACCATCAGAGTAACCCCGGTTGAGGGTAAGATATATGTGATAAAAGAATTGATTTGGTCTATGAAGTTTGAAGTTATTGGTTTCAAAATGTCCTCAAAACTATCAGAGTAACCCCGGTTGAGGGTAAGATATATGTAATAAAAGAATTCATTTGCTCTATGAAGTTTTAACTTATTGGTTTCAAAATGTCCCTAAAACTATCAGAGTAACCCGGTTGAGGGTAAGATATATGTAATAAAAGAATTGATTTCGTCTATGATGTTCGAAGTTATTGGTTTCAAAATGTCCTCAAAACTATCAGAGTAACCCCGGTTGAGGGTAAGATATATGTAATAAAAGAATTGATTTGGTCTATGAAGTTTGAAGTTATTGGTTTCAAAATGTCCTCAAAACTATCAGAGTAACCCCGGTTGAGGGTAAGATATATGTGATAAAAGAATTCATTTGCTCTATGAAGTTTTAACTTATTGGTTTCAAAATGTCCTCAAAACTATCAGAGTAACCCGGTTGAGGGTAAGATATATGTAATAAAAGAATTGATTTGGTCTATGAAGTTTGAAGTTATTGGTTTCAAAATGTCCTCATAACTATCAGAGTAACCCCGGTTGAGGGTAAGATATATGTAATAAAAGAATTGATTTGGTCTATGAAGTTTGAAGTTATTGGTTTCAAAATGTCCTCATAACTATCAAAGTAACCCCCGTTGAGGGTAAGATATATGTGATAAAAGAATTGATTTGGTCTATGAAGTTTGTAGTTATTGGTTTCAAAATGTCCTCATAACCATCAGAGTAACCCCGGTTGAGGGTAAGATATATGTGATAAAAGAATTGATTTGGTCTATGAAGTTTGAAGTTATTGGTTTCAAAATGTCCTCAAAACTATCAGAGTAACCCCGGTTGAGGGTAAGATATATGTAATAAAAGAATTCATTTGCTCTATGAAGTTTTAACTTATTGGTTTCAAAATGTCCTCAAAACTATCAGAGTAACCCGGTTGAGGGTAAGATATATGTAATAAAAGAATTGATTTGGTCTATGATGTTCGAAGTTATTGGTTTCAAAATGTCCTCATAACTATCAGAGTAACCCCGGTTGAGGGTAAGATATATGTAATAAAAGAATTGATTTGGTCTATGAAGTTTGAAGTTATTGGTTTCAAAATGTCCTCAAAACTATCAGAGTAACCCCGGTTGAGGGTAAGATATATGTAATAAAAGAATTCATTTGCTCTATGAAGTTTTAACTTATTGGTTTCAAAATGTCCTCAAAACTATCAGAGTAACCCGGTTGAGGGTAAGATATATGTAATAAAAGAATTGATTTGGTCTATGAAGTTTGAAGTTATTGGGTTCAAAATGTCCTCATAACTATCAGAGTAACCTCGGTTGAGGGTAAGATATATGTAATAAAAGAATTGATTTGGTCTATTAAGTTTGATGTTATTGGTTTCAAAATGTCCTCATAACTATCAGAGTAACCTCGGTTGAGGGTAAGATATATGTAATAAAAGAATTGATTTGGTCTATTAAGTTTGATGTTATTGGGTTCAAAATGTCCTCATAACTATCAGAGTAACCTCGGTTGAGGGTAAGATATATGTAATAAAAGAATTGATTTGGTCTATGAAGTTTAAAGTTATCGGTTTCAAAATGTCCTCATAACTATCAGAGTAACCCCGGTTGAGGGTAAGATATATGTAATAAAAGAATTGATTTGGTCTATGAAGTTTGAAGTTATTGGTTTCAAAATGTCCTCAAAACTATCAGAGTAACCCCCGTTGAGGGTAAGATATATGTAATAAAAGAATTGATTTGGTCTATGAAGTTTGAAGTTATTGGTTTCAAAATGTCCTCATAACTATCAGAGTAACCCCCGTTGAGGGTAAGATATATGTGATAAAAGAATTGATTTGGTCTATGAAGTTTGTAGTTATTGGTTTCAAAATGTCCTCATAACCATCAGAGTAACCCCGGTTGAGGGTAAGATATATGTGATAAAAGAATTGATTTGGTCTATAAAGTTTGAAGTTATTGGTTTCAAAATGTCCTCAAAACTATCAGAGTAACCCCGGTTGAGGGTAAGATATATGTAATAAAAGAATTCATTTGCTCTATGAAGTTTGAAGTTATTGGTTTCAAAATGTCCTCAAAACTATCAGAGTAACCCGGTTGAGGGTAAGATATATGTAATAAAAGAATTGATTTGGTCTATGATGTTCGAAGTTATTGGTTTCAAAATGTCCTCAAAACTATCAGAGTAACCCCGGTTGAGGGTAAGATATATGTAATAAAAGAATTGATTTGGTCTATGAAGTTTGAAGTTATTGGTTTCAAAATGTCCTCAAAACTATCAGAGTAACCCGGTTGAGGGTAAGATATATGTAATAAAAGAATTCATTTGCTCTATGAAGTTTTAACTTATTGGTTTCAAAATGTCCTCATGACTATCAGAGTAACCCGGTTGAGGGTAAGATATATGTGATAAAAGAATTGATTTGGTCTATGATGTTCGAAGTTATTGGTTTCAAAATGTCCTCATAACTATCAGAGTAACCCGATTGAGGGTAAGATATATGTAATAAAAGAATTGATTTGGTCTATGATGTTCGAAGTTATTGGTTTCAAAATGTCCTCATAACTATCAAGGTAACTCCAGTTGAGGGTAAGATATATGTAATAAAAGAATTGATTTGGTCTATGAAGTTTGTAGTTATTGGTTTCAAAATGTCCTTGTAACTATCAGAGTAACCCCGGTTGAGGGTAAGATATATGTGATAAAAGAATTGATTTGGTCTATGAAGTTTGTAGTTATTGGTTTCAAAATGTCCTCATAACTATCAGAGTAACCCCGGTTGAGGGTAAGATATATGTGATAAAAGAATTGATTTGGTCTATGAAGTTTGAAGTTATTGGTTTCAAAATGTTCTCAAAACTATCAAAGTAACCCCGGTTGAGGCTAAGATATATGTAATAAAAGATTTGATTTGGTTTATGAAGTTTGTAGTTATTGGTTTCAAAATGTCCTCAAAACTATCAAATTAACCCCGGTTGAGGGTAAGATATATGTAATAAAAGAATTGATTTTGTCTATGAAGTTTGAAGTTATTCGTTTCAAAATGTCCTCATAACTATCAGATTAAGCCCGGTTGAGGGTAAGATATATGTAATAAAAGAATTGATTTGGTCTATGAAGTTTGAAGTTATTGGTTTCAAAATGTCCTCGTAACTATCAGAGTAACCCCGGTTGAGGGTAAGATATATGTGATAAAAGAATTGATTTGGTCTATGAAGTTTGAAGTTATTGGTTTCAAAATGTCCTCATAACTATCAGAGTAACCCCGGTTGAGGGTAAGATATATGTAATAAAGAATTGATTTGGTCTATGAAGTTTGTAGTTATTGGTTTCAAAATGTCCTCATAACTATCAGAGTAACCCCGGTTGAGGGTAAGATATATGTAATAAAAGAATTGATTTGGTCTATGAAGTTTGTAGTTATTGGTTTCAAAATGTCCTCATAACTATCAGAGTAACCCCGGTTGAGGGTAAGATATATGTGATAAAAGAAGTGATTTGGTCTATGAAGTTTGAAGTTATTGGTTTCAAAATGTCCTCATAACTATCAGAGTAACCCGGTTGAGGGTAAGATATATGTAATAAAAGAATTGATTTGGTCTATGATGTTTGAAGTTATTGGTTTCAAAATGTCTTCATAACTATCAAGGTAACTCCAGTTGAGGGTAAGATATATGTAATAAAAGAATTGATTTGGTCTATGAAGTTTGTAGTTATTGGTTTCAAAATGTCCTTGTAACTATCAGAGTAACCCCGGTTGAGGGTAAGATATATGTGATAAAAGAATTGATTTGGTCTATGAAGTTTGTAGTTATTGGTTTCAAAATGTCCTCATAACTATCAGAGTAACCCCGGTTGAGGGTAAGATATATGTGATAAAAGAATTGATTTGGTCTATGAAGTTTGAAGTTATTGGTTTCAAAATGTCCTCAAAACTATCAAAGTAACCCCGGTTGAGGCTAAGATATATGTAATAAAAGAATTGATTTGGTTTATGAAGTTTGTAGTTATTGGTTTCAAAATGTCCTCAAAACTATCAAATTAACCCCGGTTGAGGGTAAGATATATGTAATAAAAGAATTGATTTTGTCTATGAAGTTTGAAGTTATTCGTTTCAAAATGTCCTCATAACTATCAGATTAAGCCCGGTTGAGGGTAAGATATATGTAATAAAAGAATTGATTTGGTCTATGAAGTTTGAAGTTATTGGTTTCAAAATGTCCTCGTAACTATCAGAGTAACCCCGGTTGAGGGTAAGATATATGTGATAAAAGAATTGATTTGGTCTATGAAGTTTGAAGTTATTGGTTTCAAAATGTCCTCATAACTATCAGAGTAACCCCGGTTGAGGGTAAGATATATGTAATAAAAGAATTGATTTGGTCTATGAAGTTTGTAGTTATTGGTTTCAAAATGTCCTCATAACTATCAGAGTAACCCCGGTTGAGGGTAAGATATATGTGATAAAAGAAGTGATTTGGTCTATGAAGTTTGAAGTTATTGGTTTCAAAATGTCCTCATAACTATCAGAGTAACCCCGGTTGAGGGTAAGATATATGTAATAAAAGAATTGATTTGGTCTATGAAGTTTGAAGTTATTGGTTTCAAAATGTCCTCGTTACTATCAGAGTAACCCCGGTTGAGGGTAAGATATATGTAATAAAGAATTGATTTGGTCTATGAAGTTTGTAGTTATTGGTTTCAAAATGTCCTCATAACCATCAGAGTAACCCCGGTTGAGGGTAAGATATATGTGATAAAAGAATTGATTTGGTCTATGAAGTTTGAAGTTATTGGTTTCAAAATGTCCTCAAAACTATCAGAGTAACCCCGGTTGAGGGTAAGATATATGTAATAAAAGAATTCATTTGCTCTATGAAGTTTGAAGTTATTGGTTTCAAAATGTCCTCATGACTATCAGAGTAACCCCGGTTGAGGGTAAGATATATGTAATAAAAGAATTGATTTGGTCTATGAAGTTTGAAGTTATTGGTTTCAAAATGTCCTCGTTACTATCAGAGTAACCCCGGTTGAGGGTAAGATATATGTAATAAAGAATTGATTTGGTCTATGAAGTTTGTAGTTATTGGTTTCAAAATGTCCTCTTAACTATCAGAGTAACCCTGGTTGA
The DNA here is from genome assembly GCA_963556195.1 of Sepiola atlantica. Classification (NCBI taxonomy): domain Eukaryota; kingdom Metazoa; phylum Mollusca; class Cephalopoda; order Sepiida; family Sepiolidae; genus Sepiola; species Sepiola atlantica. The sequence goes on along the minus strand of OY744549.1, from coordinate 60,665,317 downwards.
GGGTAAGATATATGTAATAAAAGAATTGATTTGGTCTATGAAGTTTGTAGTTATTGGTTTCAAAATGTCCTCATAACTATCAGAGTAACCCCGGTTGAGGGTAAGATATATGTGATAAAAGAATTGATTTGGTCTATGAAGTTGTAAGTTATTGGTTTCAAAATGTCCTCATAACTATCAGAGTAACCCCGGTTGAGGGTAAGATATATGTAATAAAGAATTGATTTGGTCTATGAAGTTTGTAGTTATTGGTTTCAAAATGTCCTCATAACTATCACAGTAACCCCGGTTGAGGGTAAGATATATGTAATAAAAGAATTGATTTGGTCTATGAAGTTTGAAGTTATTGGTTTCAAAATGTCCTCATATCTATCAGAGTAACCCCGGTTGAGGGTAAGATATATGTGATAAAAGAATTGATTTGGTCTATGAAGTTTGAAGTTATTGGTTTCAAAATGTCATCAAAACTATCAGAGTAACCCCGGTTGAGGGTAAGATATATGTAATAAAAGAATTGATTTGGTCAATGAAGTTTGAAGTTATTAGTTTCAAAATGTCATCAAAACTATCAGAGTAACCCCGGTTGAGGGTAAGATATATGTAATAAAAGAATTGATTTGGTCTATGAAGTTTGAAGTTATTGGTTTCAAAATGTCCTCATAACTATCAGAGTAACCTTGGTTGAGGGTAAGATATATGTAATAAAAGAATTGATTTGGTCTATGAAGTTTGTAGTTATTGGTTTCAAAATGTCCTCATAACTATCAGAGTAACCCCGGTTGAGGGTAAGATATATGTAATAAAAGAATTGATTTGGTCTATGAAGTTTGAAGTTATTGGTTTCAAAATGTCCTCGTTACTATCAGAGTAACCCCGGTTGAGGGTAAGATATATGTGATAAAAGAATTGATTTGGTCTATGAAGTTTGAAGTTATTGGTTTCAAAATGTCCTCATAACTATCACAGTAACCCCGGTTGAGGGTAAGATATATGTAATAAAAGAATTGATTTGGTCTATGAAGTTTGTAGTTATTGGTTTCAAAATGTCCTCATAACTATCAGAGTAACCCCGGTTGAGGGTAAGATATATGTAATAAAAGAATTGATTTGGTCTATGAAGTTTGTAGTTATTGGTTTCAAAATGTCCTCATAACTATCAGAGTAACCCCGGTTGAGGGTAAGATATATGTGATAAAAGAAGTGATTTGGTCTATGAAGTTTGAAGTTATTGGTTTCAAAATGTCCTCATAACTATCAGAGTAACCCCGGTTGAGGGTAAGATATATGTAATAAAAGAATTGATTTGGTCTATGAAGTTTGAAGTTATTGGTTTCAAAATGTCCTCGTAACTATCAGAGTAACCCTGGTTGAGGGTAAGATATATGTAATAAAAGAATTGATTTGGTCTATGAAGTTTGAAGTTATTGGTTTCAAAATGTCCTCGTAACTATCAGAGTAACCCCGGTTGAGGGTAAGATATATGTAATAAAAGAATTGATTTGGTCTATGAAGTTTGAAGTTATTGGTTTCAAAATGTCCTCATAACTATCAGAGTAACCCCGGTTGAAGGTAAGATATATGTGATAAAAGAATTGATTTGGACTATGAAGTTTGAAGTTATTGGTTTCAAAATGTCCTCATAACTATCAGAGTAACCCTGGTTGAGGGTAAGATATATGTAATAAAAGAATTGATTTGGTCTATTAAGTTTGAAGTTATTGGTTTCAAAATGTCCTCGTAACTATCAGAGTAACCCTGGTTGAGGGTAAGATATATGTAATAAAAAAATTGATTTGGTCTATGAAGTTTGAAGTTATTGGTTTCAAAATGTCCTCGTAACTATCAGAGTAACCCCGGTTGAGGGTAAGATATATGTAATAAAAGAATTGATTTGGTCTATGAAGTTTGAAGTTATTGGTTTCAAAATGTCCTCGTAACTATCAGAGTAACCCCGGTTGAGGGTAAGATATATGTAATAAAAGAATTGATTTGGTCTATGAAGTTTGAAGTTATTGGTTTCAAAATGTCCTCGTAACTATCAGAGTAACCCCGGTTGAGGGTAAGATATATGTAATAAAAGAATTGATTTGGTCTATGAAGTTTGTAGTTATTGGTTTCAAAATGTCCTCATAACTATCAGAGTAACCCCGGTTGAGGGTAAGATATATGTGATAAAAGAAGTGATTTGGTCTATGAAGTTTGAAGTTATTGGTTTCAAAATGTCCTCATTACTATCAGAGTAACCCCGGTTTAGGGTAAGATATATGTAATAAAAGAATTGATTTGGTCTATGAAGTTTGAAGTTATTGGTTTCAAAATGTCCTCGTAACTATCAGAGTAACCCTGGTTGAGGGTAAGATATATGTAATAAAAGAATTGATTTGGTCTATGAAGTTTGAAGTTATTGGTTTCAAAATGTCCTCGTAACTATCAGAGTAACCCCGGTTGAGGGTAAGATATATGTAATAAAAGAATTGATTTGGTCTATGAAGTTTGAAGTTATTGGTTTCAAAATGTCCTCATAACTATCAGAGTAACCCCGGTTGAAGGTAAGATATATGTGATAAAAGAATTGATTTGGACTATGAAGTTTGAAGTTATTGGTTTCAAAATGTCCTCATAACTATCAGAGAAACCCTGGTTGAGGGTAAGATATATGTAATAAAAGAATTGATTTGGTCTATGAAGTTTGAAGTTATTGGTTTCAAAATGTCCTCGTAACTATCAGAGTAACCCTGGTTGAGGGTAAGATATATGTGATAAAAGAATTGATTTGGTCTATGAAGTTTGAAGTTATTGGTTTCAAAATGTCCTCGTAACTATCAGAGTAACCCCGGTTGAGGGTAAGATATATGTAATAAAAGAATTGATTTGGTCTATGAAGTTTGAAGTTATTGGTTTCAAAATGTCCTCGTAACTATCAGAGTAACCCCGGTTGAGGGTAAGATATATGTAATAAAAGAATTGATTTGGTCTATGAAGTTTGAAGTTATTGGTTTCAAAATGTCCTCGTAACTATCAGAGTAACCCCGGTTGAGGGTAAGATATATGTAATAAAAGAATTGATTTGGTCTATGAAGTTTGAAGTTATTGGTTTCAAAATGTCCTCGTAACTATCAGAGTAACCCCGGTTGAGGGTAAGATATATGTAATAAAAGAATTGATTTGGTCTATGAAGTTTGAAGTTATTGGTTTCAAAATGTCCTCGTAACTATCAGAGTAACCCCGGTTGAGGGTAAGATATATGTAATAAAAGAATTGATTTGGTCTATGAAGTTTGAAGTTATTGGTTTCAAAATGTCCTCATAACTATCAGAGTAACCCCGGTTGAAGGTAAGATATATGTGATAAAAGAATTGATTTGGACTATGAAGTTTGAAGTTATTGGTTTCAAAATGTCCACATAACTATCAGAGTAACCCTGGTTGAGGGTAAGATATATGTAATAAAAGAATTGATTTGGTCTATGAAGTTTGAAGTTATTGGTTTCAAAATGTCCTCGTAACTATCAGAGTAACCCTGGTTGAGGGTAAGATATATGTAATAAAAGAATTGATTTGGTCTATGAAGTTTGAAGTTATTGGTTTCAAAATGTCCTCGTAACTATCAGAGTAACCCCGGTTGAGGGTAAGATATATGTAATAAAAGAATTGATTTGGTCTATGAAGTTTGAAGTTATTGGTTTCAAAATGTCCTCATAACTATCAGAGTAACCCCGGTTGAAGGTAAGATATATGTGATAAAAGAATTGATTTGGACTATGAAGTTTGAAGTTATTGGTTTCAAAATGTCCTCATAACTATCAGAGTAACCCTGGTTGAGGGTAAGATATATGTAATAAAAGAATTGATTTGGTCTATGAAGTTTGAAGTTATTGGTTTCAAAATGTCCTCATAACTATCAGAGTAACCCCGATTAAGGGTAAGATATATGTAATAAAAGAATTGATTTGGTCTATGAAGTTTGAAGTTATTGGTTTCAAAATGTCCTCATAACTATCATAGTAACCCCGGTTGAGGGTAAGATATATGTAATAAAAGAATTGATTTGGTCTAGAAAGTTTGAAGTTATTGGTTTCAAAATGTCTCTGTAACTATCAGAGTAACCCCGGTTGAGGGTAAGATATATGTAATAAAAGAATTGATTTGGTCTATGAAGTTTGAAGTTATTGGTTTCAAAATGTCCTCATAACTATCATAGTAACCCCGGTTGAAGGTAAGATATATGTAATAAAAGAATTGATTTGGTCTATGAAGTTTGAAGTTATTGGTTTCAAAATGTCCTCGTAAGTTTCAGAGTAACCCCGGTTGAGGGTAAGATATATGTAATAAAAGAATTAATTTGGTCTATGACGTTTGAAGTTATTGGTTTCAAAATGTCCTCGTAACTATCAGAGTAACCCCGGTTGAGGGTAAGATATATGTAATAAAAGAATTGATTTGGTCTATGAAGTTTGAAGTTATTGGTTTCAAAATGTTATCGTAACTATCAGAGTAACCCCGGTTGAGGGTAAGATATATGTAATAAAAGAATTGATTTGGTCTATGAAGTTTGAAGTTATTGGTTTCAAAATGTCCTCATAACTATCATAGTTACCCCGGTTGAGGGTAAGATATATGTAATAAAAGAATTGATTTGGTCTATGAAGTTTGAAGTTATTGGTTTCAAAATGTCCTCGTAAGTTTCAGAGTAACCCCGGTTGAGGGTAAGATACATGTAATAAAAGAATTGATTTGGTCTATGACGTTTGAAGTTATTGGTTTCAAAATGTCCTCGTAACTATCAGAGTAACCCCGGTTGAGGGTAAGATATATGTAATAAAAGAATTGATTTGGTCTATGAAGTTTGAAGTTATTGGTTTCAAAATGTCATCGTAACTATCAGAGTAACCCCGGTTGAGGGTAAGATATATGTAATAAAAGAATTGATTTGGTCTATGAAGTTTGAAGTTATTGGTTTCAAAATGTCCTCGTAACTATCAGAGTAACCCCGGTTGAGGGTAAGATATATGTAATAAAAGAATTGATTTGGTCTATGTAGTTTGAAGTTATTGGTTTCAAAATGTCCTCGTAACTATCAGAGTAACCCCGGTTGAGGGTAAGATATATGTAATAAAAGAATTGATTTGGTCTATGAAGTTTGAAGTTATTGGTTTCAAAATGTCCTCATAACTATCAGAGTAACCCCGGTTGAGGGTAAGATATATGTAATAAAAGAATTGATTTGGTCTATGAAGTTTGAAGTTATTGGTTTCAAAATGTCCTCGTAACTATCAGAGTAACCCCGGTTGAGGGTAAGATATATGTAATAAAAGAATTGATTTGGTCTATGAAGTTTGAAGTTATTGGTTTCAAAATGTCCTCATAACTATCAGAGTAACCCCGGTTGAGGGTAAGATATATGTAATAAAAGAATTGATTTGGTCTATGAAGTTTAAAGTTATTGGTTTCAAAATGTCCTCGTAACTATCAGAGTAACCCCGGTTGAGGGTAAGATATATGTAATAAAAGAATTGATTTGGTCTATGAAGTTTCAAGTTATTGGTTTCAAAATGTCTTCGTAACTATCAGAGTAACCCCGGTTGAGGGTAAGATATATGTAATAAAAGAATTGATTTGGTCTATGAAGTTTGAAGTTATTGGTTTCAAAATGTCCTCATAACTATCATAGTAACTCCGGTTGAGGGTAAGATATATGTAATAAAAGAATTGATTTGGTCTATGAAGTTTGAAGTTATTGGTGTCAAAATGTCCTCATAACTATCAGAGTAACCCCGGTTGAGGGTAAGATATATGTAATAAAAGAATTGATTTGGTCTATGAAGTTTGAAGTTATTGGTTTCAAAATGTCCTCGTAACTATCAGAGTAACCCCGGTTGAGGGTAAGATATATGTAATAAAAGAATTGATTTGGTCTATGAAGTTTGAAGTTATTGGTTTCAAAATATCTTCGTAACTATCAGAGTAACCCCGGTTGAGGGTAAGATATATGTAATAAAAGAATTGATTTGGTCTATGAAGTTTGAAGTTATTGGTTTCAAAATGTCCTCATAACTATCACAGTAACCCCAGTTGAGGGTAAGATATATGTAATAAAAGAATTGATTTGGTCTATGAAGTTTGAAGTTATTGGTGTCAAAATGTCCTCATAACTATCAGAGTAACCCCGGTTGAGGGTAAGATATATGTAATAAAAGAATTGATTTGGTCTATGAAGTTTGAAGTTATTGGTTTCAAAATGTCCTCGTAACTATCAGAGTAACCCCGGTTGAGGGTAAGATATATGTAATAAAAGAATTGATTTGGTCTATGAAGTTTGAAGTTATTGGTTTCAAAATGTCCTCGTAACTATCAGAGTAACCCCGGTTGAGGGTAAGATATATGTAATAAAAGAATTGATTTGGTCTATGAAGTTTGAAGTTATTGGTTTCAAAATGTCCTCGTAACTATCAGAGTAACCCCGGTTGAGGGTAAGATATATGTAATAAAAGAATTGATTTGGTCTATGAAGTTTGAAGTTATTGGTTTCAAAATGTCCTCATAACTATCAGATTAACCCCGGTTGAGGGTAAGATATATGTAATAAAAGAATTGATTTGGTCTATGAAGTTTGAAGTTATTGGTTTCAAAATGTCCTCATAACTATCATAGTAACCCCGGTTGAGGGTAAGATATATGTAATAAAAGAATTGATTTGGTCTATGAAGTTTGAAGTTATTGGTTTCAAAATGTCTACATAACTATCATAGTAACCCCGGTTGAGGGTAAGATATATGTAATAAAAGAATTGATTTGGTCTATGAAGTTTGAAGTTATTGGTTTCAAAATGTCCTCATAACTATCAGATTAACCCCGGTTGAGGGTAAGATATATGTAATAAAAGAATTGATTTGGTCTATGAAGTTTGAAGTTATTGGTTTCAAAATGTCCTCATAACTATCATAGTAACCCCGGTTGAGGGTAAGATATATGTAATAAAAGAATTGATTTGGTCTATGAAGTTTGAAGTTATTGGTTTCAAAATGTCCTCATAACTATCAGAGTAACCCCGATTGAGGGTAAGATATATGTAATAAAAGAATTGATTTGGTCTATGAAGTTTGAAGTTATTGGTTTCAAAATGTCCTCATAACTATCATAGTAACCCCGGTTGAGGGTAAGATATATGTAATAAAAGAATTGATTTGGTCTAGAAAGTTCGAAGTTATTGGTTTCAAAATGTCTCTGTAACTATCAGAGTAACCCCGGTTGAGGGTAAGATATATGTAATAAAAGAATTGATTTGGTCTATGAAGTTTGAAGTTTTTGGTTTTAAAATGTCCACAAAACTATCAGGGTAACCTCGGTTGAGTGTAAGATATATGTAATAAAAGAATTGATTTGGTCTATGAAGTTTGAAGTTATTGGTTTCAAAATGTCCTCGTAACTATCAGAGTAACTCCGGTTGAGGGTAAGATATATGTAATAAAAGAATTGATTTGGTCTATGAAGTTTGAAGTTATTCGTTTCAAAATGTCCTTATAACTATCAGAGTTACCCCGGTTGAGGGTAAGATATATGTAATAAAAGAATTGATTTGGTCTATGAAGTTTGAAGTTATTGGTTTCAAAATGTCCTCGTAAGTTTCAGAGTAACCCCGGTTGAGGGTAAGATATATGTAATAAAAGAATTGATTTGGTCTATGACGTTTGAAGTTATTGGTTTCAAAATGTCCTCGTAACTATCAGAGTAACCCCGGTTGAGGGTAAGATATATGTAATAAAAGAATTTATTTGGTCTATGAAGTTTGAAGTTATTGGTTTCAAAATGTCCTCGTAAGTTTCAGAGTAACCCCGGTTGAGGGTAAGATATATGTAATAAAAGAATTGATTTGGTCTATGACGTTTGAAGTTATTGGTTTCAAAATGTCCTCGTAACTATCAGAGTAACCCCGGTTGAGGGTAAGATATATGTAATAAAAGAATTGATTTGGTCTATGAAGTTTGAAGTTATTGGTTTCAAAATGTCCTCGTAACTATCAGAGTAACCCCGGTTGAGGGTAAGATATATGTGATAAAAGATTTGATTTGGTCTATGAAGTTTGAAGTTATTGGTTTCAAAATGTCCTCGTAACTATCAGAGTAACCCCGGTTGAGGGTAAGATATATGTGATGAAAAGAATTGATTTGGTCTATGAAGTTTGAAGTTATTGGTTTCAAAATTTCCTTATAACTATCAGAGTAACCCCTGTTGAGGGTAAGATATATGTAATAAAAAGAATTGATTTGGTCTATGAAGTTTCAAGTTATTGGTTTCAAAATGTCCTCATAACTATCAGAGTAACCCCGGTTGAGGGTAAGATATATGTGATAAAAGATTTGATTTGGTCTATGAAGTTTGAAGTTATTGGTTTCAAAATGTCCTCGTAACTATCAGAGTAACCCCGGTTGAGGGTAAGATATATGTGATTAAAAGAATTGATTTGGTCTATGAAGTTTGAAGTTATTGCTTTCAAAATGTCCTCATAACTATCAGAGTAACCCCGGTTGAGGGTAAGATATATGTGATAAAAGAATTGATTTGGTCTATGAAGTTTGAAGTTATTGGTTTCAAAATGTCATCATAACTATCAGAGTAACCCCGGTTGAGGGTAAGATATATGTGATAAAAGAATTGATTTGGTCTATGAAGTTTGAAGTTATTGGTTTCAAAATGTCCTCATAACTATCAGAGTAACCCCGGTTGAGGGTAAGATATATGTGATAAAAGAATTGATTTGGTCTATGAAGTTTGGTGTTATTGGTTTCAAAATGTCCTCGTAACTATCAGAGTAACCCCGGTTGAGGGTAAGATATATGTAATAAAAGAATTGATTTGGTCTATGAAGTTTGAAGTTATTGGTTTCCAAATGTCCTCGTAACTATCAGAGTAACCCCGGTTGAGGGTAAGATATATGTAATAAAAGAATTGATTTGGTCTATGAAGTTTGAAGTTATTGGTTTCCAAATGTCCTCGTAACAATCAGAGTAACCCCGGTTGAGGGTAAGATATATGTAATAAAAGAATTGATTTGGTCTATGAAGTTTGAAGTTATTGGTTTCAAAATGTCCTCATAACTATCAGAGTAACCCCGGTTGAGGGTAAGATATATGTGATAAAAGAATTGATTTGGTCTATGAAGTTTGAAGTTATTGGTTTCAAAATGTCCTCGTAACTATCAGAGTAACCCCGGTTGAAAGTAAGTTATATGTGATTAAAGAATTGATTTGGTCTATGAAGTTTGAAGTTATTGGTTTCAAAATGTCCTCGTAACTATCAGAGTAACCCCGGTTGAGGGTAAGTTATATGTAATAAAGAATTGATTCGGTCTATGAAGTTTGAAGTTATTGGTTTTAAAATGTCCTCGTAACTGTCAGAGTAACCCCGGTTGAGGGTAAGATACATGTAATAAAAATATTTATTTGGTCCATGAAGTTTGAAGTTATTGGTTTCAAAATGTCCTTGTAACTATCAGGGTAACCCCGGTTAAGGGTAAGATATATGTGATAAAAGAATTGATTTGGTCTATGAAGTTTGAAGTTATTGGTTTCAAAATGTCCTCATAACTATCAGAGTAATCCCGGTTGAGGGTAAGATATATGTGATAAAAGAATTGATTTGGTCTATGAAGTTTGAAGTTATTGGTTTCAAAATGTCCTCATAACTATCAGAGTAACCCCGGTTGAGGGTAAGATATATGTGATAAAAGAATTGATTTGGTCTATGAAGTTTGAAGTTATTGGTTTCAAAATGTCCTCATAACTATCAGAGTAATCCCGGTTGAGGGTAAGATATATGTAATAAAAGAATTGATTTGGTCTATGAAGTTTGAAGTTATTGGTTTCAAAATGTCCTCATAACTATCAGAGTAATCCCGGTTGAGGGTAAGATATATGTAATAAAAGAATTGATTTGGTCTATGAAGTTTGAAGTTATTGGTTTCAAAATGTCCTCATAACTATCAGAGTAATCCCGGTTGAGGGTAAGATATATGTAATAAAAGAATTGGTTTGGTCTATGAAGTTTGAAGTTATTGGTTTCAAAATGTCCTCATAACTATCAGAGTAACCCCGGTTGAGGGTAAGATATATGTGATAAAAGAATTGATTTAGTCTATGAAGTTTGAAGTTATTGGTTTCAAAATGTCCTCGTAACTATCAGAGTAATCCCGGTTGAGGGTAAGATATATGTAATAAAAGAATTGATTTGGTCTATGAAGTTTGAAGTTATTGGTTTCAAAATGTCCTCATAACTATCAGAGTAATCCCGGTTGAGGGTAAGATATATGTAATAAAAGAATTGATTTGGTCTATGAAGTTTGAAGTTATTGGTTTCAAAATGTCCTCATAACTATCAGAGTAATCCCGGTTGAGGGTAAGATATATGTAATAAAAGAATTGATTTGGTCTATGAAGTTTGAAGTTATTGGTTTCAAAATGTCCTCATAACTATCAGAGTAATCCCGGTTGAGGGTAAGATATATGTGATAAAAGAATTGATTTGGTCTATGAAGTTTGAAGTTTTTGGTTTCAAAATGTCCTCATAACTATCAGAGTAATCCCGGTTGAGGGTAAGATATATGTAATAAAAGAATTGATTTGGTCTATGAAGTTTGAAGTTATTGGTTTCAAAATGTCCTCGTAACTATCAGAGTAACCCCGGTTGAGGGTAAGATATATGTGATGAAAAGAATTGATTTGGTCTATGAAGTTTGAAGTTATTGGTTTCAAAATTTCCTTATAACTATCAGAGTAACCCCTGTTGAGGGTAAGATATATGTAATAAAAAGAATTGATTTGGTCTATGAAGTTTCAAGGTCTTGGTTTCAAAATGTCCTCATAACTATCAGAGTAACCCCGGTTGAGGGTAAGATATATGTGATAAAAGATTTGATTTGGTCTATGAAGTTTGAAGTTATTGGTTTCAAAATGTCCTCGTAACTATCAGAGTAACCCCGGTTGAGGGTAAGATATATGTGATTAAAAGAATTGATTTGGTCTATGAAGTTTGAAGTTATTGCTTTCAAAATGTCCTCATAACTATCAGAGTAACCCCGGTTGAGGGTAAGATATATGTGATAAAAGAATTGATTTGGTCTATGAAGTTTGAAGTTATTGGTTTCAAAATGTCATCATAACTATCAGAGTAACCCCGGTTGAGGGTAAGATATATGTGATAAAAGAATTGATTTGGTCTATGAAGTTTGAAGTTATTGGTTTCAAAATGTCCTCATAACTATCAGAGTAACCCCGGTTGAGGGTAAGATATATGTGATAAAAGAATTGATTTGGTCTATGAAGTTTGGTGTTATTGGTTTCAAAATGTCCTCGTAACTATCAGAGTAACCCCGGTTGAGGGTAAGATATATGTAATAAAAGAATTGATTTGGTCTATGAAGTTTGAAGTTATTGGTTTCCAAATGTCCTCGTAACTATCAGAGTAACCCCGGTTGAGGGTAAGATATATGTAATAAAAGAATTGATTTGGTCTATGAAGTTTGAAGTTATTGGTTTCCAAATGTCCTCGTAACAATCAGAGTAACCCCGGTTGAGGGTAAGATATATGTAATAAAAGAATTGATTTGGTCTATGAAGTTTGAAGTTATTGGTTTCAAAATGTCCTCATAACTATCAGAGTAACCCCGGTTGAGGGTAAGATATATGTGATAAAAGAATTGATTTGGTCTATGAAGTTTGAAGTTATTGGTTTCAAAATGTCCTCGTAACTATCAGAGTAACCCCGGTTGAAAGTAAGTTATATGTGATTAAAGAATTGATTTGGTCTATGAAGTTTGAAGTTATTGGTTTCAAAATGTCCTCGTAACTATCAGAGTAACCCCGGTTGAGGGTAAGTTATATGTAATAAAGAATTGATTTGGTCTATGAAGTTTGAAGTTATTGGTTTTAAAATGTCCTCGTAACTGTCAGAGTAACCCCGGTTGAGGGTAAGATACATGTAATAAAAATATTTATTTGGTCCATGAAGTTTGAAGTTATTGGTTTCAAAATGTCCTTGTAACTATCAGGGTAACCCCGGTTAAGGGTAAGATATATGTGATAAAAGAATTGATTTGGTCTATGAAGTTTGAAGTTATTGGTTTCAAAATGTCCTCATAACTATCAGAGTAATCCCGGTTGAGGGTAAGATATATGTGATAAAAGAATTGATTTGGTCTATGAAGTTTGAAGTTATTGGTTTCAAAATGTCCTCATAACTATCAGAGTAACCCCGGTTGAGGGTAAGATATATGTGATAAAAGAATTGATTTGGTCTATGAAGTTTGAAGTTATTGGTTTCAAAATGTCCTCATAACTATCAGAGTAATCCCGGTTGAGGGTAAGATATATGTAATAAAAGAATTGATTTGGTCTATGAAGTTTGAAGTTATTGGTTTCAAAATGTCCTCATAACTATCAGAGTAATCCCGGTTGAGGGTAAGATATATGTAATAAAAGAATTGATTTGGTCTATGAAGTTTGAAGTTATTGGTTTCAAAATGTCCTCATAACTATCAGAGTAATCCCGGTTGAGGGTAAGATATATGTGATAAAAGAATTGATTTGGTCTATGAAGTTTGAAGTTATTGGTTTCAAAATGTCCTCATAACTATCAGAGTAACCCCGGTTGAGGGTAAGATATATGTGATAAAAGAATTGATTTGGTCTATGAAGTTTGAAGTTATTGGTTTCAAAATGTCCTCGTAACTATCAGAGTAATCCCGGTTGAGGGTAAGATATATGTAATAAAAGAATTGATTTGGTCTATGAAGTTTGAAGTTATTGGTTTCAAAATGTCCTCATAACTATCAGAGTAATCCCGGTTGAGGGTAAGATATATGTAATAAAAGAATTGATTTGGTCTATGAAGTTTGAAGTTATTGGTTTCAAAATGTCCTCATAACTATCAGAGTAATCCCGGTTGAGGGTAAGATATATGTAATAAAAGAATTGATTTGGTCTATGAAGTTTGAAGTTATTGGTTTCAAAATGTCCTCATAACTATCAGAGTAATCCCGGTTGAGGGTAAGATATATGTGATAAAAGAATTGATTTGGTCTATGAAGTTTGAAGTTTTTGGTTTCAAAATGTCCTCATAACTATCAGAGTAATCCCGGTTGAGGGTAAGATATATGTAATAAAAGAATTGATTTGGTCTATGAAGTTTGAAGTTATTGGTTTCAAAATGTCCTCATAACTATCAGAGTAACCCCGGTTGAGGGTAAGATATATGTGATAAAAGAATTGATTTGGTCGATGAAGTTTGAAGTTATTGGTTTCAAAATGTCCTCATAACTATCAGAGTAACCCCGGTTGAGGGTAAGATATATGTAATAAAAGAATTGATTTGGTCTATGAAGTTTGAAGTTATTGGTTTCAAAATGTCCTCAAAACTTTCAGAGTAACCCCGGTTGAGGGTAAGATATATGTAATAAAAGAATTGATTTGGTCTATGAAGTTTGAAGTTATTGGTTTCAAAATGTCCTCATAACTATCAGAGTAACCCTGGTTGAGGGTAAGATATATGTGATAAAAGAATTGATTTGGTCTATTAAGTTTGATGTTATTGGTTTCAAAATGTCCTCATAACTATCAGAGTAACCCCGGTTGAGGGTAAGATATATGTGACAAAAGAATTGATTTGGTCTATGAAGTTTGAAGTTATTGGTTTCAAAATGTCCTCATAACTATCAGAGTAACCCCGGTTGAGGGTAAGATATATGTGATAAAAGAATTGATTTGGTCGATGAAGTTTGAAGTTATTGGTTTCAAAATGTCCTCATAACTATCAGAGTAACCCCGGTTGAGGGTAAGATATATGTGATAAAAGATTTGATTTGGTCTATGAAGTTTGAAGTTATTGGTTTCAAAATGTCCTCATAACTATCAGAGTAACCCCGGTTGAGGGTAAGATATATGTAATAAAAGAATTGATTTGGTCGATGAAGTTTGAAGTTATTGGTTTCAAAATGTCCTCATAACTATCAGAGTAACCCCGGTTGAGGGTAAGATATATGTAATAAAAGAATTGATTTGGTCTATGAAGTTTGAAGTTATTGGTTTCAAAATGTCGTCATAACTATCGGAGTAACCCCGGTTGAGGGTAAGATATATGTGATAAAAGAATTGATTTTGTCTATGAAGTTTGAAGTTATTGGTTTCAAAATGTCCTCATAACTATCAGAGTAACCCCGGTTGAGGGTAAGATATATGTAATAAAAGAATTGATTTGGTCTATGAAGTTTGAAGTTATTGGTTTCAAAATGTCCTCATAACTATCAGAGTAACCCCGGTTGAGGGTAACATATATGTGATAAAAGAATTGATTTCGTCTATGAAGTTTGAAGTTATTGGTTTCAAAATGTCATCGTAACAATCAGAGTAACCTCGGTTGAGGGTAAGATATATGTAATAAAAGAATTGATTTGGTCTATGAAGTTTGAAGTTATTGGTTTCAAAATGTCTTCGTAAAAATAAGAGTAACCCCGGTTGAGGGTAAGATATATGTGATAAAAGAATTGATTTGGTCTATGAAGTTTGAAGTTATTGGTTTCAAAATGTCCTCAAAACTATCATAGTAACCCCGGTTGAGGGTAAGATATATGTAATAAAAGAATTGATTTGGTCTATGAAGTTTGAAGTTATTGGTTTCAAAATGTCCTCAAAACTATCATAGTAACCCCTGTTGAGGGTAAGATATATGTAATAAAAGAATTGATTTCGTCTCTGAAGTTTGTAGTTATTGGTTTCAAAATGTCCTCACAACTATCAGAGTAACCCCGGTTGGGGGTAAGATATATGTAATAAAAGAATTTATTTTGTCTATGAAGTTTGAAGTTATTGGTTTCAAAATGTCCTCAAAACTATCAGAGTAACCCCGGTTGAGGGTAAGATATATGTAATAAAAGAATTGATTTTGTCTATGAAGTTTGAAGTTATTGGTTTCAAAATGTCCTCATAACTATCAGAGTAACCCCGGTTGAGGGTAAGATATATGTAATAAAAGAATTGATTTGGTCTATGAAGTTTAGAATTATTGGTTTCAAAATGTCTTCATAACTATCATGGTAACCCCGGTTGAGGGTAAGATATATGTGATAAAAGAATTGATTTGGTCTATGAAGTTTGAAGTTATTGGTTTCAAAATGTCCTCATAACTATCAGAGTAACCCCGGTTGAGGGTAAGATATATGTAATAAAAGAATTGATTTAGTCTATGAAGTTTGAAGTTATTGGTTTCAAAATGTCCTCATAACTATCAAAGTAACCCCGGTTGAGGGTAAGATATATGTAATAAAAGAATTGATTTGGTCTATGAAGGTTGAAGTTATTGCTTTCAAAATGTCCTCATAACTATCAGGGTAACCCCGGTTGAGGGTAAGATATATGTAATAAAAGAATTGATTTGGTCTATGAAGTTTGAAGTTATTGGTTTCAAAATGTCCTCATAACTATCAGAGTAACCCCGGTTGAGGGTAAGATATATGTAATAAAAGAATTGATTTGGTCTATGAAGTTTGAAGTTATTGGTTTCAAAATGTTTTCATAACTACTAGAGTAACCCCGGTTGAGGGTAAGATATATGTGATAAAAGAATTGATTTGGTCTATCAAGTTTGATGTAATTTGTTTCAAAATGTCCTCAAAACTATCAGAGTAACCCCGGTTGAGGGTAAGATATATGTAATACAAGAATTGACTTGGTCCATGAAGTTTGATGTAATTTGTTTCAAAATGTCCTCGTAACTATCAGAGTAACCCCGGTTGAGGGTAAGATATATGTAATAAAAGAATTGATTTGGTCTATGAAGTTTGATGTTATTTGTTTCAAAATGTCCTCATAACTATCAGAGTAACCCCGGTTGAGGGTAAGATATATGTGATAAAAGATTTGATTTGGTCTATGAAGTTTGAAGTTATTGGTTTCAAAATGTCCTCGTAACAATCAGAGTAACCCCGGTTGAGGGTAAGATATATGTAATAAAAGAATTGACTTGGTCTATGAAGTTTGAAGTTATTGGTTTCAAAATGTCCTCATAACTATCAGAGTAACCCCGGTTCAGGGTAAGATATATGTGATGAAAGAATTGATTTGGTCTATGAAGTTTGTAGTTATTGGTTTCAAAATGTCCTCGTAACTATCAGAGTAACCCCGGTTGAGGGTAAGATATATGTAATAAAAGAATTGATTTGGTCTATGAAGTTTGAAGTTATTGGTTTCAAAATGTCCTCGTAACTATCAGAGTAACCGCGGTTGAGGGTAAGATATATGTGATAAAAGAATTGATTTGGTCTATGAAGTTTGAAGTTATTGGTTTCAAAATGTCCTCGTAACTATCAGAGTAACCCCGGTTGAGGGTAAGATATATGTGATAAAAGAATTGATTTGGTCTATGAAGTTTGAAGTTATTGGTTTCAAAATGTCCTCGTAACTATCAGAGTAACCCCGGTTGAGGGTAAGATATATGTGATAAAAGAATTGATTTGGTCTATGAAGTTTGAAGTTATTGGTTTCAAAATGTCCTCGTAACTATCAGAGTAACCCCGGTTGAGGGTAAGATATATGTGATAAAAGAATTGATTTGGTCTATGAAGTTTGAAGTTATTGGTTTCAAAATGTCCTCATAACTATCAAAGTAACCCCGGTTGAGGGTAAGATATATGTGATAAAAGAATTGATTTAGTCTATGAACTTTGAAGTTATTGGTTTCAAAATGTCCTCATAACTATCAGAGTAACCCCGGTTGAGGGTAAGATATATGTAATAAAAGAATTGATTTGGTCTATGAAGTTTGAAGTTATTGGTTTCAAAATGTCCTCATAACTATCAGAGTAACCCCGGTTGAGGGTAAGATATATGTGATAAAAGAATTGATTTGGTCTATGAAGTTTGAAGTTATTGGTTTCAAAATGTCCTCATAACTATCAGAGTAATCCCGGTTGAGGGTAAGATATGTGATAAAAGAATTGATTTGGTCTATGAAGTTTGAAGTTATTGGTTTAAAAATGTCCTCGTAACTATCAGAGTAACCCCGGTTGAGGGTAAGATATATGTGATAAAAGAATTGATTTGGTCTATGAAGTTTGAAGTTATTGGTTTCAAAATGTCCTCGTAACTATCAGAGTAACCCCGGTTGAGGGTAAGATATATGTGATAAAAGAATTGATTTGGTCTATGAAGTTTGAAGTTATTGGTTTCAAAATGTCCTCGTAACTATCAGAGTAACCCCGGTTGAGGGTAAGATATATGTGATAAAAGAATTGATTTGGTCTATGAAGTTTGAAGTTATTGGTTTCAAAATGTCCTCGTAACTATCAGAGTAACCCCGGTTGAGGGTAAGATATATGTGATAAAAGACGTGATTTAGTCTATGAAGTTTGAAGTTATTGGTTTCAAAATGTCCTCATAACTAACAGAGTAACCCCGGTTGAGGGTAAGATATATGTGATAAAAGAATTGATTTAGTCTATGAAGTTTGAAGTTATTGGTTTCAAAATGTCCTCATAACTATCAGAGTAACCCCGGTTGAGGGTAAGATATATGTAATAAAAGAATTGATTTAGTCTATGAAGTTTGAAGTTATTGGTTTCAAAATGTCCTCATAACTATCAGAGTAACCCCGGTTGAAGGTAAGATATATGTGATAAAAGAATTGATTTGGTCTATGAAGTTTGATGTTATTGGTTTCAAAATGTCCTCAAAACTATCAGAGTGACCCCGGTTGAGGGTAAGATATATTTAATAAAAGAATTGATTTGGTCTATGAAGTTTGATGTTATTGGTTTCCAAATGTCCTCAAAACTATCAGAGTAACCCCGGTTGAGGGTAAGATATATGTAATAAAAGAATTGATTTGGTCTATGAAGTTTGAAGTTATTGGTTTAAAAATGTCCTCATAACTATCAGAGTAACCCCGGTTGAGGGTAAGATATATGTAATAAAAGAATTGATTTGGTCTATGAAGTTTGATGTTATTGGTTTCCAAATGTCCTCAAAACTATCAAAGTAACCCCGGTTGAGGGTAAGATATATGTAATAAAAGAATTGATTTGGTCTATGAAGTTTGAAGTTATTGGTTTCAAAATGTCCTCATAACTATCAGAGTAACCCCGGTTGAGGGTAAGATATATGTAATAAATTAATTGATTTTGTCTATGAAGTTTGAAGTTATTGGTTTCAAAATGTCCTCAAAACTATCAGAGTAACCCCGGTTGAGGGTAAGATATATGTAATAAAAGAATTGATTTGGTCTATGAAGTTTGTAGTTATTGGTTTCAAAATGTCCTCATCACTATCATAGTAACCCCGGTTGAGGGTAAGATATATGTGATAAAAGAATTGACTTGGTCTATGAAGTTTGAAGTTATTGGTTTCAAAATGTTCTCATGACTATCAGAGTAACCCCGGTTGAGGGTAAGATATATGTGATAAAAGAATTGATTTGGTCGATGAAGTTTGATGTTATTGGTTGCTAAAATGTCCTCAAAACTATCATAGTAACCCCGGTTGGGGTAAGATATATGTGATAAAAGAATTGATTTGGTCGATGAAGTTTGATGTTATTGGTTGCTAAAATGTCCTCAAAACTATCATAGTAACCCCGGTTGAGGGTAAGATATATGTGATAAAAGAATTGATTTGGTCGATGAAGTTTGATGTTATTGGTTGCTAAAATGTCCTCAAAACTATCATAGTAACCCCGGTTGAGGGTAAGATATATGTGATAAAAGAATTGATTTGGTCGATGAAGTTTGATGTTATTGGTTGCTAAAATGTCCTCAAAACTATCATAGTAACCCCGGTTGAAGGTAAGATATATGTGATAAAAGAATTGATTTGGTCGATGAAGTTTGATGTTATTGGTTGCTAAAATGTCCTCAAAACTATCATAGTAACCCCGGTTGAAGGTAAGATATATGTGATAAAAGAATTGATTTGGTCGATGAAGTTTGATGTTATTGGTTGCTAAAATGTCCTCAAAACTATCATAGTAACCCCGGTTGAGGGTAAGATATATGTGATAAAAGAATTGATTTGGTCGATGAAGTTTGATGTTATTGGTTGCTAAAATGTCCTCAAAACTATCATAGTAACCCCGGTTGAGGGTAAGATATATGTGATAAAAGAATTGATTTGGTCGATGAAGTTTGATGTTATTGGTTGCTAAAATGTCCTCAAAACTATCATAGTAACCCCGGTTGAGGGTAAGATATATGTGATAAAAGAATTGATTTGGTCGATGAAGTTTGATGTTATTGGTTGCTAAAATGTCATCAAAACTATCATAGTAACCCCGGTTGAGGGTAAGATATATGTGATAAAAGAATTGATTTGGTCGATGAAGTTTGATGTTATTGGTTGCTAAAATGTCCTCAAAACTATCATAGTAACCCCGGTTGAAGGTAAGATATATGTGATAAAAGAATTGATTTGGTCGATGAAGTTTGATGTTATTAGTTGCTAAAATGTCCTCAAAACTATCATAGTAACCCCGGTTGAGGGTAAGATATATGTGATAAAAGAATTGATTTGGTCGATGAAGTTTGATGTTATTGGTTGCTAAAATGTCCTCAAAACTATCATAGTAACCCCGGTTGAGGGTAAGATATATGTGATAAAAGAATTGATTTGGTCGATGAAGTTTGATGTTATTGGTTGCTAAAATGTCCTCAAAACTATCATAGTAACCCCGGTTGAGGGTAAGATATATGTGATAAAAGAATTGATTTGGTCGATGAAGTTTGATGTTATTGGTTGCTAAAATGTCCTCAAAACTATCATAGTAACCCCGGTTGAAGGTAAGATATATGTGATAAAAGAATTGATTTGGTCGATGAAGTTTGATGTTATTAGTTGCTAAAATGTCCTCAAAACTATCATAGTAACCCCGGTTGAGGGTAAGATATATGTGATAAAAGAATTGATTTGGTCGATGAAGTTTGATGTTATTGGTTGCTAAAATGTCCTCAAAACTATCATAGTAACCCCGGTTGAGGGTAAGATATATGTGATAAAAGAATTGATTTGGTCGATGAAGTTTGATGTTATTGGTTGCTAAAATGTCCTCAAAACTATCATAGTAACCCCGGTTGAGGGTAAGATATATGTGATAAAAGAATTGATTTGGTCGATGAAGTTTGATGTTATTGGTTGCTAAAATGTCCTCAAAACTATCATAGTAACCCCGGTTGAGGGTAAGATATATGTGATAAAAGAATTGATTTGGTCGATGAAGTTTGATGTTATTGGTTGCTAAAATGTCCTCAAAACTATCATAGTAACCCCGGTTGAGGGTAAGATATATGTGATAAAAGAATTGATTTGGTCGATGAAGTTTGATGTTATTGGTTGCTAAAATGTCATCAAAACAATCATAGTAACCCCGGTTGAAGGTAAGATATATGTGATAAAAGAATTGATTTGGTCGATGAAGTTTGATGTTATTGGTTGCTAAAATGTCCTCAAAACTATCATAGTAACCCCGGTTGAAGGTAAGATATATGTGATAAAAGAATTGATTTGGTCGATGAAGTTTGATGTTATTAGTTGCTAAAATGTCCTCAAAACTATCATAGTAACCCCGGTTGAGGGTAAGATATATGTGATAAAAGAATTGATTTGGTCGATGAAGTTTGATGTTATTGGTTGCTAAAATGTCCTCAAAACTATCATAGTAACCCCGGTTGAAGGTAAGATATATGTGATAAAAGAATTGATTTGGTCGATGAAGTTTGATGTTATTGGTTGCTAAAATGTCCTCAAAACTATCATAGTAACCCCGGTTGAAGGTAAGATATATGTGATAAAAGAATTGATTTGGTCGATGAAGTTTGATGTTATTGGTTGCTAAAATGTCCTCAAAACTATCATAGTAACCCCGGTTGAGGGTAAGATATATGTGATAAAAGAATTGATTTGGTCGATGAAGTTTGATGTTATTGGTTGCTAAAATGTCCTCAAAACTATCATAGTAACCCCGGTTGAGGGTAAGATATATGTGATAAAAGAATTGATTTGGTCGATGAAGTTTGATGTTATTGGTTGCTAAAATGTCCTCAAAACTATCATAGTAACCCCGGTTGAGGGTAAGATATATGTGATAAAAGAATTGATTTGGTCGATGAAGTTTGATGTTATTGGTTGCTAAAATGTCATCAAAACTATCATAGTAACCCCGGTTGAGGGTAAGATATATGTGATAAAAGAATTGATTTGGTCGATGAAGTTTGATGTTATTGGTTGCTAAAATGTCCTCAAAACTATCATAGTAACCCCGGTTGAAGGTAAGATATATGTGATAAAAGAATTGATTTGGTCGATGAAGTTTGATGTTATTAGTTGCTAAAATGTCCTCAAAACTATCATAGTAACCCCGGTTGAGGGTAAGATATATGTGATAAAAGAATTGATTTGGTCGATGAAGTTTGATGTTATTGGTTGCTAAAATGTCCTCAAAACTATCATAGTAACCCCGGTTGAGGGTAAGATATATGTGATAAAAGAATTGATTTGGTCGATGAAGTTTGATGTTATTGGTTGCTAAAATGTCCTCAAAACTATCATAGTAACCCCGGTTGAGGGTAAGATATATGTGATAAAAGAATTGATTTGGTCGATGAAGTTTGATGTTATTGGTTGCTAAAATGTCCTCAAAACTATCATAGTAACCCCGGTTGAGGGTAAGATATATGTGATAAAAGAATTGATTTGGTCGATGAAGTTTGATGTTATTGGTTGCTAAAATGTCATCAAAACAATCATAGTAACCCCGGTTGAAGGTAAGATATATGTGATAAAAGAATTGATTTGGTCGATGAAGTTTGATGTTATTGGTTGCTAAAATGTCCTCAAAACTATCATAGTAACCCCGGTTGAGGGTAAGATATATGTGATAAAAGAATTGATTTGGTCGATGAAGTTTGATGTTATTGGTTGCTAAAATGTCATCAAAACAATCATAGTAACCCCGGTTGAAGGTAAGATATATGTGATAAAAGAATTGATTTGGTCGATGAAGTTTGATGTTATTGGTTGCTAAAATGTCCTCAAAACTATCATAGTAACCCCGGTTGAAGGTAAGATATATGTGATAAAAGAATTGATTTGGTCGATGAAGTTTGATGTTATTAGTTGCTAAAATGTCCTCAAAACTATCATAGTAACCCCGGTTGAGGGTAAGATATATGTGATAAAAGAATTGATTTGGTCGATGAAGTTTGATGTTATTGGTTGCTAAAATGTCCTCAAAACTATCATAGTAACCCCGGTTGAGGGTAAGATATATGTGATAAAATAATTGATTTGGTCGATGAAGTTTGATGTTATTGGTTGCTAAAATGTCCTCAAAACTATCATAGTAACCCCGGTTGAGGGTAAGATATATGTGATAAAAGAATTGATTTGGTCGATGAAGTTTGATGTTATTGGTTGCTAAAATGTCCTCAAAACTATCATAGTAACCCCGGTTGAGGGTAAGATATATGTGATAAAAGAATTGATTTGGTCGATGAAGTTTGATGTTATTAGTTGCTAAAATGTCCTCAAAACTATCATAGTAACCCCGGTTGAGGGTAAGATATATGTGATAAAAGAATTGATTTGGTCGATGAAGTTTGATGTTATTGGTTGCTAAAATGTCCTCAAAACAATCATAGTAACCCCGGTTGAGGGTAAGATATATGTGATAAAAGAATTGATTTGGTCGATGAAGTTTGATGTTATTGGTTGCTAAAATGTCCTCAAAACTATCATAGTAACCCCGGTTGAGGGTAAGATATATGTGATAAAAGAATTGATTTGGTCGATGAAGTTTGATGTTATTAGTTGCTAAAATGTCCTCAAAACTATCATAGTAACCCCGGTTGAGGGTAAGATATATGTGATAAAAGAATTGATTTGGTCGATGAAGTTTGATGTTATTGGTTGCTAAAATGTCATCAAAACAATCATAGTAACCCCGGTTGAAGGTAAGATATATGTGATAAAAGAATTGATTTGGTCGATGAAGTTTGATGTTATTAGTTGCTAAAATGTCCTCAAAACTATCATAGTAACCCCGGTTGAGGGTAAGATATATGTGATAAAAGAATTGATTTGGTCGATGAAGTTTGATGTTATTGGTTGCTAAAATGTCCTCAAAACTATCATAGTAACCCCGGTTGAGGGTAAGATATATGTGATAAAAGAATTGATTTGGTCGATGAAGTTTGATGTTATTGGTTGCTAAAATGTCCTCAAAACTATCATAGTAACCCCGGTTGAGGGTAAGATATATGTGATAAAAGAATTGATTTGGTCGATGAAGTTTGATGTTATTGGTTGCTAAAATGTCCTCAAAACTATCATAGTAACCCCGGTTGAGGGTAAGATATATGTGATAAAAGAATTGATTTGGTCGATGAAGTTTGATGTTATTGGTTGCTAAAATGTCCTCAAAACTATCATAGTAACCCCGGTTGAGGGTAAGATATATGTGATAAAAGAATTGATTTGGTCGATGAAGTTTGATGTTATTGGTTGCTAAAATGTCCTCAAAACTATCATAGTAACCCCGGTTGAGGGTAAGATATATGTGATAAAAGAATTGATTTGGTCGATGAAGTTTGATGTTATTGGTTGCTAAAATGTCCTCAAAACTATCATAGTAACCCCGGTTGAGGGTAAGATATATGTGATAAAAGAATTGATTTGGTCGATGAAGTTTGATGTTATTAGTTGCTAAAATGTCCTCAAAACTATCATAGTAACCCCGGTTGAGGGTAAGATATATGTGATAAAAGAATTGATTTGGTCGATGAAGTTTGATGTTATTGGTTGCTAAAATGTCCTCAAAACTATCATAGTAACCCCGGTTGAGGGTAAGATATATGTGATAAAAGAATTGATTTGGTCGATGAAGTTTGATGTTATTGGTTGCTAAAATGTCCTCAAAACTATCATAGTAACCCCGGTTGAGGGTAAGATATATGTGATAAAAGAATTGATTTGGTCGATGAAGTTTGATGTTATTGGTTGCTAAAATGTCCTCAAAACTATCATAGTAACCCCGGTTGAGGGTAAGATATATGTGATAAAAGAATTGATTTGGTCGATGAAGTTTGATGTTATTAGTTGCTAAAATGTCCTCAAAACTATCATAGTAACCCCGGTTGAGGGTAAGATATATGTGATAAAAGAATTGATTTGGTCGATGAAGTTTGATGTTATTGGTTGCTAAAATGTCCTCAAAACAATCATAGTAACCCCGGTTGAGGGTAAGATATATGTGATAAAAGAATTGATTTGGTCGATGAAGTTTGATGTTATTAGTTGCTAAAATGTCCTCAAAACTATCATAGTAACCCCGGTTGAGGGTAAGATATATGTGATAAAAGAATTGATTTGGTCGATGAAGTTTGATGTTATTAGTTGCTAAAATGTCCTCAAAACTATCATAGTAACCCCGGTTGAGGGTAAGATATATGTGATAAAAGAATTGATTTGGTCGATGAAGTTTGATGTTATTGGTTGCTAAAATGTCATCAAAACAATCATAGTAACCCCGGTTGAAGGTAAGATATATGTGATAAAAGAATTGATTTGGTCGATGAAGTTTGATGTTATTAGTTGCTAAAATGTCCTCAAAACTATCATAGTAACCCCGGTTGAGGGTAAGATATATGTGATAAAAGAATTGATTTGGTCGATGAAGTTTGATGTTATTGGTTGCTAAAATGTCCTCAAAACTATCATAGTAACCCCGGTTGAGGGTAAGATATATGTGATAAAAGAATTGATTTGGTCGATGAAGTTTGATGTTATTGGTTGCTAAAATGTCCTCAAAACTATCATAGTAACCCCGGTTGAGGGTAAGATATATGTGATAAAAGAATTGATTTGGTCGATGAAGTTTGATGTTATTGGTTGCTAAAATGTCCTCAAAACTATCATAGTAACCCCGGTTGAGGGTAAGATATATGTGATAAAAGAATTGATTTGGTCGATGAAGTTTGATGTTATTGGTTGCTAAAATGTCCTCAAAACTATCATAGTAACCCCGGTTGAGGGTAAGATATATGTGATAAAAGAATTGATTTGGTCGATGAAGTTTGATGTTATTGGTTGCTAAAATGTCCTCAAAACTATCATAGTAACCCCGGTTGAGGGTAAGATATATGTGATAAAAGAATTGATTTGGTCGATGAAGTTTGATGTTATTGGTTGCTAAAATGTCCTCAAAACTATCATAGTAACCCCGGTTGAGGGTAAGATATATGTGATAAAAGAATTGATTTGGTCGATGAAGTTTGATGTTATTAGTTGCTAAAATGTCCTCAAAACTATCATAGTTACCCCGGTTGAGGGTAAGATATATGTGATAAAAGAATTGATTTGGTCGATGAAGTTTGATGTTATTGGTTGCTAAAATGTCCTCAAAACTATCATAGTAACCCCGGTTGAGGGTAAGATATATGTGATAAAAGAATTGATTTGGTCGATGAAGTTTGATGTTATTGGTTGCTAAAATGTCCTCAAAACTATCATAGTAACCCTGGTTGAGGGTAAGATATATGTGATAAAAGAATTGATTTGGTCGATGAAGTTTGATGTTATTAGTTGCTAAAATGTCCTCAAAACTATCATAGTAACCCCGGTTGAGGGTAAGATATATGTGATAAAAGAATTGATTTGGTCGATGAAGTTTGATGTTATTGGTTGCTAAAATGTCCTCAAAACTATCATAGTAACCCCGGTTGAGGGTAAGATATATGTGATAAAAGAATTGATTTGGTCGATGAAGTTTGATGTTATTGGTTGCTAAAATGTCCTCAAAACTATCATAGTAACCCCGGTTGAGGGTAAGATATATGTGATAAAAGAATTGATTTGGTCGATGAAGTTTGATATTATTGGTTGCTAAAATGTCATCAAAACAATCATAGTAACCCCGGTTGAAGGTAAGATATATGTGATAAAAGAATTGATTTGGTCGATGAAGTTTGATGTTATTAGTTGCTAAAATGTCCTCAAAACTATCATAGTAACCCCGGTTGAGGGTAAGATATATGTGATAAAAGAATTGATTTGGTCGATGAAGTTTGATGTTATTGGTTGCTAAAATGTCATCAAAACAATCATAGTAACCCCGGTTGAGGGTAAGATATATGTGATAAAAGAATTGATTTGGTCGATGAAGTTTGATGTTATTAGTTGCTAAAATGTCCTCAAAACTATCATAGTAACCCCGGTTGAGGGTAAGATATATGTGATAAAAGAATTGATTTGGTCGATGAAGTTTGATGTTATTGGTTGCTAAAATGTCATCAAAACAATCATAGTAACCCCGGTTGAGGGTAAGATATATGTGATAAAAGAATTGATTTGGTCGATGAAGTTTGATGTTATTGGTTGCTAAAATGTCCTCAAAACTATCATAGTAACCCCGGTTGAGGGTAAGATATATGTGATAAAAGAATTGATTTGGTCGATGAAGTTTGATGTTATTGGTTGCTAAAATGTCCTCAAAACTATCATAGTAACCCCGGTTGAGGGTAAGATATATGTGATAAAAGAATTGATTTGGTCGATGAAGTTTGATGTTATTGGTTGCTAAAATGTCCTCAAAACTATCATAGTAACCCCGGTTGAGGGTAAGATATATGTGATAAAAGAATTGATTTGGTCGATGAAGTTTGATGTTATTGGTTGCTAAAATGTGCTCAAAACTATCATAGTAACCCCGGTTGAGGGTAAGATATTTGTGATAAAAGAATTGATTTGGTCGATGAAGTTTGATGTTATTGGTTGCTAAAATGTCATCAAAACAATCATAGTAACCCCGGTTGAAGGTAAGATATATGTGATAAAAGAATTGATTTGGTCGATGAAGTTTGATGTTATTAGTTGCTAAAATGTCCTCAAAACTATCATAGTAACCCCGGTTGAGGGTAAGATATATGTGATAAAAGAATTGATTTGGTCGATGAAGTTTGATGTTATTGGTTGCTAAAATGTCCTCAAAACTATCATAGTAACCCCGGTTGAAGGTAAGATATATGTGATAAAAGAATTGATTTGGTCGATGAAGTTTGATGTTATTGGTTGCTAAAATGTCCTCAAAACTATCATAGTAACCCCGGTTGAGGGTAAGATATATGTGATAAAAGAATTGATTTGGTCGATGAAGTTTGATGTTATTGGTTGCTAAAATGTCATCAAAACTATCATAGTAACCCCGGTTGAAGGTAAGATATATGTGATAAAAGAATTGATTTGGTCGATGAAGTTTGATGTTATTGGTTGCTAAAATGTCCTCAAAACTATCATAGTAACCCCGGTTGAGGGTAAGATATATGTGATAAAAGAATTGATTTGGTCGATGAAGTTTGATGTTATTAGTTGCTAAAATGTCCTCAAAACTATCATAGTAACCCCGGTTGAGGGTAAGATATATGTGATAAAAGAATTGATTTGGTCGATGAAGTTTGATGTTATTGGTTGCTAAAATGTCCTCAAAACTATCATAGTAACCCCGGTTGAGGGTAAGATATATGTGATAAAAGAATTGATTTGGTCGATGAAGTTTGATGTTATTGGTTGCTAAAATGTCCTCAAAACTATCATAGTAACCCCGGTTGAGGGTAAGATATATGTGATAAAAGAATTGATTTGGTCGATGAAGTTTGATGTTATTGGTTGCTAAAATGTCCTCAAAACTATCATAGTAACCCCGGTTGAGGGTAAGATATATGTGATAAAAGAATTGATTTGGTCGATGAAGTTTGATGTTATTGGTTGCTAAAATGTCCTCAAAACTATCATAGTAACCCCGGTTGAAGGTAAGATATATGTGATAAAAGAATTGATTTGGTCGATGAAGTTTGATGTTATTAGTTGCTAAAATGTCCTCAAAACTATCATAGTAACCCCGGTTGAGGGTAAGATATATGTGATAAAAGAATTGATTTGGTCGATGAAGTTTGATGTTATTGGTTGCTAAAATGTCCTCAAAACTATCATAGTAACCCCGGTTGAGGGTAAGATATATGTGATAAAAGAATTGATTTGGTCGATGAAGTTTGATGTTATTGGTTGCTAAAATGTCCTCAAAACTATCATAGTAACCCCGGTTGAGGGTAAGATATATGTGATAAAAGAATTGATTTGGTCGATGAAGTTTGATGTTATTGGTTGCTAAAATGTCCTCAAAACTATCATAGTAACCCCGGTTGAGGGTAAGATATATGTGATAAAAGAATTGATTTGGTCGATGAAGTTTGATGTTATTGGTTGCTAAAATGTCCTCAAAACTATCATAGTAACCCCGGTTGAAGGTAAGATATATGTGATAAAAGAATTGATTTGGTCGATGAAGTTTGATGTTATTGGTTGCTAAAATGTCATCAAAACTATCATAGTAACCCCGGTTGAAGGTAAGATATATGTGATAAAAGAATTGATTTGGTCGATGAAGTTTGATGTTATTAGTTGCTAAAATGTCCTCAAAACTATCATAGTAACCCCGGTTGAGGGTAAGATATATGTGATAAAAGAATTGATTTGGTCGATGAAGTTTGATGTTATTGGTTGCTAAAATGTCCTCAAAACTATCATAGTAACCCCGGTTGAGGGTAAGATATATGTGATAAAAGAATTGATTTGGTCGATGAAGTTTGATGTTATTGGTTGCTAAAATGTCCTCAAAACTATCATAGTAACCCCGGTTGAGGGTAAGATATATGTGATAAAAGAATTGATTTGGTCGATGAAGTTTGATGTTATTGGTTGCTAAAATGTCCTCAAAACTATCATAGTAACCCCGGTTGAGGGTAAGATATATGTGATAAAAGAATTGATTTGGTCGATGAAGTTTGATGTTATTGGTTGCTAAAATGTCCTCAAAACTATCATAGTAACCCCGGTTGAGGGTAAGATATATGTGATAAAAGAATTGATTTGGTCGATGAAGTTTGATGTTATTGGTTGCTAAAATGTCCTCAAAACTATCATAGTAACCCCGGTTGAGGGTAAGATATATGTGATAAAAGAATTGATTTGGTCGATGAAGTTTGATGTTATTGGTTGCTAAAATGTCCTCAAAACTATCATAGTAACCCCGGTTGAAGGTAAGATATATGTGATAAAAGAATTGATTTGGTCGATGAAGTTTGATGTTATTGGTTGCTAAAATGTCCTCAAAACTATCATAGTAACCCCGGTTGAGGGTAAGATATATGTGATAAAAGAATTGATTTGGTCGATGAAGTTTGATGTTATTGGTTGCTAAAATGTCCTCAAAACTATCATAGTAACCCCGGTTGAGGGTAAGATATATGTGATAAAAGAATTGATTTGGTCGATGAAGTTTGATGTTATTGGTTGCTAAAATGTCATCAAAACTATCATAGTAACCCCGGTTGAGGGTAAGATATATGTGATAAAAGAATTGATTTGGTCGATGAAGTTTGATGTTATTGGTTTCAAAATGTCCTCATAACTATCAGAGTAACCCCTGTTGAGGGTAAGATATATGTAATAAAAGAATTGATTTGGTCTATGAAGTTTGATGTTATTGGTTTCAAAATGTCCTCATAACTATCAGAGTAACCCCGGTTGAGGGTAAGATATATGTAATAAAAGAATTGATTTGGTCTATGAAGTTTGAAGTTATTGGTTTCAAAATGTCCTCATAACTATCAGAGTAACCCCGGTTGAGGGTAAGATATATGTGATAAAAGAATTGATTTGGTCTATGAAGTTTGAAGTTATTGGTTTCAAAATGTCCTCAAAACTATCAGAGTAACCCCGGTTGAGGGTAAGATATATGTGATAAAAGAATTGATTTGGTCTATGAAGTTTGAAGTTATTGGTTTCAAAATGTCCTCAAAACTATCAGAGTAACCCCGGTTGAGGGTAAGATATATGTAATAAAAGAATTGATTTGGTCTATGAAGTTTGAAGTTATTAGTTTCAAAATGTCCTCATAACTATCAGAGTAACCCCGGTTGAGGGTAAGATATATGTAATAAAATAATTGATTTGGTCTATGAAGTTTGAAGTTATTGGTTTCAAAATGTCCTCATAACTATCAGAGTAACCCTGGTTGAGGGTAAGATATATGTAATAACAGAATTGATTTGGTCTATGAAGTTTGAAGTTATTGGTTTCAAAATGTCCTCATAACTATCAGAGTAACCCCGGTTGAGGGTAAGATATATGTAATAAAAGAATTGATTTGGTCTATGAAGTTTGAAGTTATTGGTTTCAAAATGTCCTCATAACTACTAGAGACACCCCGGTTGAGGGTAAGATATATGTAATAAAAGAATTGATTTGGTCTATGAAGTTTGAAGTTATTG
This sequence comes from Sepiola atlantica, assembly GCA_963556195.1. NCBI lineage: Eukaryota > Metazoa > Mollusca > Cephalopoda > Sepiida > Sepiolidae > Sepiola > Sepiola atlantica. Next base: position 60,634,966 of record OY744549.1, on the reverse strand, counting down.
GTTTCAAAATGTCCTCATAACTACTAGAGACACCCCGGTTGAGGGTAAGATATATGTAATAAAAGAATTGATTTGGTCTATGAAGTTTGAAGTTATTAGTTTCAAAATGTCCTCATAACTATCAGAGTAACCCCGGTTGAGGGTAAGATATATGTAATAAAAGAATTGATTTGGTCTATGAAGTTTGAAGTTATTAGTTTCAAAATGTCCTCATAACTATCAGAGTAACCCCGGTTGAGGGTAAGATATATGTAATAAAAGAATTGATTTGGTCTATGAAGTTTGAAGTTATTGGTTTCAAAATGTCCTCATAACTATCAGAGTAACCCTGGTTGAGGGTAAGATATATGTAATAAAAGAATTGATTTGGTCTATGAAGTTTGAAGTTATTGGTTTCAAAATGTCCTCATAACTATCAGAGTAACCCCGGTTGAGGGTAAGATATATGTAATAAAAGAATTGATTTGGTCTATGAAGTTTGAAGTTATTGGTTTCAAAATGTCCTCATAACTACTAGAGACACCCCGGTTGAGGGTAAGATATATGTAATAAAAGAATTGATTTGGTCTATGAAGTTTGAAGTTATTGGTTTCAAAATGTCCTCATAACTATCAGAGTAACCCCGGTTGAGGGTAAGATATATGTAATTAAAGAATTGATTTGGTCTATGAAGTTTGAAGTTATTGGTTTCAAAATATCCTCATAACTATCAGAGTAACCCCGGTTGAGGGTAAGATATATGTAATAAAAGAATTGATTTGGTCTATGAAGTTTGAAGTTATTGGTTTCAAAATGTCCTCATAACAATCAGAGTAACCCCGGTTTAGGGTAAGATATATGTAATAAAAGAATTGATTTGGTCTATGAAGTTTGAAGTTATTGGTTTCAAAATGTCCTCATAACTATCAGAGTAACCCCGGTTGAGGGTAAGATATATGTGATAAAAGAATTGATTTGGTCTATGAAGTTTGAAGTTATTGGTTTCAAAATGTCCTCGTAACTATCAGAGTAACCCCGGTTGAGGGTAAGATATATGTGATAAAAGAATTGATTTGGTCTATGAAGTTTGAAGTTATTGGTTTCAAAATGTCCTCATAACTATCAGAGTAACCCCGGTTGAGGGTAAGATATATGTGATAAAAGAATTGATTTGGTCTATGAAGTTTGAAGTTATTGGTTTCAAAATGTCCTCATAACTATCAGAGTAACCCCGGTTGAGGGTAAGATATATGTGATAAAAGAATTGATTTGGTCTATGAAGTTTGAAGTTATTGGTTTCAAAATGTCCTCATGACTATCAGAGTGACCCCGGTTGAGGATAGGATATATGTAATAAAAGAATTGATTTGGTCTATGAAGTTTGAAGTTATTGGTTTCAAAATGTCCTCGTAACTATCAGAGTAACCCCGGTTGAAGGTAAGATATATGTAATAAAAGAATTGATTTGGTCTATGAAGTTTGAAGTTATTGGTTTCAAAATGTCCTCGTAACTATCAGAGTAACTTCGGTTGAAGGTAAGATATATGTGATAAAAGAATTGATTTGGTCTATGAAGTTTGAAGTTATTGGTTTCAAAATGTCCTCATGACTATCAGAGTAACCCCGGTTGAAGGTAAGATATATGTGATAAAAGAATTGATTTGGTCTATGAAGTTTGAAGTTATTGGTTTCAAAATGTCCTCGTAACTATCAGAGTAACCCCGGTTGAAGGTAAGATATATGTGATAAAAGAATTGATTTGGTCTATGAAGTTTGAAGTTATTGGTTTCAAAATGTCATCATAACTATCAGAGTAACCCCGGTTGAGGGTAAGATATATGTAATAAAAGAATTGATTTGGTCTATGAAGTTTGAAGTTATTGGTTTCAAAATGTCCTCATGACTATCAGAGTAACCCCGGTTGAGGGTAAGATATATGTAATAAAAGAATTGATTTGGTCTATGAAGTTTGAAGTTATTGGTTTCAAAATAGCCTCAAAACTATCAGAGTAACCCCGGTTGAGGGTAAGATATATGTGATAAAAGAATTGATTTGGTCTATGAAGTTTGATGTTATTGGTTTCAAAATGTCCTCGTAACTATCAGAGTAACCCCGGTTGAAGGTAAGATATATGTAATAAAAGAATTGATTTGGTCTATGAAGTTTGAAGTTATTGGTTTCAAAATGTCCTCATAACTATCAGAGTAACCCCGGTTAAGGGTAAGATATATGTGATAAAAGAATTGATTTGGTCTATGAAGTTTGAAGTTATTGGTTTCAAAATGTCCTCATAACTATCAGAGTAACCCCGGTTGAGGGTAAGATATATGTAATAAAAGAATTAATTTGGTCTATGAAGTTTGAAGTTATTGGTTTCAAAATGTCCTCATAACTATCATAGTAACCCCGGTTAAGGGTAAGATATATGTGATAAAAGAATTGATTTGGTCTATGAAGTTTGAAGTTATTGGTTTCAAAATGTCCTCGTAACTATCAGGGTAACCCCGGTTGAGGGTAAGATATATGTAATAAAAGAATTGATTTGGTCTATGAAGTTTGAAGTTATTGGTTTCAAAATGTCCTCATGACTATCAGAGTAACCCCGGTTGAGGGTAAGATATATGTAATAAAAGAATTGATTTGGTCTATGAAGTTTGAAGTTATTGGTTTCAAAATGTCCTCATAACTATCAGAGTAACCCCGGTTGAGGGTAAGATATATGTGATAAAAGAATTTATTTGGTCTATGAAGTTTGAAGTTATTGGTTTCAAAATGTCCTCATAACTATCAGAGTAACCCCGGTTAAGGGTAAGATATATGTGATAAAAGAATTGATTTGGTCTATGAAGTTTGAAGTTATTGGTGTCAAAATGTCTTCATAATTATCAGAGTAACCCCGGTTGAGGGTAAGATATATGTGATAAAAGAATTGATTTGGTCTATGAAGTTTGAAGTTATTAGTTGCTTAAATGTCCTCAAAACTATCATAGTAACCCCGGTTGAGGGTAAGATATATGTGATAAAAGAATTGATTTGGTCTATGAAGTTATAAGTTATTAGTTGCTAAAATGTGCTCAAAACTATCATAGTAACCCCGGTTGAGGGTAAGATATATGTGATAAAAGAATTGATTTGGTCTATGAAGTTTGAAGTTATTAGTTGCTAAAATGTGCTCAAAACTATCATAGTAACCCCGGTTGAGGGTAAGATATATGTGATAAAAGAATTGATTTGGTCTATGAAGTTTGAAGTTATTAGTTGCTAAAATGTGCTCAAAACTATCATAGTAACCCCGGTTGAGGGTAAGATATATGTGATAAAAGAATTGATTTGGTCTATGAAGTTTGAAGTTATTAGTTGCTAAAATGTGCTCAAAACTATCATAGTAACCCCGGTTGAGGGTAAGATATATGTGATAAAAGAATTAATTTGGTCTATGAAGTTTGAAGTTATTAGTTGCTAAAATGTGCTCAAAACTATCATAGTAACCCCGGTTGAAGGTAAGATATATGTGATAAAAGAATTGATTTGGTCTATGAAGTTTGAAGTTATTAGTTGCTAAAATGTGCTCAAAACTATCATAGTAACCCCGGTTGAGGGTAAGATATATGTGATAAAAGAATTGATTTGGTCTATGAAGTTTGAAGTTATTAGTTGCTAAAATGTCCTCAAAACTATCATAGTAACCCTGGTTGAGGGTAAGATATATGTGATAAAAGAATTGATTTGGTCTATGAAGTTTGAAGTTATTAGTTGCTAAAATGTGCTCAAAACTATCAGAGTAACCCCGGTTGAGGGTAAGATATATGTGATAAAAGAATTGATTTGGTCTATGAAGTTTGAAGTTATTAGTTGCTAAAATGTCCTCAAAACTATCATAGTAACCCCGGTTGAGGGTAAGATATATGTGATAAAAGAATTGATTTGGTCTATGAAGTTTGAAGTTATTGGTTTCAAAATGTGCTCAAAACTATCATAGTAACCCCGGTTGAGGGTAAGATATATGTGATAAAAGAATTGATTTGGTCTATGAAGTTTGAAGTTATTAGTTGCTAAAATGTCCTCAAAACTATCATAGTAACCCCGGTTGAGGGTAAGATATATGTGATAAAAGAATTGATTTGGTCTATGAAGTTTGAAGTTATTGGTTTCAAAATGTCCTCGTAACTATCAGAGTAACCCCGGTTGAGGGTAAGATATATGTGATAAAAGAATTGATTTGGTCTATGAAGTTTGAAGTTATTGGTTTCAAAATGTCCTCATAACAATCAGAGTAACCCCGGTTTAGGGTAAGATATATGTAATAAAAGAATTGATTTGGTCTATGAAGTTTGAAGTTATTGGTTTCAAAATGTCCTCATAACTATCAGAGTAACCCCGGTTGAGGGTAAGATATATGTGATAAAAGAATTGATTTGGTCTATGAAGTTTGAAGTTATTGGTTTCAAAATGTCCTCGTAACTATCAGAGTAACCCCGGTTGAGGGTAAGATATATGTGATAAAAGAATTGATTTGGTCTATGAAGTTTGAAGTTATTGGTTTCAAAATGTCCTCATAACTATCAGAGTAACCCCGGTTGAGGGTAAGATATATGTGATAAAAGAATTGATTTGGTCTATGAAGTTTGAAGTTATTGGTTTCAAAATGTCCTCATAACTATCAGAGTAACCCCGGTTGAGGGTAAGATATATGTGATAAAAGAATTGATTTGGTCTATGAAGTTTGAAGTTATTGGTTTCAAAATGTCCTCATGACTATCAGAGTGACCCCGGTTGAGGATAGGATATATGTAATAAAAGAATTGATTTGGTCTATGAAGTTTGAAGTTATTGGTTTCAAAATGTCCTCGTAACTATCAGAGTAACCCCGGTTGAAGGTAAGATATATGTAATAAAAGAATTGATTTGGTCTATGAAGTTTGAAGTTATTGGTTTCAAAATGTCCTCGTAACTATCAGAGTAACCCCGGTTGAAGGTAAGATATATGTGATAAAAGAATTGATTTGGTCTATGAAGTTTGAAGTTATTGGTTTCAAAATGTCCTCATGACTATCAGAGTAACCCCGGTTGAAGGTAAGATATATGTGATAAAAGAATTGATTTGGTCTATGAAGTTTGAAGTTATTGGTTTCAAAATGTCCTCGTAACTATCAGAGTAACCCCGGTTGAAGGTAAGATATATGTGATAAAAGAATTGATTTGGTCTATGAAGTTTGAAGTTATTGGTTTCAAAATGTCATCATAACTATCAGAGTAACCCCGGTTGAGGGTAAGATATATGTAATAAAAGAATTGATTTGGTCTATGAAGTTTGAAGTTATTGGTTTCAAAATGTCCTCATGACTATCAGAGTAACCCCGGTTGAGGGTAAGATATATGTAATAAAAGAATTGATTTGGTCTATGAAGTTTGAAGTTATTGGTTTCAAAATAGCCTCAAAACTATCAGAGTAACCCCGGTTGAGGGTAAGATATATGTGATAAAAGAATTGATTTGGTCTATGAAGTTTGATGTTATTGGTTTCAAAATGTCCTCGTAACTATCAGAGTAACCCCGGTTGAAGGTAAGATATATGTAATAAAAGAATTGATTTGGTCTATGAAGTTTGAAGTTATTGGTTTCAAAATGTCCTCATAACTATCAGAGTAACCCCGGTTAAGGGTAAGATATATGTGATAAAAGAATTGATTTGGTCTATGAAGTTTGAAGTTATTGGTTTCAAAATGTCCTCATAACTATCAGAGTAACCCCGGTTGAGGGTAAGATATATGTAATAAAAGAATTAATTTGGTCTATGAAGTTTGAAGTTATTGGTTTCAAAATGTCCTCATAACTATCATAGTAACCCCGGTTAAGGGTAAGATATATGTGATAAAAGAATTGATTTGGTCTATGAAGTTTGAAGTTATTGGTTTCAAAATGTCCTCGTAACTATCAGGGTAACCCCGGTTGAGGGTAAGATATATGTAATAAAAGAATTGATTTGGTCTATGAAGTTTGAAGTTATTGGTTTCAAAATGTCCTCATGACTATCAGAGTAACCCCGGTTGAGGGTAAGATATATGTAATAAAAGAATTGATTTGGTCTATGAAGTTTGAAGTTATTGGTTTCAAAATGTCCTCATAACTATCAGAGTAACCCCGGTTGAGGGTAAGATATATGTGATAAAAGAATTTATTTGGTCTATGAAGTTTGAAGTTATTGGTTTCAAAATGTCCTCATAACTATCAGAGTAACCCCGGTTAAGGGTAAGATATATGTGATAAAAGAATTGATTTGGTCTATGAAGTTTGAAGTTATTGGTGTCAAAATGTCTTCATAATTATCAGAGTAACCCCGGTTGAGGGTAAGATATATGTGATAAAAGAATTGATTTGGTCTATGAAGTTTGAAGTTATTAGTTGCTTAAATGTCCTCAAAACTATCATAGTAACCCCGGTTGAGGGTAAGATATATGTGATAAAAGAATTGATTTGGTCTATGAAGTTATAAGTTATTAGTTGCTAAAATGTGCTCAAAACTATCATAGTAACCCCGGTTGAGGGTAAGATATATGTGATAAAAGAATTGATTTGGTCTATGAAGTTTGAAGTTATTAGTTGCTAAAATGTGCTCAAAACTATCATAGTAACCCCGGTTGAGGGTAAGATATATGTGATAAAAGAATTGATTTGGTCTATGAAGTTTGAAGTTATTAGTTGCTAAAATGTGCTCAAAACTATCATAGTAACCCCGGTTGAGGGTAAGATATATGTGATAAAAGAATTGATTTGGTCTATGAAGTTTGAAGTTATTAGTTGCTAAAATGTGCTCAAAACTATCATAGTAACCCCGGTTGAGGGTAAGATATATGTGATAAAAGAATTAATTTGGTCTATGAAGTTTGAAGTTATTAGTTGCTAAAATGTGCTCAAAACTATCATAGTAACCCCGGTTGAAGGTAAGATATATGTGATAAAAGAATTGATTTGGTCTATGAAGTTTGAAGTTATTAGTTGCTAAAATGTGCTCAAAACTATCATAGTAACCCCGGTTGAGGGTAAGATATATGTGATAAAAGAATTGATTTGGTCTATGAAGTTTGAAGTTATTAGTTGCTAAAATGTCCTCAAAACTATCATAGTAACCCCGGTTGAGGGTAAGATATATGTGATAAAAGAATTGATTTGGTCTATGAAGTTTGAAGTTATTAGTTGCTAAAATGTGCTCAAAACTATCAGAGTAACCCCGGTTGAGGGTAAGATATATGTGATAAAAGAATTGATTTGGTCTATGAAGTTTGAAGTTATTAGTTGCTAAAATGTCCTCAAAACTATCATAGTAACCCCGGTTGAGGGTAAGATATATGTGATAAAAGAATTGATTTGGTCTATGAAGTTTGAAGTTATTGGTTTCAAAATGTGCTCAAAACTATCATAGTAACCCCGGTTGAGGGTAAGATATATGTGATAAAAGAATTGATTTGGTCTATGAAGTTTGAAGTTATTAGTTGCTAAAATGTCCTCAAAACTATCATAGTAACCCCGGTTGAGGGTAAGATATATGTGATAAAAGAATTGATTTGGTCTATGAAGTTTGAAGTTATTAGTTGCTAAAATGTCCTCAAAACTATCATAGTAACCCCGGTTGAGGGTAAGATATATGTGATAAAAGAATTGATTTGGTCTATGAAGTTTGAAGTTATTGGTTTCAAAATGTGCTCAAAACTATCATAGTAACCCCGGTTGAGGGTAAGATATATGTGATAAAAGAATTGATTTGGTCTATGAAGTTTGAAGTTATTAGTTGCTAAAATGTGCTCAAAACTATCATAGTAACCCCGGTTGAGGGTAAGATATATGTGATAAAAGAATTGATTTGGTCTATGAAGTTTGAAGTTATTGGTTTCAAAATGTCCTCAAAACTATCATAGTAACCCCGGTTGAGGGTAAGATATATGTGATAAAAGAATTAATTTGGTCTATGAAGTTTGAAGTTATTAGTTGCTTAAATGTCCTCAAAACTATCATAGTAACCCCGGTTGAGGGTAAGATATATGTGATAAAAGAATTGATTTGGTCTATGAAGTTTGAAGTTATTAGTTGCTAAAATGTGCTCAAAACTATCATAGTAACCCCGGTTGAGGGTAAGACATATGTGATAAAAGAATTGATTTGGTCTATGAAGTTTGAAGTTATTAGTTGCTAAAATGTGCTCAAAACTATCATAGTAACCCCGGTTGAGGGTAAGATATATGTGATAAAAGAATTGATTTGGTCTATGAAGTTTGAAGTTATTAGTTGCTAAAATGTGCTCAAAACTATCATAGTAACCCCGGTTGAAGGTAAGATATATGTGATAAAAGAATTGATTTGGTCTATGAAGTTTGAAGTTATTAGTTGCTAAAATGTGCTCAAAACTATCATAGTAACCCCGGTTGAGGGTAAGATATATGTGATAAAAGAATTGATTTGGTCTATGAAGTTTGAAGTTATTGGTTTCAAAATGTCCTCATAACTATCAGAGTAACCCCGGTTAAGGGTAAGATATATGTGATAAAAGAATTGATTTGGTCTATGAAGTTTGAAGTTATTGGTGTCAAAATGTCTTCATAATTATCAGAGTAACCCCGGTTGAGGGTAAGATATATGTGATAAAAGAATTGATTTGGTCTATGAAGTTTGAAGTTATTAGTTGCTTAAATGTCCTCAAAACTATCATAGTAACCCCGGTTGAGGGTAAGATATATGTGATAAAAGAATTGATTTGGTCTATGAAGTTATAAGTTATTAGTTGCTAAAATGTGCTCAAAACTATCATAGTAACCCCGGTTGAGGGTAAGATATATGTGATAAAAGAATTGATTTGGTCTATGAAGTTTGAAGTTATTAGTTGCTAAAATGTGCTCAAAACTATCATAGTAACCCCGGTTGAGGGTAAGATATATGTGATAAAAGAATTGATTTGGTCTATGAAGTTTGAAGTTATTAGTTGCTAAAATGTGCTCAAAACTATCATAGTAACCCCGGTTGAGGGTAAGATATATGTGATAAAAGAATTGATTTGGTCTATGAAGTTTGAAGTTATTAGTTGCTAAAATGTGCTCAAAACTATCATAGTAACCCCGGTTGAGGGTAAGATATATGTGATAAAAGAATTAATTTGGTCTATGAAGTTTGAAGTTATTAGTTGCTAAAATGTGCTCAAAACTATCATAGTAACCCCGGTTGAAGGTAAGATATATGTGATAAAAGAATTGATTTGGTCTATGAAGTTTGAAGTTATTAGTTGCTAAAATGTGCTCAAAACTATCATAGTAACCCCGGTTGAGGGTAAGATATATGTGATAAAAGAATTGATTTGGTCTATGAAGTTTGAAGTTATTAGTTGCTAAAATGTCCTCAAAACTATCATAGTAACCCCGGTTGAGGGTAAGATATATGTGATAAAAGAATTGATTTGGTCTATGAAGTTTGAAGTTATTAGTTGCTAAAATGTGCTCAAAACTATCAGAGTAACCCCGGTTGAGGGTAAGATATATGTGATAAAAGAATTGATTTGGTCTATGAAGTTTGAAGTTATTAGTTGCTAAAATGTCCTCAAAACTATCATAGTAACCCCGGTTGAGGGTAAGATATATGTGATAAAAGAATTGATTTGGTCTATGAAGTTTGAAGTTATTGGTTTCAAAATGTCCTCGTAACTATCATAGTAACCCCGGTTGAGGGTAAGATATATGTGATAAAAGAATTGATTTGGTCTATGAAGTTTGAAGTTATTAGTTGCTAAAATGTCCTCAAAACTATCATAGTAACCCCGGTTGAGGGTAAGATATATGTGATAAAAGAATTGATTTGGTCTATGAAGTTTGAAGTTATTAGTTGCTAAAATGTCCTCAAAACTATCATAGTAACCCCGGTTGAGGGTAAGATATATGTGATAAAAGAATTGATTTGGTCTATGAAGTTTGAAGTTATTGGTTTCAAAATGTCCTCGTAACTATCAGAGTAACCCCGGTTGAAGGTAAGATATATGTAATAAAAGAATTGATTTGGTCTATGAAGTTTGAAGTTATTGGTTTCAAAATGTCCTCGTAACTATCAGAGTAACCCCGGTTGAAGGTAAGATATATGTGATAAAAGAATTGATTTGGTCTATGAAGTTTGAAGTTATTGGTTTCAAAATGTCCTCATGACTATCAGAGTAACCCCGGTTGAAGGTAAGATATATGTGATAAAAGAATTGATTTGGTCTATGAAGTTTGAAGTTATTGGTTTCAAAATGTCCTCGTAACTATCAGAGTAACCCCGGTTGAAGGTAAGATATATGTGATAAAAGAATTGATTTGGTCTATGAAGTTTGAAGTTATTGGTTTCAAAATGTCATCATAACTATCAGAGTAACCCCGGTTGAGGGTAAGATATATGTAATAAAAGAATTGATTTGGTCTATGAAGTTTGAAGTTATTGGTTTCAAAATGTCCTCATGACTATCAGAGTAACCCCGGTTGAGGGTAAGATATATGTAATAAAAGAATTGATTTGGTCTATGAAGTTTGAAGTTATTGGTTTCAAAATAGCCTCAAAACTATCAGAGTAACCCCGGTTGAGGGTAAGATATATGTGATAAAAGAATTGATTTGGTCTATGAAGTTTGATGTTATTGGTTTCAAAATGTCCTCGTAACTATCAGAGTAACCCCGGTTGAAGGTAAGATATATGTAATAAAAGAATTGATTTGGTCTATGAAGTTTGAAGTTATTGGTTTCAAAATGTCCTCATAACTATCAGAGTAACCCCGGTTAAGGGTAAGATATATGTGATAAAAGAATTGATTTGGTCTATGAAGTTTGAAGTTATTGGTTTCAAAATGTCCTCATAACTATCAGAGTAACCCCGGTTGAGGGTAAGATATATGTAATAAAAGAATTAATTTGGTCTATGAAGTTTGAAGTTATTGGTTTCAAAATGTCCTCATAACTATCATAGTAACCCCGGTTAAGGGTAAGATATATGTGATAAAAGAATTGATTTGGTCTATGAAGTTTGAAGTTATTGGTTTCAAAATGTCCTCGTAACTATCAGGGTAACCCCGGTTGAGGGTAAGATATATGTAATAAAAGAATTGATTTGGTCTATGAAGTTTGAAGTTATTGGTTTCAAAATGTCCTCATGACTATCAGAGTAACCCCGGTTGAGGGTAAGATATATGTAATAAAAGAATTGATTTGGTCTATGAAGTTTGAAGTTATTGGTTTCAAAATGTCCTCATAACTATCAGAGTAACCCCGGTTGAGGGTAAGATATATGTGATAAAAGAATTTATTTGGTCTATGAAGTTTGAAGTTATTGGTTTCAAAATGTCCTCATAACTATCAGAGTAACCCCGGTTAAGGGTAAGATATATGTGATAAAAGAATTGATTTGGTCTATGAAGTTTGAAGTTATTGGTGTCAAAATGTCTTCATAATTATCAGAGTAACCCCGGTTGAGGGTAAGATATATGTGATAAAAGAATTGATTTGGTCTATGAAGTTTGAAGTTATTAGTTGCTTAAATGTCCTCAAAACTATCATAGTAACCCCGGTTGAGGGTAAGATATATGTGATAAAAGAATTGATTTGGTCTATGAAGTTATAAGTTATTAGTTGCTAAAATGTGCTCAAAACTATCATAGTAACCCCGGTTGAGGGTAAGATATATGTGATAAAAGAATTGATTTGGTCTATGAAGTTTGAAGTTATTAGTTGCTAAAATGTGCTCAAAACTATCATAGTAACCCCGGTTGAGGGTAAGATATATGTGATAAAAGAATTGATTTGGTCTATGAAGTTTGAAGTTATTAGTTGCTAAAATGTGCTCAAAACTATCATAGTAACCCCGGTTGAGGGTAAGATATATGTGATAAAAGAATTGATTTGGTCTATGAAGTTTGAAGTTATTAGTTGCTAAAATGTGCTCAAAACTATCATAGTAACCCCGGTTGAGGGTAAGATATATGTGATAAAAGAATTAATTTGGTCTATGAAGTTTGAAGTTATTAGTTGCTAAAATGTGCTCAAAACTATCATAGTAACCCCGGTTGAAGGTAAGATATATGTGATAAAAGAATTGATTTGGTCTATGAAGTTTGAAGTTATTAGTTGCTAAAATGTGCTCAAAACTATCATAGTAACCCCGGTTGAGGGTAAGATATATGTGATAAAAGAATTGATTTGGTCTATGAAGTTTGAAGTTATTAGTTGCTAAAATGTCCTCAAAACTATCATAGTAACCCCGGTTGAGGGTAAGATATATGTGATAAAAGAATTGATTTGGTCTATGAAGTTTGAAGTTATTAGTTGCTAAAATGTGCTCAAAACTATCAGAGTAACCCCGGTTGAGGGTAAGATATATGTGATAAAAGAATTGATTTGGTCTATGAAGTTTGAAGTTATTAGTTGCTAAAATGTCCTCAAAACTATCATAGTAACCCCGGTTGAGGGTAAGATATATGTGATAAAAGAATTGATTTGGTCTATGAAGTTTGAAGTTATTGGTTTCAAAATGTGCTCAAAACTATCATAGTAACCCCGGTTGAGGGTAAGATATATGTGATAAAAGAATTGATTTGGTCTATGAAGTTTGAAGTTATTAGTTGCTAAAATGTCCTCAAAACTATCATAGTAACCCCGGTTGAGGGTAAGATATATGTGATAAAAGAATTGATTTGGTCTATGAAGTTTGAAGTTATTAGTTGCTAAAATGTCCTCAAAACTATCATAGTAACCCCGGTTGAGGGTAAGATATATGTGATAAAAGAATTGATTTGGTCTATGAAGTTTGAAGTTATTGGTTTCAAAATGTGCTCAAAACTATCATAGTAACCCCGGTTGAGGGTAAGATATATGTGATAAAAGAATTGATTTGGTCTATGAAGTTTGAAGTTATTAGTTGCTAAAATGTGCTCAAAACTATCATAGTAACCCCGGTTGAGGGTAAGATATATGTGATAAAAGAATTGATTTGGTCTATGAAGTTTGAAGTTATTGGTTTCAAAATGTCCTCAAAACTATCATAGTAACCCCGGTTGAGGGTAAGATATATGTGATAAAAGAATTAATTTGGTCTATGAAGTTTGAAGTTATTAGTTGCTTAAATGTCCTCAAAACTATCATAGTAACCCCGGTTGAGGGTAAGATATATGTGATAAAAGAATTGATTTGGTCTATGAAGTTTGAAGTTATTAGTTGCTAAAATGTGCTCAAAACTATCATAGTAACCCCGGTTGAGGGTAAGACATATGTGATAAAAGAATTGATTTGGTCTATGAAGTTTGAAGTTATTAGTTGCTAAAATGTGCTCAAAACTATCATAGTAACCCCGGTTGAGGGTAAGATATATGTGATAAAAGAATTGATTTGGTCTATGAAGTTTGAAGTTATTAGTTGCTAAAATGTGCTCAAAACTATCATAGTAACCCCGGTTGAAGGTAAGATATATGTGATAAAAGAATTGATTTGGTCTATGAAGTTTGAAGTTATTAGTTGCTAAAATGTGCTCAAAACTATCATAGTAACCCCGGTTGAGGGTAAGATATATGTGATAAAAGAATTGATTTGGTCTATGAAGTTTGAAGTTATTGGTTTCAAAATGTCCTCATAACTATCAGAGTAACCCCGGTTAAGGGTAAGATATATGTGATAAAAGAATTGATTTGGTCTATGAAGTTTGAAGTTATTGGTGTCAAAATGTCTTCATAATTATCAGAGTAACCCCGGTTGAGGGTAAGATATATGTGATAAAAGAATTGATTTGGTCTATGAAGTTTGAAGTTATTAGTTGCTTAAATGTCCTCAAAACTATCATAGTAACCCCGGTTGAGGGTAAGATATATGTGATAAAAGAATTGATTTGGTCTATGAAGTTATAAGTTATTAGTTGCTAAAATGTGCTCAAAACTATCATAGTAACCCCGGTTGAGGGTAAGATATATGTGATAAAAGAATTGATTTGGTCTATGAAGTTTGAAGTTATTAGTTGCTAAAATGTGCTCAAAACTATCATAGTAACCCCGGTTGAGGGTAAGATATATGTGATAAAAGAATTGATTTGGTCTATGAAGTTTGAAGTTATTAGTTGCTAAAATGTGCTCAAAACTATCATAGTAACCCCGGTTGAGGGTAAGATATATGTGATAAAAGAATTGATTTGGTCTATGAAGTTTGAAGTTATTAGTTGCTAAAATGTGCTCAAAACTATCATAGTAACCCCGGTTGAGGGTAAGATATATGTGATAAAAGAATTAATTTGGTCTATGAAGTTTGAAGTTATTAGTTGCTAAAATGTGCTCAAAACTATCATAGTAACCCCGGTTGAAGGTAAGATATATGTGATAAAAGAATTGATTTGGTCTATGAAGTTTGAAGTTATTAGTTGCTAAAATGTGCTCAAAACTATCATAGTAACCCCGGTTGAGGGTAAGATATATGTGATAAAAGAATTGATTTGGTCTATGAAGTTTGAAGTTATTAGTTGCTAAAATGTCCTCAAAACTATCATAGTAACCCCGGTTGAGGGTAAGATATATGTGATAAAAGAATTGATTTGGTCTATGAAGTTTGAAGTTATTAGTTGCTAAAATGTGCTCAAAACTATCAGAGTAACCCCGGTTGAGGGTAAGATATATGTGATAAAAGAATTGATTTGGTCTATGAAGTTTGAAGTTATTAGTTGCTAAAATGTCCTCAAAACTATCATAGTAACCCCGGTTGAGGGTAAGATATATGTGATAAAAGAATTGATTTGGTCTATGAAGTTTGAAGTTATTGGTTTCAAAATGTGCTCAAAACTATCATAGTAACCCCGGTTGAGGGTAAGATATATGTGATAAAAGAATTGATTTGGTCTATGAAGTTTGAAGTTATTGGTTTCAAAATGTGCTCAAAACTATCATAGTAACCCCGGTTGAGGGTAAGATATATGTGATAAAAGAATTGATTTGGTCTATGAAGTTTGAAGTTATTGGTTTCAAAATGTGCTCAAAACTATCATAGTAACCCCGGTTGAGGGTAAGATATATGTGATAAAAGAATTGATTTGGTCTATGAAGTTTGAAGTTATTGGTTTCAAAATGTCCTCAAAACTATCATAGTAACCCCGGTTGAGGGTAAGATATATGTGATAAAAGAATTGATTTGGTCTATGAAGTTTGAAGTTATTGGTTTCAAAATGTCCTCGTAACTATCATAGTAACCCCGGTTGAGGGTAAGATATATGTGATAAAAGAATTGATTTGGTCTATGAAGTTTGAAGTTATTAGTTGCTAAAATGTCCTCAAAACTATCATAGTAACCCCGGTTGAGGGTAAGATATATGTGATAAAAGAATTGATTTGGTCTATGAAGTTTGAAGTTATTAGTTGCTAAAATGTCCTCAAAACTATCATAGTAACCCCGGTTGAGGGTAAGATATATGTGATAAAAGAATTGATTTGGTCTATGAAGTTTGAAGTTATTGGTTTCAAAATGTGCTCAAAACTATCATAGTAACCCCGGTTGAGGGTAAGATATATGTGATAAAAGAATTGATTTGGTCTATGAAGTTTGAAGTTATTAGTTGCTAAAATGTGCTCAAAACTATCATAGTAACCCCGGTTGAGGGTAAGATATATGTGATAAAAGAATTGATTTGGTCTATGAAGTTTGAAGTTATTGGTTTCAAAATGTCCTCAAAACTATCATAGTAACCCCGGTTGAGGGTAAGATATATGTGATAAAAGAATTAATTTGGTCTATGAAGTTTGAAGTTATTAGTTGCTTAAATGTCCTCAAAACTATCATAGTAACCCCGGTTGAGGGTAAGATATATGTGATAAAAGAATTGATTTGGTCTATGAAGTTTGAAGTTATTAGTTGCTAAAATGTGCTCAAAACTATCATAGTAACCCCGGTTGAGGGTAAGACATATGTGATAAAAGAATTGATTTGGTCTATGAAGTTTGAAGTTATTAGTTGCTAAAATGTGCTCAAAACTATCATAGTAACCCCGGTTGAGGGTAAGATATATGTGATAAAAGAATTGATTTGGTCTATGAAGTTTGAAGTTATTAGTTGCTAAAATGTGCTCAAAACTATCATAGTAACCCCGGTTGAAGGTAAGATATATGTGATAAAAGAATTGATTTGGTCTATGAAGTTTGAAGTTATTAGTTGCTAAAATGTGCTCAAAACTATCATAGTAACCCCGGTTGAAGGTAAGATATATGTGATAAAAGAATTGATTTGGTCTATGAAGTTTGAAGTTATTAGTTGCTAAAATGTCCTCAAAACTATCATAGTAACCCCGGTTGAGGGTAAGATATATGTGATAAAAGAATTGATTTGGTCTATGAAGTTTGAAGTTATTAGTTGCTAAAATGTGCTCAAAACTATCATAGTAACCCCGGTTGAGGGTAAGATATATGTGATAAAAGAATTGATTTGGTCTATGAAGTTTGAAGTTATTAGTTGCTAAAATGTCCTCAAAACTATCATAGTAACCCCGGTTGAGGGTAAGATATATGTGATAAAAGAATTGATTTGGTCTATGAAGTTTGAAGTTATTGGTTTCAAAATGTCCTCAAAACAATCATAGTAACCCCGGTTGAGGGTAAGATATATGTAATAAAAGAATTGATTTGGTCTATGAAGTTTGAAGATATTAGTTGCTAAAATGTCCTCAAAACTATCATAGTAACCCCGGTTGAGGGTAAGATATATGTGATAAAAGAATTGATTTGGTCTATGAAGTTTGAAGTTATTAGTTGCTAAAATGTGCTCAAAACTATCATAGTAACCCCGGTTGAGGGTAAGATATATGTGATAAAAGAATTGATTTGGTCTATGAAGTTTGAAGTTATTGGTTTCAAAATGTCCTCAAAACTATCATAGTAACCCCGGTTGAGGGTAAGATATATGTGATAAAAGAATTGATTTGGTCTATGAAGTTTGAAGTTATTAGTTGCTAAAATGTCCTCAAAACTATCATAGTAACCCCGGTTGAGGGTAAGATATATGTGATAAAAGAATTGATTTGGTCTATGAAGTTTAGAGTTATTAGTTGCTAAAATGTGCTCAAAACTATCACAGTAACCCCGGTTGAGGGTAAGATATATGTGATAAAAGAATTGATTTGGTCTATGAAGTTTGAAGTTATTAGTTGCTAAAATGTCCTCAAAATTATCATAGTAACCCCGGTTGAGGGTAAGATATATGTGATAAAAGAATTGATTTGGTCTATGAAGTTTGAAGTTATTAGTTGCTAAAATGTCCTCAAAACTATCATAGTAACCCCGGTTGAGGGTAAGATATATGTGATAAAAGAATTGATTTGGTCTATGAAGTTTGAAGTTATTAGTTGCTAAAATGTCCTCAAAACTATCATAGTAACCCCGGTTGAGGGTAAGATATATGTGATAAAAGAATTAATTTGGTCTATGAAGTTTGAAGTTATTGGTTTCAAATGTCATCATAACTATCAGAGTAACCCCGGTTGAGGGTAAGATATATGTGATAAAAGAATTAATTTGGTCTATGAAGTTTGAAGTCATTGGTTTCAAAATGTCCTCATAACTATCAGAGTAACCCCGGTTGAGGGTAAGATATATGACATAAAAGAATTGATTTGGTCTATGAAGTTTGAAGTTATTGGTTTCAAAATGTCCTCATAACTATCAAAGTAACCCCGGTTGAGGGTAAGATATATGTAATAAAAGAATTGATTTGGTCTATGAAGTTTGAAGTTATTGGTTTCAAATGTCATCATAACTATCAGAGTAACCCCGGTTGAGGGTAAGATATATGTGATAAAAGAATTGATTTGGTCTATGAAGTTTGAAGTTATTAGTTGCTAAAATGTCCTCAAAACTATCATAGTAACCCCGGTTGAGGGTAAGATATATGTGATAAAAGAATTGATTTGGTCTATGAAGTTTGAAGTTATTAGTTGCTAAAATGTCCTCAAAACTATCATAGTAACCCCGGTTGAGGGTAAGATATATGTGATAAAAGAATTGATTTGGTCTATGAAGTTTGAAGTTATTGGTTTCAAAATGTCCTCGTAACTTTCAGAGTAACCCCGGTTGAGGGTAAGATATATGTAATAAAAGAATTGATTTGGTCTATGAAGTTTGAAGTTATTGGTTTCAAATGTCATCATAACTATCAGAGTAACCCCGGTTGAGGGTAAGATATATGTGATAAAAGAATTAATTTGGTCTATGAAGTTTGAAGTTATTGGTTTCAAATGTCATCATAACTATCAGAGTAACCCCGGTTGAGGGTAAGATATATGTGATAAAAGAATTAATTTGGTCTATGAAGTTTGAAGTCATTGGTTTCAAAATGTCCTCATAACTATCAGAGTAACCCCGGTTGAGGGTAAGATATATGACATAAAAGAATTGATTTGGTCTATGAAGTTTTAAGTTATTGGTTTCAAAATGTCCTCATAACTATCAAAGTAACCCCGGTTGAGGGTAAGATATATGTAATAAAAGAATTGATTTGGTCTATGAAGTTTGAAGTTATTGGTTTCAAATGTCATCATAACTATCAGAGTAACCCCGGTTGAGGGTAAGATATATGTGATAAAAGAATTAATTTGGTCTATGAAGTTTGAAGTTATTGGTTTCAAAATGTCCTCATAACTATCAAAGTAACCCCGGTTGAGGGTAAGATATATGTGATAAAAGAATTGATTTTGTCTATGAAGTTTGAAGTTATTGGTTTCAAAATGTCCTCATAACTATCAGAGTAACCCCGGTTGAGGGTAAGATATATGTGATAAAAGAATTGATTTGGTCTATGAAGTTTGAAGTTATTGGTTTCAAAATGTCCTCATAACTATCAAAGTAACCCCGGTTGAGGGTAAGATATATGTGATAAAAGAATTGATTTGGTCTATGAAGTTTGAAGTTATTGGTTTCAAATGTCATCATAACTATCAGAGTAACCCCGGTTGAGGGTAAGATATATGTGATAAAAGAATTGATTTGGTCTATGAAGTTTGAAGTTATTAGTTGCTAAAATGTGCTCAAAACTATCATAGTAACCCCGGTTGAAGGTAAGATATATGTGATAAAAGAATTGATTTGGTCTATGAAGTTTGAAGTTATTAGTTGCTAAAATGTCCTCAAAACTATCATAGTAACCCCGGTTGAGGGTAAGATATATGTGATAAAAGAATTGATTTGGTCTATGAAGTTTGAAGTTATTAGTTGCTAAAATGTGCTCAAAACTATCATAGTAACCCCGGTTGAGGGTAAGATATATGTGATAAAAGAATTGATTTGGTCTATGAAGTTTGAAGTTATTAGTTGCTAAAATGTCCTCAAAACTATCATAGTAACCCCGGTTGAGGGTAAGATATATGTGATAAAAGAATTGATTTGGTCTATGAAGTTTGAAGTTATTGGTTTCAAAATGTCCTCAAAACAATCATAGTAACCCCGGTTGAGGGTAAGATATATGTAATAAAAGAATTGATTTGGTCTATGAAGTTTGAAGATATTAGTTGCTAAAATGTCCTCAAAACTATCATAGTAACCCCGGTTGAGGGTAAGATATATGTGATAAAAGAATTGATTTGGTCTATGAAGTTTGAAGTTATTAGTTGCTAAAATGTGCTCAAAACTATCATAGTAACCCCGGTTGAGGGTAAGATATATGTGATAAAAGAATTGATTTGGTCTATGAAGTTTGAAGTTATTGGTTTCAAAATGTCCTCAAAACTATCATAGTAACCCCGGTTGAGGGTAAGATATATGTGATAAAAGAATTGATTTGGTCTATGAAGTTTGAAGTTATTAGTTGCTAAAATGTCCTCAAAACTATCATAGTAACCCCGGTTGAGGGTAAGATATATGTGATAAAAGAATTGATTTGGTCTATGAAGTTTAGAGTTATTAGTTGCTAAAATGTGCTCAAAACTATCATAGTAACCCCGGTTGAGGGTAAGATATATGTGATAAAAGAATTGATTTGGTCTATGAAGTTTTAAGTTATTAGTTGCTAAAATGTCCTCAAAATTATCATAGTAACCCCGGTTGAGGGTAAGATATATGTGATAAAAGAATTGATTTGGTCTATGAAGTTTGAAGTTATTAGTTGCTAAAATGTCCTCAAAACTATCATAGTAACCCCGGTTGAGGGTAAGATATATGTGATAAAAGAATTGATTTGGTCTATGAAGTTTGAAGTTATTAGTTGCTAAAATGTCCTCAAAACTATCATAGTAACCCCGGTTGAGGGTAAGATATATGTGATAAAAGAATTGATTTGGTCTATGAAGTTTGAAGTTATTGGTTTCAAAATGTCCTCGTAACTTTCAGAGTAACCCCGGTTGAGGGTAAGATATATGTAATAAAAGAATTGATTTGGTCTATGAAGTTTGAAGTTATTGGTTTCAAATGTCATCATAACTATCAGAGTAACCCCGGTTGAGGGTAAGATATATGTGATAAAAGAATTAATTTGGTCTATGAAGTTTGAAGTTATTGGTTTCAAATGTCATCATAACTATCAGAGTAACCCCGGTTGAGGGTAAGATATATGTGATAAAAGAATTAATTTGGTCTATGAAGTTTGAAGTCATTGGTTTCAAAATGTCCTCATAACTATCAGAGTAACCCCGGTTGAGGGTAAGATATATGACATAAAAGAATTGATTTGGTCTATGAAGTTTGAAGTTATTGGTTTCAAAATGTCCTCATAACTATCAAAGTAACCCCGGTTGAGGGTAAGATATATGTAATAAAAGAATTGATTTGGTCTATGAAGTTTGAAGTTATTGGTTTCAAATGTCATCATAACTATCAGAGTAACCCCGGTTGAGGGTAAGATATATGTGATAAAAGAATTAATTTGGTCTATGAAGTTTGAAGTTATTGGTTTCAAAATGTCCTCATAACTATCAAAGTAACCCCGGTTGAGGGTAAGATATATGTGATAAAAGAATTGATTTTGTCTATGAAGTTTGAAGTTATTGGTTTCAAAATGTCCTCATAACTATCAGAGTAACCCCGGTTGAGGGTAAGATATATGTGATAAAAGAATTGATTTGGTCTATGAAGTTTGAAGTTATTGGTTTCAAATGTCATCATAACTATCAGAGTAACCCCGGTTGAGGGTAAGATATATGTAATAAAAGAATTAATTTGGTCTATGAAGTTTGAAGTTATTGGTTTCAAATGTCATCATAACTATCAGAGTAACCCCGGTTGAGGGTAAGATATATGTGATAAAAGAATTAATTTGGTCTATGAAGTTTGAAGTCATTGGTTTCAAAATGTCCTCATAACTATCAGAGTAACCCCGGTTGAGGGTAAGATATATGACATAAAAGAATTGATTTGGTCTATGAAGTTTTAAGTTATTGGTTTCAAAATGTCCTCATAACTATCAAAGTAACCCCGGTTGAGGGTAAGATATATGTAATAAAAGAATTGATTTGGTCTATGAAGTTTGAAGTTATTGGTTTCAAATGTCATCATAACTATCAGAGTAACCCCGGTTGAGGGTAAGATATATGTGATAAAAGAATTAATTTGGTCTATGAAGTTTGAAGTTATTGGTTTCAAAATGTCCTCATAACTATCAAAGTAACCCCGGTTGAGGGTAAGATATATGTGATAAAAGAATTGATTTTGTCTATGAAGTTTGAAGTTATTGGTTTCAAAATGTCCTCATAACTATCAGAGTAACCCCGGTTGAGGGTAAGATATATGTGATAAAAGAATTGATTTGGTCTATGAAGTTTGAAGTTATTGGTTTCAAAATGTCCTCATAACTATCAAAGTAACCCCGGTTGAGGGTAAGATATATGTGATAAAAGAATTGATTTGGTCTATGAAGTTTGAAGTTATTGGTTTCAAATGTCATCATAACTATCAGAGTAACCCCGGTTGAGGGTAAGATATATGTGATAAAAGAATTGATTTGGTCTATGAAGTTTGAAGTTATTAGTTGCTAAAATGTGCTCAAAACTATCATAGTAACCCCGGTTGAAGGTAAGATATATGTGATAAAAGAATTGATTTGGTCTATGAAGTTTGAAGTTATTAGTTGCTAAAATGTCCTCAAAACTATCATAGTAACCCCGGTTGAGGGTAAGATATATGTGATAAAAGAATTGATTTGGTCTATGAAGTTTGAAGTTATTAGTTGCTAAAATGTGCTCAAAACTATCATAGTAACCCCGGTTGAGGGTAAGATATATGTGATAAAAGAATTGATTTGGTCTATGAAGTTTGAAGTTATTAGTTGCTAAAATGTCCTCAAAACTATCATAGTAACCCCGGTTGAGGGTAAGATATATGTGATAAAAGAATTGATTTGGTCTATGAAGTTTGAAGTTATTGGTTTCAAAATGTCCTCAAAACAATCATAGGTACCCCGGTTGAGGGTAAGATATATGTAATAAAAGAATTGATTTGGTCTATGAAGTTTGAAGATATTAGTTGCTAAAATGTCCTCAAAACTATCATAGTAACCCCGGTTGAGGGTAAGATATATGTGATAAAAGAATTGATTTGGTCTATGAAGTTTGAAGTTATTAGTTGCTAAAATGTGCTCAAAACTATCATAGTAACCCCGGTTGAGGGTAAGATATATGTGATAAAAGAATTGATTTGGTCTATGAAGTTTGAAGTTATTGGTTTCAAAATGTCCTCAAAACTATCATAGTAACCCCGGTTGAGGGTAAGATATATGTGATAAAAGAATTGATTTGGTCTATGAAGTTTGAAGTTATTAGTTGCTAAAATGTCCTCAAAACTATCATAGTAACCCCGGTTGAGGGTAAGATATATGTGATAAAAGAATTGATTTGGTCTATGAAGTTTAGAGTTATTAGTTGCTAAAATGTGCTCAAAACTATCATAGTAACCCCGGTTGAGGGTAAGATATATGTGATAAAAGAATTGATTTGGTCTATGAAGTTTTAAGTTATTAGTTGCTAAAATGTCCTCAAAATTATCATAGTAACCCCGGTTGAGGGTAAGATATATGTGATAAAAGAATTGATTTGGTCTATGAAGTTTGAAGTTATTAGTTGCTAAAATGTCCTCAAAACTATCATAGTAACCCCGGTTGAGGGTAAGATATATGTGATAAAAGAATTGATTTGGTCTATGAAGTTTGAAGTTATTAGTTGCTAAAATGTCCTCAAAACTATCATAGTAACCCCGGTTGAGGGTAAGATATATGTGATAAAAGAATTGATTTGGTCTATGAAGTTTGAAGTTATTGGTTTCAAAATGTCCTCGTAACTTTCAGAGTAACCCCGGTTGAGGGTAAGATATATGTAATAAAAGAATTGATTTGGTCTATGAAGTTTGAAGTTATTGGTTTCAAATGTCATCATAACTATCAGAGTAACCCCGGTTGAGGGTAAGATATATGTGATAAAAGAATTAATTTGGTCTATGAAGTTTGAAGTTATTGGTTTCAAATGTCATCATAACTATCAGAGTAACCCCGGTTGAGGGTAAGATATATGTGATAAAAGAATTAATTTGGTCTATGAAGTTTGAAGTCATTGGTTTCAAAATGTCCTCATAACTATCAGAGTAACCCCGGTTGAGGGTAAGATATATGACATAAAAGAATTGATTTGGTCTATGAAGTTTGAAGTTATTGGTTTCAAAATGTCCTCATAACTATCAAAGTAACCCCGGTTGAGGGTAAGATATATGTAATAAAAGAATTGATTTGGTCTATGAAGTTTGAAGTTATTGGTTTCAAATGTCATCATAACTATCAGAGTAACCCCGGTTGAGGGTAAGATATATGTGATAAAAGAATTAATTTGGTCTATGAAGTTTGAAGTTATTGGTTTCAAAATGTCCTCATAACTATCAAAGTAACCCCGGTTGAGGGTAAGATATATGTGATAAAAGAATTGATTTTGTCTATGAAGTTTGAAGTTATTGGTTTCAAAATGTCCTCATAACTATCAGAGTAACCCCGGTTGAGGGTAAGATATATGTAATAAAAGAATTGATTTGGTCTATGAAGTTTGAAGTTATTGGTTTCAAAATGTCCTCATAACTATCAGAGTAACCCCGGTTGAGGGTAAGATATATGTAATAAAAGAATTGATTTGGTCTATGAAGTTTGAAGTTATTGGTTTCAAAATGTCCTCATAACTATCAGAGTAACCCCGGTTGAGGGTAAGATATATGTAATAAAAGAATTGATTTGGTCTATGAAGTTTGAAGTTATTGGTTTCAAAATGTCCTCATAACTATCAGAGTAACCCCGGTTGAGGGTAAGATATATGTAATAAAAGAATTGATTTGGTCTATGAAGTTTAGAGTTATTGGTTTCAAAATGTCCTCATAACTATCAGAGTAACCCCGGTTGAGGGTAAGATATATGTAATAAAAGAATTGATTTGGTCTATGAAGTTTGAAGTTATTGGTTTCAAAATGTCCTCGTAACTATCAGAGTAACCCCGGTTGAGGGTAAGATATATGTAATAAAAGAATTGATTTGGTCTATGAAGTTTGAAGTTATTGGTTTCAAAATGTCCTCATAACTATCAGAGTAACCCCGGTTGAGGGTAAGATATATGTAATAAAAGAATTGATTTGGTCTATGAAGTTTGTAGTTATTGGTTTCAAAATGTCCTCAAAACAATCAGAGTAACCCCGGTTGAGGGTAAGATATATGTAATAAAAGAATTGATTTGGTCTATGAAGTTTGAAGTTATTGGTTTCAAAATGTCCTCATAACTATCAGAGTAACCCCGGTTGAGGGTAAGATATATGTGATAAAAGAATTGATTTGGTCTATGAAGTTTGAAGTTATTGGTTTCAAAATGTCCTCATAACTATCAGAGTAACCCCGGTTGAGGGTAAGATATATGTAATAAAAGAATTGATTTGGTCTATGAAGTTTGAAGTTATTGGTTTCAAAATGTCCTCATAACTATCAGAGTAACCCCGGTTGAGGGTAAGATATATGTAATAAAAGAATTGATTTGGTCTATGAAGTTTGAAGTTATTGGTTTCAAAATGTCCTCATAACTATCAGAGTAACCCCGGTTGAGGGTAAGATATATGTAATAAAAGAATTGATTTGGTCTATGAAGTTTGAAGTTATTGGTTTCAAAATGTCCTCATAACTATCAAAGTAACCCCGGTTGAGGGTAAGATATATGTGATAAAAGAATTGATTTGGTCTATGAAGTTTGTAGTTATTGGTTTCAAAATGTCCCAAAACTATCAGAGTAACCCCGGTTGAGGGTAAGATATATGTGATAAAAGAATTGATTTGGTCTATGAAGTTTGTAGTTATTGGTTTCAAAATGTCCTCATAACTATCAGAGTAACCCCGGTTGAGGGTAAGATATATGTGATAAAAGAATTGATTTGGTCTATGAAGTTTGTAGTTATTGGTTTCAAAATGTCCCAAAACTATCAGAGTAACCCCGGTTGAGGGTAAGATATATGTAATAAAAGAATTGATTTGGTCTATGAAGTTTGAAGTCATTGGTTTCAAAATGTCCTCATAACTATCAGAGTAACCCCGGTTGAGGGTAAGATATATGTGATAAAAGAATTGATTTGGTCTATGAAGTTTGTAGTTATTGGTTTCAAAATGTCCCAAAACTATCAGAGTAACCCCGGTTGAGGGTAAGATATATGTGATAAAAGAATTGATTTGGTCTATGAAGTTTGTAGTTATTGGTTTCAAAATGTCCTCAAAACTATCAGAGTAACCCCGGTTGAGGGTAAGATATATGTGATAAAAGAATTGATTTGGTCTATGAAGTTTGAAGTTATTGGTTTCAAAATGTCCTCAAAACTATCAGAGTAACCGCGGTTGAGGGTAAGATATATGTAATAAAAGAATTGATTTGGTCTATGAAGTTTGTAGTTATTGGTTTCAAAATGTCCCAAAACTATCAGAGTAACCCCGGTTGAGGGTAAGATATATGTGATAAAAGAATTGATTTGGTCTATGAAGTTTGTAGTTATTGGTTTCAAAATGTCCTCAAAACTATCAGAGTAACCCCGGTTGAGGGTAAGATATATGTGATAAAAGAATTGATTTGGTCTATGAAGTTTGTAGTTATTGGTTTCAAAATGTCCTCATAACTATCAGAGTAACCCCGGTTGAGGGTAAGATATATGTAATAAAAGAATTGATTTGGTCTATGAAGTTTGAAGTTATTGGTTTCAAAATGTCCTCAAAACTATCAGAGTAACCGCGGTTGAGGGTAAGATATATGTGATAAAAGAATTGATTTGGTCTATGAAGTTTGTAGTTATTGGTTTCAAAATGTCCTCATAACTATCAGAGTAACCCCGGTTGAGGGTAAGATATATGTAATAAAAGAATTGATTTGGTCTATGAAGTTTGAAGTTATTGGTTTCAAAATGTCCTCATAACAATCAGAGTAACCCCGGTTGAGGGTAAGATATATGTAATAAAAGAATTGATTTGGTCTATGAAGTTTGAAGTTATTGGTTTCAAAGTGTCCTTGTAACTATCAGAAGAACCCCGGTTGAGGGTAAGATATATGTAATAAAAGAATTGATTTGGTCTATGAAGTTTGAAGTTATTGGTTTCAAAATGTCCTCATAACTATCAGAGTAACCCCGGTTGAGTGTAAGATATATGTAATAAAAGAATTGATTTGGTCTATGAAGTTTGAAGTTATTGGTTTCAAAGTGTCCTTGTAACTATCAGAAGAACCCCGGCTGAGGGTAAGATACATGTGATAAAAGAATTGATTTGGTCTATGAAGTTTGATGTTATTGGTTTCAAAATGTCCTCAAAACTATCAGAGTAACCTTGGTTGAGGGTAAGATATATGTAATAAAACAATTGATTTGGTCTATGAAGTTTGATGTTATTGGTTTCAAAATGTCCTCAAAACTATCAGAGTAACCCCGGTTGAGGGTAAGATATATGTAATAAAAGAATTGATTTGGTCTATGAAGTTTGAATTTATTGGTTTCAAAATGTCCTCATAACTATCAGAGTAACCCCGGTTGAGGGTAAGATATATGTAATAAAAGAATTGATTTGGTCTATGAAGTTTGAAGTTATTGGTTTCAAAATGTTCTCATAACTATCAGAGTAACCGCGGTTGAGGGTAAGATATATGTGATAAAAGAATTGATTTGGTCTATGAAGTTTGTAGTTATTGGTTTCAAAATGTCCTCATAACTATCAGAGTAACCCCGGTTGAGGGTAAGATATATGTAATAAAAGAATTGATTTGGTCTATGAAGTTTGAAGTTATTGGTTTCAAAATGTTCTCATAACTATCAGAGTAACCCCGGTTGAGGGTAAGATATATGTAATAAAAGAATTGATTTGGTCTATGAAGTTTGAAGTTATTGGTTTCAAAATGTCCTCATAACTATCAGAGTAACCCCGGTTGAGGGTAAGATATATGTAATAAAAGAATTGATTTGGTCTATGAAGTTTGTAGTTATTGGTTTCAAAATGTCCTCGTAACAATCAGAGTAACCCCGGTTGAGGGTAAGATATATGTAATAAAAGAATTGATTTGGTCTATGAAGTTTGAAGTTATTGGTTTCAAAATGTCCTCAAAACTATCAGAGTAACCCCGGTTGAGGGTAAGATATATGTAATAAAAGAATTGATTTGGTCTATGAAGTTTGAAGTTATTGGTTTCAAAATGTCCTCAAAACTATCAGAGAAACCCCGGTTGAGGGTAAGATATATGTAATAAAAGAATTGATTTGGTCTATGAAGTTTGATGTTATTGGTTTCAAAATGTCCTCATAACAATCAGAGTAACCCCGGTTGAGGGTAAGATATATGTAATAAAAGACTTGATTTGGTCTATGAAGTTTGAAGTTATTGGTTTCAAAATGTCCTCATAACTATCAGAGTAACCCCGGTTGAGGGTAAGATATATGTAATAAAAGAATTGATTTGGTCTATGAAGTTTGAAGTTATTGGTTTCAAAATGTCCTCATTACTATCAGAGTAACCCCGGTTGAGGGTAAGATATATGTAATAAAAGAATTGATTTGGTCTATGAAGTTTGAAGTTATTGGTGTCAAAATGTCTTCATAACTATCAGAGTAACCCCGGTTGAGGGTAAGATATATGTGATAAAAGAATTGATTTGGTCTATGAAGTTTGAAGTTATTGGTTTCAAAATGTCCTCATAACTATCAGAGTAACCCCGGTTGAGGGTAAGATATATGTAATAAAAGAATTGATTTGGTCTATGAAGTTTGTAGTTATTGGTTTCAAAATGTCCTCAAAACAATCAGAGTAACCCCGGTTGAGGGTAAGATATATGTGATAAAAGAATTGATTTGGTCTATGAAGTTTGAAGTTATTGGTTTCAAAATGTCCTCATAACTATCAGAGTAACCCCGGTTGAGGGTAAGATATATGTAATAAAATAATTGACTTGGTCTATGACGTTTGAAGTTATTGGTTTCAAAATGTCCTCATAACTATCATAGTAACCCCGGTTGAGGGTAAGATATATGTAATAAAATAATTGACTTGGTCTATGACGTTTGTAGTTATTGGTTTCAAAATGTCCTCATAACTATCAGAGTAACCCCGGTTGAGGGTAAGATATATGTGATAAAAGAATTGATTTGGTCTATGAAGTTTGAAGTTATTGGTTTCAAAATGTCCTCATAACTATCAGAGTAACCCCGGTTGAGGGTAAGATATATGTAATAAAAGAATTGATTTGGTCTATGAAGTTTGAAGTTATTGGTTTCAAAATGTCCTCAAAACAATCAGAGTAACCCCGGTTGAGGGTAAGATATATGTAAAAAAAGAATTGATTTGGTCTATGAAGTTTGAAGTTATTGGTTTCAAAATGTCCTCATAACTATCAGAGTAACCCCGGTTGAGGGTAAGATATATGTAATAAAAGAATTGATTTGGTCTATGAAGTTTGTAGTAACCCCGGTTGAGGGTAAGATATATGTAATAAAAGAATTGATTTGGTCTATGAAGTTTGAAGTTATTGGTTTCAAAATGTCCTCATAACTATAAGAGTAACCTCGGTTGAGGGTAAGATATATGTAATAAAAGAATTGATTTGGTCTATGAAGTTTGAAGTTATTGGTTTCAAAATGTCCTCATAACTATCAGAGTAACCCCGGTTGAGGGTAAGATATATGTAATAAAAGAATTGATTTGGTCTATGAAGTTTGTAGTTATTGGTTTCAAAATGTCCTCAAAACTATCAGAGTAACCCCGGTTGAGGGTAAGATATATGTGATAAAAGAATTGATTTGGTCTATGAAGTTTGATGTTATTGGTTTCAAAATGTCCTCATAACTATCAGAGTAACCCCGGTTGAGGGAAAGATATATGTAATAAAAGAATTGATTTGGTCTATGAAGTTTGTAGTTATTGGTTTCAAAATGTCCTCATAACTATCAGAGTAACCCCGGTTGAGGGTAAGATATATGTAATAAAAGAATTGATTTGGTCTATGAAGTTTGATGTTATTGGTTTCAAAATGTCCTCATAACTATCAGAGTAACCCCGGTTTAGGGAAAGATATATGTAATAAAAGAATTGATTTGGTCTATGAAGTTTGTAGTTATTGGTTTCAAAATGTCCTCAAAACAATCAGAGTAACCCCGGTTGAGGGTAAGATATATGTGATAAAAGAATTGATTTGGTCTATGAAGTTTGAAGTTATTGGTTTCAAAATGTCCTCGTAACTATCAGAGTAACCCCGGTTGAGGGTAAGATATATGTAAAAAAAGAATTGATTTGGTCTATGAAGTTTGAAGTTATTGGTTTCAAAATGTCCTCATAACTATCAGAGTAACCCCGGTTGAGGGTAAGATATATGTAATAAAAGAATTGATTTGGTCTATGAAGTTTGAAGTTATTGGTTTCAAAATGTCCTCAAAACTATCAGAGTAACCCGGTTGAGGGTAAGATATATGTAATAAAAGAATTGATTTGGTCTATGAAGTTTGAAGTTATTGGTTTCAAAATGTCCTCGTAACTATCAGAGTAACCCCGGTTGAGGGTAAGATATATGTGATAAAAGAATTGATTTACTCTATGAAGTTTGAAGTTATTCGTTCCAAAATGTTTCCTATCATAGTAACCCCGGTTGAGGGTAAGATATATGTGATAAAAAACTTGACTTAGTCTATGAAGTTTGAAGTTATTGGTTTCAAAATGTCCTCGTAACTATCAGAGTAACCCCGGTTGATGGTAAGGTATATGTAATAAAAGAATTGATTTGGTCTATGAAGTTTGATGTTATTGGTTTCAAAATGTATTCATAACTATCAGAGTAACCCCGGTTGAGGGTAAGATATATGTGATAAAAGAATTGATTTGGTCTATGAAGTTTGTAGTTATTGGTTTCAAAATGTCCTCATAACTATCATAGTAACCCCGGTTAAGGGTAAGATATATGTGATAAAAGAATTGATTTGGTCTATGAAGTTTGAAGTTATTGGTTTCAAAATGTCCTCATAACTATCAGAGTAACCCCGGTTGAGGGTAAGATATATGTAATAAAAGAATTGATTTGGTCTATGAAGTTTGTAGTTATTGGTTTCAAAATGTCCTCAAAACAATCAGAGTAACCCCGGTTGAGGGTAAGATATATGTAATAAAAGAATTGATTTTGTCTATGAAGTTTGAAGTTATTGGTTTCAAAATGTCCTCATAACTATCAGAGTAACCCCGGTTGAGGGTAAGATATATGTAATAAAAGAATTGATTTGGTCTATGAAGTTTGTAGTTATTGGTTTCAAAATGTCCTCAAAACAATCAGAGTAACCCCGGTTGAGGGTAAGATATATGTAATAAAAGAATTGATTTGGTCTATGAAGTTTGAAGTTATTGGTTTCAAAATGTCCTCGTAACTATCAGAGTAACCCCGGTTGAGGGTAAGATATATGTAATAAAAGAATTGATTTGGTCTATGAAGTTTGTAGTTATTGGTTTCAAAATGTCCTCATAACTATCAGAGTAACCCCGGTTGAGGGTAAGATATATGTAATAAAAGAATTGATTTGGTCTATGAAGTTTGAAGTTATTGGTTTCAAAATGTCCTCATAACTATCAGAGTAACCCCGGTTGAGGGTAAGATATATGTAATAAAAGAATTGATTTGGTCTATGAAGTTTGAAGTTATTGGTTTCAAAATGTCCTCATAACTATCAGAGTAACCCCGGTTGAGGGTAAGATATATGTAATAAAAGAATTGATTTGGTCTATGAAGTTTGAAGTTATTGGTTTCAAAATGTCCTCATAACTATCAGAGTAACCCCGGTTGAGGGTAAGATATATGTAATAAAAGAATTGATTTGGTCTATGAAGTTTGAAGTTATTGGTTTCAAAATGTCCTCATAACTATCAGAGTAACCCCGGTTGAGGGTAAGATATATGTAATAAAAGAATTGATTTGGTCTATGAAGTTTGAAGTTATTGGTTTCAAAATGTCCTCATAACTATCAGAGTAACCCCGGTTGAGGGTAAGATATATGTAATAAAAGAATTGATTTGGTCTATGAAGTTTGAAGTTATTGGTTTCAAAATGTCCTCATAACTATCAGAGTAACCCCGGTTGAGGGTAAGATATATGTAATAAAAGAATTGATTTGGTCTATGAAGTTTGAAGTTATTGGTTTCAAAATGTCCTCATAACTATCAGAGTAACCCCGGTTGAGGGTAAGATATATGTAATAAAAGAATTGATTTGGTCTATGAA
This sequence comes from Sepiola atlantica, assembly GCA_963556195.1. NCBI lineage: Eukaryota > Metazoa > Mollusca > Cephalopoda > Sepiida > Sepiolidae > Sepiola > Sepiola atlantica. The sequence continues at coordinate 60,603,276 of OY744549.1, read as the reverse complement.
GTTTGAAGTTATTGGTTTCAAAATGTCCTCGTAACTATCAGAGTAACCCCGGTTGAGGGTAAGATATATGTAATAAAAGAATTGATTTGGTCTATGAAGTTTGAAGTTATTGGTTTCAAAATGTCCTCATAACTATCAGAGTAACCCCGGTTGAGGGTAAGATATATGTAATAAAAGAATTGATTTGGTCTATGAAGTTTGTAGTTATTGGTTTCAAAATGTCCTCAAAACAATCAGAGTAACCCCGGTTGAGGGTAAGATATATGTAATAAAAGAATTGATTTGGTCTATGAAGTTTGAAGTTATTGGTTTCAAAATGTCCTCATAACTATCAGAGTAACCCCGGTTGAGGGTAAGATATATGTGATAAAAGAATTGATTTGGTCTATGAAGTTTGAAGTTATTGGTTTCAAAATGTCCTCATAACTATCAGAGTAACCCCGGTTGAGGGTAAGATATATGTAATAAAAGAATTGATTTGGTCTATGAAGTTTGAAGTTATTGGTTTCAAAATGTCCTCATAACTATCAGAGTAACCCCGGTTGAGGGTAAGATATATGTAATAAAAGAATTGATTTGGTCTATGAAGTTTGAAGTTATTGGTTTCAAAATGTCCTCGTAACTATCAGAGTAACCCCGGTTGAGGGTAAGATATATGTAATAAAAGAATTGATTTGGTCTATGAAGTTTGAAGTTATTGGTTTCAAAATGTCCTCATAACTATCAAAGTAACCCCGGTTGAGGGTAAGATATATGTGATAAAAGAATTGATTTGGTCTATGAAGTTTGTAGTTATTGGTTTCAAAATGTCCCAAAACTATCAGAGTAACCCCGGTTGAGGGTAAGATATATGTGATAAAAGAATTGATTTGGTCTATGAAGTTTGATGTTATTGGTTTCAAAATGACCTCATAACTATCAGAGTAACCCCGGTTGAGGGTAAGATATATGTGATAAAAGAATTGATTTAGTCTAACAAGTTTGAAGTTATTGGTTTCAAAATGTCCTCATAACTGTCAAAGTAACACCGGTTGAGGATAAGATATATGTAATAAAAGAATTGATTTGGTCTATGAAGTTTGAAGGTATTGGTTTCAAAATGTCCTCATAACTATCACAGTAACCCCGGTTGAGGGTAAGATATATGTAATAAAAGAATTGATTTAGTCTATGAAGTTTGATGTTATTGGTTTCAAAATGTCCTCATAACTAGCAGAGTAACTCCGGTTGAGGGTAAGATATATGTAATAAAAGAATTGATTGGGTCTATGAAGTTTGAAGTTATTGGTTTCAAAATGTCATCATAACTATCAGAGTAACCCCGGTTGAGGGTAAGATATATGTAATAAAAGAATTGATTTGGTCTATGAAGTTTGAAGTTATTGGTTTCAAAATGTCTTCGTAACTATCAGAGTAACCCCAGTTGAGGGTAAGATATATGTGATAAAAGAATTGATTTGGTCTATGAAGTTTGAAGTTATTGGTTTCAAAATATCCTCATAACTGTCATAGTAACCCCGGTTGAGGGTAAGATATATGTAATAAAAGAATTGATTTGGTCTATGAAGTTTGAAGTTATTGGTTTCAAAATGTCCTCAAAACTATCAGAGTAACCCCGGTTGATGGTAAGATATATGTAATAAAAGAATTGATTTGGTCTATGAAGTTTGAAGTTATTAGTTGCTAAAATGTCCTCATAACTATCAGAGTAACCCCGGTTGAGGGTAAGATATATGTGATAAAAGAATTGATTTGGTCTATGAAGTTTGAAGTTATTGGTTGCTAAAATGTCTTCAAAACTATCATAGTAACCCCGGTTGAGGGTAAGATATATGTAATAAAAGAATTGATTTGGTCTATGAAGTTTGAAGTTATTAGTTGCTTAAATGTCCTCAAAACTATCAGAGTAACCCCGGTTGAGGGTAAGATATATGTGATAAAAGAATTGATTTGGTCTATGAAGTTTGAAGTTATTGGTTTCAAAATGTCCTCATAACTATCAGAGTAACCCCGGTTGAGGGTAAGATATATGTAATAAAAGAATTGATTTGGTCTATGAAGTTTGAAGTTATTGGTTTCAAAATGTCTTTGTAACTATCAGAGTAACCCCGGTTGAGGGTAAGATATATGTAATAAAAGAATTGATTTGGTCTATGAAGTTTGAAGTTATTGGATGTAAAATGTCCTCATAACTACAGAGTAACCCCGGTTGAGGGTAAGATATATGTGATAAAAGAATTGATTTGGTCTATGAAGTTTGAAGTTATTGATTTCAAAATGTCCTCAAAAGTATCAAAGTAACCCCGGTTGAGGGTAAGATATATGTGATAAAAGAATTGATTTGGTCTATGAAGTTTGAAGTTATTGGTTTCAAAATGTCCTCAAAACTATCAGAGTAATTTTGGTTGAGGGTAAGATATATGTAATAAAAGAATTGATTTGGTCTATGAAGTTTAAGTTATTGGTTTCAAAATGTCCTCAAAACTATCATAGTAACCCCGGTTGAGGGTAAGATATATGTGACAAAAGAATTGATTTGGTCTATGAAGTTTGAAGTTATTGGTTTCAAAATGTCCTCAAAACTATCAGAGTAATTTTGGTTGAGGGTAAGATATATGTAATAAAAGAATTGATTTGGTCTATGAAGTTTGAAGTTATTGGTTTCAAAATGTCCTCATAACTATCAGAGTAACCCCGGTTGAGGGTAAGATATATGTAATAAAACAATTGATTTGGTCTATGAAGTGTGAAGTTATTGGTTTCAAAATGTCCTCATAACTATCAGAGTAACCCCGGTTGAGGGTAAGATATATGTAATAAAAGAATTGATTTGGTCTATGAAGTTTGAAGTTATTGGTTTCAAAATGTCCTCAAAACTATCAGAGTAACCCCGGTTGAAGGTAAGATATATGTAATAAAAGAATTGATTTGGTCTATGAAGTTTGAAGTTATTGGTTTCAAAATGTCCTCATAACTATCAAAGTAACCCCGGTTGAGGGTAAGATATATGTGATAAAAGAATTGATTTAGTCTAACAAGTTTGAAGTTATTGGTTTCAAAATGTCCTCATAACTGTCAAAGTAACACCGGTTGAGGGTAAGATATATGTAATAAAAGAATTGATTTGGTCTATGAAGTTTGAAGTTATTGGTTTCAAAATGTCCTCATAACTATCACAGTAACCCCGGTTGAGGGTAAGATATATGTAATAAAAGAATTGATTTAGTCTATGAAGTTTGATGTTATTGGTTTCAAAATGTCATCATAACTAGCAGAGTAACCCCGGTTGAGGGTAAGATATATGTAATAAAAGAATTGATTGGGTCTATGAAGTTTGAAGTTATTGGTTTCAAAATGTCATCATAACTATCAGAGTAACCCCGGTTGAGGGTAAGATATATGTGATAAAAGAATTGATTTGGTCTATGAAGTTTGAAGTTATTGGTTTCAAAATGTCCTCATAACTATCACAGTAACCCCGGTTGAGGGTAAGATATATGTAATAAAAGAATTGATTTGGTCTATGAAGTTTGAAGTTATTGGTTTCAAAATGTCCTCATAACTATCAGAGTAACCCCGGTTGAGGGTAAGATATATGTAATAAAAGAATTGATTTTGTCTATGAAGTTTGAAGTTATTGGTTTCAAAATGTCCCTGTAACAATCATAGTACCCCCGGTTGAGGGTAAGATATATGTAATAAAAGAATTGATTTGGTTTATGAAGTTTGAAGTTATTGGTTTCAAAATGTCCTCATAACTATCCGAGTAACCCCGTTTGAGGGTAAGATATATGTAATAAAAGAATTGATTTGGTCTATGAAGTTTGAAGTTATTGGTTTCAAAATGTCCTCATAACTATCACAGTAACCCCGTTTGAGGGTAAGATATATGTAATAAAAGAATTGATTTAGTCTATGAAGTTTGATGTTATTGGTTTCAAAATGTCCTCATAACTAGCAGAGTAACCCCGGTTGAGGGTAAGATATATGTAATAAAAGAATTGATTTAGTCTATGAAGTTTCATGTTATTGGTTTCAAAATGTCCTCATAACTATCAGAGTTACCCCGGTTGAGGGTAAGATATATGTAATAAAAGAATTGATTGGGTCTATGAAGTTTGAAGTTATTGGTTTCAAAATGTCATCATAACTATCAGAGTAACCCCGGTTGAGGGTAAGATATATGTGATAAAAGAATTGATTTGGTCTATGAAGTTTGAAGTTATTGGTTTCAAAATGTCCTCATAACTATCAGAGTAACCCCGGTTGAGGGTAAGATATATGTAATAAAAGAATTGATTTGGTCTATGAAGTTTGAAGTTATTGGTTTCAAATGTCCTCATAACTATCATAGTAACCCCGGTTGAGGGTAAGATATATGTAATAAAAGAATTGATTTGGTCTATGAAGTTTGAAGTTATTGGTTTCAAAATGTCCTCATAACTATCAGAGTAACCCCGGTTGAGGGTAAGATATATGTAATAAAAAATTGATTTGGTCTATGAAGTTTGAAGTTATTGGTTTCAAAATGTCCTCATAACTATCAGAGTAACCCCGGTTGAGGGTAAAATATATGTGATAAAAGAATTGATTTGGTCTATGAAGTTTGAAGTTATTGGTTTCAAAATGTCCTCATAACTATCAGAGTAACCCCGGTTGAGGGTAAGATATATGTAATAAAAGAATTGATTTAGTCTATGAAGTTTGAAGTTATTGGTTTCAAAATGTCCTCATAACTGTCAAAGTAACACCGGTTGAGGGTAAGATATATGTAATAAAAGAATTGATTTGGTCTATGAAGTTTGAAGTTATTGGTTTTAAAATGTCCTCAAAACTGTCAAAGTAACACCGGTTGAGGGTTAAATATATGTAATAAAAGAATTGATTTAGTCTATGAAGTTTGAAGTTATTGGTTTCAAAATGTCCTCATAACCATCAGAGTAACCCCGGTTGAGGGTAAGATATATGTAATAAAAGAATTGATTTAGTCTATGAAGTTTGAAGTTATTGGTTTCAAAATGTCTTCATAACTATCATAGTAACCCCGGTTGAGTGTAAGATATATGTAATAAAAGAATTGATTTAGTCTATGAAGTTTGATGTTATTGGTTTCAAAATGTCCTCATAACTAGCAGAGTAACCCCGGTTGAGGGTAAGATATATGTAATAAAAGCATTGATTTAGTCTATGAAGTTTGAAGTTATTGGTTTCAAAATGTCCCTGTAACTATCATAGTACCCCCGGTTGAGGGTAAGATATATGTAATAAAAGAATTGATTTGGTCTATGAAGTTTGAAGTTATTGGTTTCAAAATGTCATCAAAACTATCAGAGTAACCCCGGTTGAGGGTAAGATATATGTAATAAAAGAATTGATTTGGTCTATGAAGTTTGAAGTTATTGGTTTCAAAATGTCCTCATAACCATCCGAGTAACCCCGTTTGAGGGTAAGATATATGTAATAAAAGAATTGATTTGGTCTATGAAGTTTGAAGTTATTGGTTTCAAAATGTCCTCATAACTATCACAGTAACCCAGTTTGAGGGTAAGATATATGTAATAAAAGAATTGATTTAGTCTATGAAGTTTGATGTTATTGGTTTCAAAATGTCCTCATAACTAGCAGAGTAACCCCGGTTGAGGGTAAGATATATGTAATAAAAGAATTGATTTAGTCTATGAAGTTTCATGTTATTGGTTTCAAAATGTCCTCATAACTATCAGAGTAACCCCGGTTGAGGGTAAGATATATGTAATAAAAGAATTGATTGGGTCTATGAAGTTTGAAGTTATTGGTTTCAAAATGTCATCATAACTATCAGAGTAACCCCGGTTGAGGGTAAGATATATGTGATAAAAGAATTGATTTGGTCTATGAAGTTTGAAGTTATTGGTTTCAAAATGTCATCATAACTATCAGAGTAACCCCGGTTGAGGGTAAGATATATGTAATAAAAGAATTGATTTGGTCTATGAAGTTTGAAGTTATTGGTTTCAAAATGTCCTCATAACTATCATAGTAACCCCGGTTGAGGGTAAGATATATGTAATAAAAGAATTGATTTGGTCTATGAAGTTTGAAGTTATTGGTTTCAAAATGTCCTCATAACTATCAGAGTAACCCCGGTTGAGGGTAAGATATATGTAATAAAAAATTGATTTGGTCTATGAAGTTTGAAGTTATTGGTTTCAAAATGTCCTCATAACTATCAGAGTAACCCCGGTTGAGGGTAAAATATATGTGATAAAAGAATTGATTTGGTCTATGAAGTTTGAAGTTATTGGTTTCAAAATGTCCTCATAACTATCAGAGTAACCCCGGTTGAGGGTAAGATATATGTAATAAAAGAATTGATTTAGTCTATGAAGTTTGAAGTTATTGGTTTCAAAATGTCCTCATAACTGTCAAAGTAACACCGGTTGAGGGTAAGATATATGTAATAAAAGAATTGATTAGGTCTATGAAGTTTGAAGTTATTGGTTTCAAAATGTCCTCAAAACTGTCAAAGTAACACCGGTTGAGGGTAAGATATATGTAATAAAAGAATTGATTTGGTCTATGAAGTTTGAAGTTATTGGTTTCAAAATGTCCTCATAACTATCAGAGTAACCCCGGTTGAGGGTAAGATATATGTAATAAAAGAATTGATTTGGTCTATGAAGTTTGAAGTTATTGGTTTCAAAATGTCCTCATAACTATCAGAGTAACCCCGGTTGAGGGTAAGATATATGTGATAAAAGAATTGATTTGGTCTATGAAGTTTGAAGTTATTGGTTTTAAAATGTCCTCATAACTATCAGAGTAACCCCGGTTGAGGGTAAGATATATGTAATAAAAGAATTGATTTGGTCTATGAAGTTTGAAGTTATTAGTTTCAAAATGTCCTCATAACTATCAGAGTAACCCCGGTTGAGGGTAAGATATATGTAATAAAAGAATTGATTTGGTCTATGAAGTTTGAGGTTATTGGTTTCAAAATGTCATCATAACTATCAGAGTAACCCCGGTTGAGGGTAAGATATATGTAATAAAAGAATTGATTTGGTCTATGAAGTTTGAAGTTATTGGTTTCAAAATGTCCTCAAAACTATCAGAGTAACCCCGGTTGAGGGTAAGATATATGTGATAAAAGAATAGATTTGGTCTATGAAGTTTGAACTTATTGGTTTCAAAATGTCCTCCTAACTATCAGAGTAACCCCGGTTGATGGTAAGATATATGTGATAAAAGAATTGATTTGGTCTATGAAGTTTGAAGTTATTGGTTTCAAAATGTCCTCATAACTATCAGAGTAACCCCGTTTGAGGGTAAGATATATGTAATAAAAGAATTGAGTTGGTCTATGAAGTTTGAAGTTATTGGTTTCAAAATGTCCTCATAACTATCAGAGTAACCCCGTTTGAGGGTAAGATATATGTAATAAAAGAATTGAGTTGGTCTATGAAGTTTGAAGTTATTGGTTTCAAAATGTCCACAAAACTATCATAGTAACCCCGGTTGAAGGTAAGATGTATGGGATAAAAGAATTGACTTGGTCTATGAAGTTTTAAGTTATTGGTTTCCAAATGTCCCTAAAACTATCATAGTAACCCCGGTTGAGGGTAAGATATATGTAATAAAAGAATTGATTTGGTTAACGGTGTTGAAAACAAGATTAGAGGCAGGTTTAGATTTTTCCAAAAAGGCGATATAAAATTGTGTATAGACCATTAAAATTGTTTTTTTTTAAGATAATGACTTTACATTTGTTTAAACACAAATAAACTCATCCAGGTTATTAGAAGAGTAACTTATCTTGCCTTTGGTAACATTTATTTTTTACATATTTGTTTTTCGCTTCCATGTTTTTCTGTTGCCGTGAGAATATATATATAATACACTTTAATAGTTAATTAAAAAAATATTTATAGTAATGGCCCCCTTTAAGATCAATAAATCTTAATTGTCCAGCACTGTCTGAAATTATAAAAATCTGACATCGTTATGGAAGCAAAGTAATGTATGTGATGATGTCCATTGGCCTAATGGATTAGGCTGTAGGATCGTGATTCTTTCCTTAATCTACGAACTGCGTTCGAACCCATCTGACCGCCTGAAACCTCCACTTCCAAAACAACTTTGTCTGTAGGTAAATGCACTTTAATATTTAAAGAAAAGAATATTTATATATATATATATATATATATATATATATATGATTATTTTTATTTACACAGACATGTACAAAATCTGCGACACTGGCATGTCGATGTTATCGATCAACAGTTATTATAAACTGAGATCTCATCAGGCAGAGTTAGAATCCGATCTTAACCTTAGATCATATTTGGTTCTTTCCAAAGCTCTATTTGATATTGAGCACTTTTAATAAACCCGGTATAAATTCTTTGGATTAATATCCTGTGGATGTTTACCTTGCCTGGATTATTATTATTATATATATATATATATATATATATATATTAATAATGGAGTTTATGTATCTGTCTGTCTGAAGCCGAAACTCCATCAGAGTAGCATGGTTATTTACTAAGTCCGCCAACTTCCTTATATACTGCTAGAAAAACCACCGGAAACACTATGCACATTTCTCAATTTACATAATCAATTGCTTTTCAACTTCTAATAAATTGATAGTCACAAATATACACTCATGATTGTTTTCATCAGATTTCCATATATATATATACACTATTTTGCTCGCTAATAATCTGACTTATAAATTATAATTTAGACAGACAGATACATACATACATGAAATGCATTACGTAGTTAATATAACTATGACGAATGGATTAACGCTGGCTGTTTAATCAGTGGTTCCCATCCCTCCCTCCGTTAATTCAATATGGCGCAACTGATTAAACAGCCAGCGTTAATACGGCGCGTTATTTAAAATATAAACAACAACGCTGGCATTCACCGTGATAATTTTCCTCTTATTTATTTTTTTAAACCGTTCTAAAGTTGTTTATTTTCTTAATCTTATTAGCCATTAACTTCACTGAATCAAATTGCTTAATTAAAATAATAATCGATTTTAAAATTACTATTTTAAAACACACACACACGCTCCTTATAACGAATTTAGTTTTGACTTTAGGACCGCGCTAACTTTGACCCCGTCGTTAGGGCTAGGGTCGGTATTTTGTTTTTTTAAATGTTGCTTTTAATTTACGTACACCTTTTTTCCGCTTTGAAAGACATAAAATATTATTATTATATTAGCGCAAACCGATTGGGTGTAAAGAAATGCGAGCAGACGATACCTCGGTCGGGGTGGGGGGGGGCACCTTTTACTGGGCAAGTAAATAACTGTCTTTAGAATCGTATATAAGGTAACAATTATTTCTTCTTTTCCTTCTCTTATTAACTTCCATTCGTTACTACTACACTATAATAAATACTACATTCAATTTTTATTTAAAATTTTTATTTTCTTTACATTTATTTTTGATGCAAAAACTGTTTACGGTTGCTACAAACCAAAATAATGCAAACTTAATTTATCTTTTTATTAATGATGTTACTTATCATGTGCAATATATTATTTAAATTAATTGTAGTGATAAAAAGCTCTACCCAAATTACATACTAGCAAAAATATGCGACCGGACGTATATTTGCTAGTATTAATAATGGAGTTTATGTATTTGTCTGTCTGTCTGTCTGAAGCCAAAACTATACTATTTAAGACTATTGTACTTATTATGAAATAGTATAGTATATACTATTTCAGACTAATGTACTATCTTTAAATGCTCAAAGGTAGTATAGTATCTGTTCTGTTGTCATGATACCAATTTCCCAGGCATTACCTCCTCCTTTTTTGAGAATTGTGGAGGTAGTGTAGTATCTGTTCTGTTGACATGATACCATCCTCCCAGACATTACCTCCTTCTTTTTTGAGAGGTGTGGAGTTAGTGTTGTATCTGTTCTTTTGTCATGATACCATCCTCCCAGGCATGCCCTCCTCCTTTTTTGAGAGGTGTGAAGGTAGTGTAGTATCTGTTCTGTTGTTTCACATTATCATTCTTTATTTTCATTACGTTGTTAAGACAAGGTGTTTTGTTGTAAATTGAAGTTAAGCAAGGCATATCCCGGTCATTAGTAAATGGGTGACCATTTTGGAAAAATAAACTGGTGACTCATCCGTCCGGTCATTCCGGAAGTGACGTCATTGTGAGAAGATTTTTTCACATTATTATTCTTTATTTTCATTACGTTGTTAAGACAAGGTGTTTTGTTGTAAATTAAATTTAAGCAATACATATCCCGGCCATTACTAAATGAGTGACCATTTTGGAAGAATTAATTGCTGACTCATCCTTCCGGAAGTGACGTCATTGTGAGAGGATTTTTTAAACTAAAAATATAATGTATGGGCGAGGGTAAAAAAATATTTTTTGGCGGGGGTAAAAAATTTTTTTTCTTTTTTAATTGAAAATATTATGAAAAAATGTATGGGGAAGGGTAAAAAAAATTGGGGGGGAAGGGTAAAAATATATATATATTTTTTTTTTAACTAAAAATATTATGTATGGGGGAGGGTAAAAAAAAATTGGGGGGTGTCAAAAGAATTTTTTTTAATTAAAAATATTTCTATGCATGTAAAAAAAAATTGGGGGTGCAAAAAATTTTTTTTTTTAACTGAAAATATTATGTATGGGGGAGGGTAAAAAAAATTGGGGGGTGTCAAAAAAAAATTTTTTTCCTTTCTAATTAAAAATATTTCTATGCATGTAAAAAAAAGTTGGGGTGGGCAAAAAGTTTTTGTTTTTTTTAACTAAAAATATTTCTATTTATGGGGGAGGGTAAAAAAAAAATTGGGGTGGGGTCGAAATTTTTTTTAAATTTATTTTTAACTTAAAATATTCTTGGACGGAAACAAAGAAAATCAATGTCTAACCACCCAAGAAATATGACTGGGGCTCCATCGGTTTACGGGTGAGCGTTCATTTCTGACGCGGCAGCCTAGCAAAAATATACGACCGGTGGGAGCATATATTTGCTAGTATATATAATCAACATCTGCAAGGGTTTACTGATCACAAATATGTGATAAAAGAGTTACTGTTCTCGGATAACACCGGGTTTCTTGCTTTTTGTACAAAAATAGGTGCTTATTTAGAACAGGGTCCCTGTAGAAAATTATTTTCATGTAAAATCAGTATTTTGTACTTACTCAGTCATAGTTTCTCACTCACGGTACAAAAAAGAATTTTAAAATATCAAGTAGAACTTTAATTAGAACGATTTTTCCATTTCCATAAGGGCGATATACGACGTCTATTCGCCGACATTTTGGGTGTGGCCAATTGATGGAATAGCTAACTAAGGGCAGGTAAGTGTCGCGAAATTGCAGAATGGTACCCAGTTACCATGTAAATAATTAAAAAAAAGCAAGAAAGCAATAAATGTACATTTTATTAATCTATAAAATTATATCGTGTAAAGTACCCCGGTGAAGAAATCAAAAATAATTATTTAATTTTCATTTTTTTTTATTTTAAAAATTTTGCCTATTCCATCGATCGCTCACACCCAAAATGTCGGCGAATAGACGTTGTACATCGAAATGAAAAAATCGTTCTAATTAAAGTTCTGCTTGATATTTTTTAAATTATTTTTGCGTACCGTGAGTGAGAAACTATGACTGAGTAAGTACAAAATACTGATTTTACATGAAAATAATTTCCTGCAGGGACCCTGTTGTAAATAAGCACCCAAAAAGGTAAAAATCTAGTATAGCGGCCGTGCTGTGCGGGCCGTGCGCAAAATTTATATCGGGCTCGTTTAGCGCTTCAATCTGCTCGCTCGCGCAAATATGATAAAAACGAACCCGTGTTGATGAAAAGGAACTGTAATAAAAAACGAACCCGTGTTATTGAAAAGGAAAATGTTAAAGCTAAAACAAAAAGTGGTTATTTTTAACAAGCTATCGCGCTAAATAAAAACACACGTGTTAAAACTAAAACAAAAAGTCCGGATAATGTGAAAACCGCTGTAAATAAAAAAAAACAAAAATCCGTTTTTATTTGTTTATTTCTCCTATTGTTAAAAATAACCACTTCATTTTGAGCGAGTTGCGATTATTTTTTTAAATTTTTTATTTATTTTTTTTAAATTTATTTATGTTTTCAACCACTTCATTTTGAGCGCGCTCAAAATGAAGTGGTTATTTTTAACAATAGGGGAAATAAACAAATAAAAACGGAGGTAAAAATCTAGTATAGCGGCCGTGCAAAAATATTATTTATTTATGATTGGTTTTAATGTATTCTCTTTTGATGAGAAAATAAACGTCTGCTTAAAGAAGACTCGTTACGCCTGAGAATTCTCGATTGTTAAGTCGGACATCAAGACATGATCGATTATCTCCCTTGACGACGCCATCTTTCTTTTTTGTTTTTGAAAGTAAAAAAAGCCGAAAAGAAATTTAACTCTAAAATATTTATTTAATCGTCCTCTTTTTTTTCCCCGAAGAAAAACAGATAATTTTTTTTTTTAAAAACGGGTGAAAAAAAAAAAATGTAAGTATAATCTCGTCGTAATTCCGTGTTCATTTTGTCCAAAATAATTTCGAACAATGGATGTCCAGTTTTGGTTTGCGTTAAATAATTTCATTTCCAATTTAAGATAGAAAAATGATTTCAGCTTAAAATGAGAATTATTAGATGTATTTAATAATTGAATTTTAATTTCAATATTTAAAAAAAACAAAAACATTTAAAATCACGGTGCTTGTACAGAGATTGGGTACATATAAATATTTTAAAAAAACGCTGAAAATCGCAGTTCTAATCAAATTAACCGCAAAACTCTTTGAAATAATTATGTATCAAGCAAAAATAGGTTTGTACAACAAAAATTAGCAAAAACTATCGAGTAGAATTGTAATTAAAAAATAAAAATCCGTTATATCGTTTAATCAGGTTCGGCCATTGATTCGAGCGAAAAACACGACATTCAGGGGGAGATAACTCAGTCTGTCATATTAACAAGTAATAAATCAATGGCAGTAATCAGAATACGATGAAACTGATTTTTATTTTGAATCAAAATTCTACTCGATCATTTTTCCTACTTTTTGGTGAGGATACTTATTTAAATCTGCTGCGTAAGTATATAATAATGTTTTTTTGTTTGTGGTATTGATAATTTAATACGGACGCTTCTCTGTACAAGCACCAACATCACTTTACTTCCACAGGGAAATTAATAACCAATAATTTATTGTTAAGATTTAATCTTTGATCGATATATTTGGGTAAAAGTAAAGTTCGACGGTGTAAACATGATGCGATAAAAAAATTGTGGGTGCTTATCCAGATGAAGGGAGATATTCGAAAAAATAAACAAAAACCAAAAATTGAGGAATATCTGTTTGATGTACGTACCTGTCACAGGCTGAATATATCCTATACACATAAATATATAAATAATAAAAATAAATAAATAAAATAATAAAATAAATATATCCTATTCACGTAAATTAATCAAGCAGTTTTTATTTTATAAAAGAAAATTAAATTTTACCGATAAACGATGCCCAAATCAACCCTGTATGCAATAGTAAGGTTTATCTCCCTTGAATACCTCTTTGAATATCCCGTAATGGCGGCCGTATTTCCCTGTCATTAATATATCGGTAAAATTTAATTCTTATTTATAAAAAAAAAAACGACTTGATTAATTTACGTGATTTTTGGTATAGGATATATTCAGCGCGTGACAGGTACGTACATCAAAAAGATATTCCTCAGTTTTTTATCGAATGTCTCCGTAGTTCTAGATAAACACCAAATTGTGCGATAAAAATGATTTGATGTTTTTAATTTTTTTTTTTTGTGCTTTTATCTATCTTGAACCAGCTGTCGTGACGTTCGACTCGGAAGCGTTCGACTGTTCTACGCAAATGGCCGAGAGTTGCCGAGCTGAAGCAGCGAGCAGCCAACATTTTTGATACGGTGCTGCGTCCTATGATAATAATGTTTTGCTTGTTTTTTTTTGTTTTTTTTAGGGTTAGGATTTAGGGTTAGGGTAAGGAATTTTTAAAAGAAACAAACAAAGAAAATGAAACATATTTACATGAATTTTTTTGAAGAAACAACAACAGGAAAAAAAACATAGCGAGGTTACTGTTATAAAATGAATACTGTATTTTTATTTACAAGGATTTTTTTGGAAGAACCCCCCCCCCCAAAAAAAAACTTACCAAAATTACTGTTAATACGACATATTTTTTTGTAACAAATTTATCGGCTGCTCGCTGATTGGCTAATCGCAATCGGCTCGTCAACACTCGGCCGTTTGCGTAGGACAGCCGAACGATTCCGAGTCGAACGTCACGACAGCTGGTTCAAGATAGATATCAGTACCCAAGTTAAAATCTATTTATTTGTATAATGTTGGTTATTTGGACTACATTTCTCATCTTGAGTGTTATCATCACAACGTTTCGGCTGCTGTAACATCCGGCCTTCTTCAGATGTATCTCTTCGAATTCTGGAAATATTTCTGTCAAACTCTGAAATCTGGCCGGAGGTTACAGTGGATGAAACGTTGTGATGATAGCATCCGAATAACCAAAATTATAAAAATTATCAATCCTCATCTAACAAAATTCACAAATAAAAATCTATTTAGTATTACGCAATGTAATCGGAAGAAAACATGTTTGAAATGTGTAAATATTCTACAAAAGCCGTGATTTTCAAAAAATGTAGTCTTACAGGATATATCGCCATGTTATTTTTTTCTTTGTATTGATCAAGACAAAAAAATGATTAGAACGTCTTTTTCCCCTTAATACTACGTAATAATACATTGATTTTAACTCCAAACTTAGTGTCATAATCTTATATATATATATATGATAATTTTATTTACACAGACATGTACAAAATCTGCGACACTGGCATGTCGATGTTATCGATAACAGTTACTATAAACTGAGATCTCATCAGGCAGAGTTAAAATCCGATCTTAACCTCAGATCATATTTGGAGAGAATGAAATGGAGGGATAGAGAAAGAGAAGAAGAAGGAAAGAAATTTTACATTTCAAAAATTAAAGCCGTTAAAAAATTAAAATTAAAAATTAAAAAATCTAAGAAACATGTGTAAATAAAATTATCATATATAAAGCTCTATTTTGATATTGAGCACTTTTTATAAACCCGGTTAAAATTCTCTGGATTACCACCCTGTGGATATTTTTCACCTGGATTATTACCATTATTATATATATATATATATATATATATATATATATATATATATATATAACTCTAAGTATGACTGAGTTATTTGTCCTTCTCGTCTGCTCGGTGAATGACTTTGTTATGTACTTACGTGGTAGCCGAAAATAAAACTGTACAGAAAAAATTACGCAAATTCATCCAGTATTTATTAAATTAAAAGAAAAAGAAATAAAAAACGATTTTACGTATGGTAAAACATTTTGTAACCAGTTTATGCAAGGGAGATAGCTCAATGATAAAATCGGGCAAAGATACAATATGGCGACGGCCGATCGAAATCGTTTTCTTATTTTTAATTTAATAAATGCAGTATGAATTTGCATAATTTTCTTCGTAATGTTTCTAAAGTGATGATCGCAATCGTATTACAAATTAATCACTAAATTAATTAGTCAAGAAAATGCAACAAAATACAAATTTCGCCTTTCATTTTAAACTAGCAGGGCTATCTGGCGTTGCCCGGGCTCTCTCTTCCCTGGTGGCCCCATTTCACCGCTCCCTCTCCCCACTGCCACCTTCTCCTTGTTGCCTTCGGCAAAAGCTGTCTCTTTCCCACCCTTCCTCTTCCATTGCCCAGGGAAAAAGTATGACATATTACTATTAAAAGTACAACCTCTGTCTGCCCCTTCTATATATGTACCTATCTCCTCCCCGGTGCACATACTATATAGGTACCTATCTCTGCCCCAGTGCACCTACTATAAATCTACCTATCTCCACCCAGGTGCGCATACTATATACGTACCTATTTCTGCCCCGGTGCACATACTATATAGGTACCTATCTCTGCCCCAGTGTGCCTACTATATATGTACCTATCTCTGCCCTGGTGTACATACTATATAGGTACCTATTTCCGCCCCGGTGCGCCTACTATATACGTACTTATCTCTGCCCCAGTGCGCTTACTATAAATGTACCTATCTCCACCCAGGTGTACATACTATATACGTACCTATCTCTGCCCGGTCCACATACTATATAGCTACCTATCTCCGCCCCAGTGTGCCTACTATATATGTACCTGTCTCTGCCCTGGTGTACATACTATATACGTACCTATCTCTGCTCTAGTGCGCCTACTATATATGTACTTATCTTTGCCTTGGTATGCATACTTTATACGTACCTATACCGCCCCGGTGTGCATACTATGTATGTACCAATCTCCGGCCTGGTGTGAATACTATATACGTACTTATCTCAGCCCCTGTGCGTATACTATGTACATACTATGTGCGTATACTATGTGCGCATACATAAGAACTCATATTAAGGCACCCCTGTCATATGAAAGAACCAAACTTTTTATAAATATTTATATAGTTTCTTTTCTATGTAAAGGGTACACCCAATGGATTGAGGGTAAAGAATATGATGTTTTTATACTTGCTATTGTTGCCGAATGTAATGATATTGCCCCTGGTGAGTTAGGGTTAGTGGTGGTGATGACCTCTTTTTAAAAGCATGCGTTTCATGATCTCGTTTAAAACACAATATCACAGCGCAAAATTAAATAGAAATAAAAAAGAATTTTAGAAATTACATTATACTAAAATGTCATAAAATATATATAAAAAATAAATATAATACTATGATAATCTTGCTTCTGTAATGTGTTAGATGGTGAGCGGAAGAGTGGATGCGACAATAATTTGTGATGATAAGGTGATGACTTCATGACGAAATCAAACATTTAACAAAACTGCGTTTACCCGGCGTTGCTCGGGGTAAAAAAATATGAAATAGAAGAAAAATCGCGTGTGTAACATGTTAATATTCAAACTTCTATTTCTCTCCGTCTCTCTAGAGCCGTCTCTTTATCTTTCTACTTTTCTTTTCCCTGGTCGCTACTTTCTCATTTTGCCTTTTGCGAAACTGTTTCTTCCCAACCATTCCTCTTATGTTGCCCAGGGCTAAAGTATGACATATTTCTATAAAAAGTACCACCTCTGTCTGCGCCTTCTATATAGGTACATATCTCCACCCGCCAAGTACGTACCTATCGCCGCACCGGTGTGCGTGCTATATACGTACCTATCGTCGCCTCGGTGTGCGTGCTGTATACATACTGATCATCGCCCCAGAGCGCATGCTAAATACAACTATCACCGCCACGGTGCGCATGCTATATACATACTTATTGCCGCCCATGTGCGCATGCTATATACATACCTATCGCCACCCCTGAATGCTTAATACGTACCTATTCCGGGCGTTCTCTGTGCAACTCTCTTTTATGGAAGCTTGCCCAAATAAAAAGAAAAATCCTACATTATATTTTAGGAGAAATGTTTTCGTTTTTTTCGCAAATAATAATTTATTTTCACGAATTTGTTTAATGGTAATATACAAGATATCCACTTGGTCATGGCCGCCCTATCTGACATCAGAAATTGCGACTGTTTATCTAAAGAATTTGTTTAATGGTTATATTAAATATATCCACTTGCTGATGGCTTCCCTATACAACCGTAGTAAGAATATTTATGATATAAAGGAGAGTTGTCTGTATGTTTTTATCTGCTTATGTTTGTATGTCTACAAAAGGCTGACGAGATACTTGACAGAAATATCGAAAAATTGGAAATAAACGTTGATTCCTTTGTGCCGAACTGACACGGAACCTCCGGGGGAACGGGGTACTAAATTTCTTTGTTTTCCAGTCATCTGTACATTGTGCGCATGTGCGCTTTGCCTAAAGAAATTAAAGTAAAAATCACAACTCTAAGACTGTGTAGTTTTATTAATAGATTTTTTTCAATAATGTTTTAAGTTAGAAAAAAACAACATAATTTTCCATTAATTTGTCATCAACAAATATGGTATTTCAGAAGTTTACAGAAAAATGCTATTTTTTATATAATTTTTTTCAGTAAATTGCAATTTTCATGCCCTTTTATTTATTACATTGTTAGGTGAAAGTACATAATAGTAAACAAATCCCCTCTCGCCAATCAAAAATTACACTAAAAATAGAGAATCAAAAATTTACCTAAAAATAGAGATTCAAGAATTTACTTAAAAATACAGAATCAAAAAATTTACCTAAAAGTAGAGAATCAAGAATTTACCTAAAAAAAGAATCAAGAATTTACCAAAATATAGAGAATCAAGAATTTACCTAAAAATACAGAATAAAAAAATTTACCTAAAAATAGAGAATCAAGAATTTACCTAAATATAGAGAATAAAGAATTTACCTCAAAATAGATATTCAAGAATTTACCTAAAAATAGAGAATCAAGAATTTACCTAAAAAAAGAATCAAGAATTTACGAAAAAATAGAGAATCAAGAATTTACCTAAAAATACAGAATAAAAAAATTCACCTAAAAGTAGAGAATCAAGAATTTACCTAAAGGTAGATAATCAAGAATTTATTATTTCTATAAAGAATCAACAATTTACCTAAAAGTAGAGAATGAAAAATGTACCTAAAAATAGAGAATCAAGAATTTACCTAAAATTGGAGAATCAAAAATTTACCTAAACATACAGAATAAAAAATGTACCTACAAATACAGGATCAAAAATTTTCCTAAAGGTAGAGAATCAAAAGTTTACCTAAAAATAGAGAATCAAGAATTCACCTAAAAATAGTGATTCAAGAATTTACCTAAAAATACAGAATAAAAAATTTACCTAAAAATACAGAATAAAATATTTACCTAAAAATATAGGATCAAAAATTTACCTAAGTGTAGAGAATCAAAAATTTACTTTAAAATATATCAATATATTAAAAAGTTATTTAATTTTTTGTTCCTCACTTTCTCAAGTTTGCAAGAGTCTTCGCCCAAAAAATCACGAAGATTTCGTTTGGCACTTTCCGGCGCTTGACGTAAGCTGCTAGAATATGCTGGTGAAACATCTGTTTTAACGCGGTCCATGAATATGAGAGAGACACAGAAACAGAGAGAGACACACACAGAGAATGGGGAGAAGGAAGAAGTTTCAATTGTAGCATAGTGGCTACGGTAATATCTCTCTTAATTCATTTTTTGTTTTGTTTTTTTTATACTTTTCGAAGACTCTTCCAGTCAACAATCGAGCAATACAGACCCGTACGTTACGGTTTTAATCGCCGGAGAACAGTTTCCTATTTTTCCCCTGACTAAATTTCTTTGTTTTCCAGTAATTAATGACCTTTGTTCTAAACATCTAATCTCCACATCCAATCACAACTCTAAGACTGTGTAGTTATCAGAAATCAAGGGCCTCCTTCCTGGAGCTTTGCCTAAAGAAATCAGTAAAAATAACAACTCTCAGACTGTGTAGTTTTATTGTTTCCTATCCCCCCCCCTGACTAATGCCAAAATTGATTTGTAAAGGAACTCTCTACCTGATTAAAAAAAAAAGTACAATTTGATGTTAAATATCAAGAAGAAGCTGGAGTGGAAGACGCTGGAGAGAGCTGTAGCAGGTACCGCTGGGAACTGATGCAGGAGTAGATGCTGGAGCAGGCGCTGTAGGAAGCTGGTGCAGTAGTGAGCTGGAGAGACACAGGCTGGAGTCAGGTGTGCAGGTTTATCGCATTAGTAGTTTGAATTGTTAGCCCTGAAAAACGCCGGCTTCCTGGCTCGACGACTGGTCCACCCAGTCGGAGTGGAAGTCTTCGAAACCATTATTTATCTACCTCCCACAAGGTAAAATGTGACACAAGGTCGGGAAAGTGGGATTAGATAAGCCAGCGCTCGAGAGGTGAGCAATCTGACCATTTAAAAATTGACTGGGCAGCCCCGTCGGCATTCCCCGGTAGGGGCACCTCAGACAGTAAGCAATAAACTTACTCCTCCCAAAAGAGGGGAGGCAAAGCCTGGGAGGGTGCACCTCCTAGAACTGCACAGGACCAGACAACCCCCAATAGACCGGCGTAAATCCAGACCCAAAGGCCCGGACGATACCGGTCTATTAGGTAAAAATACCCTGAAATTAAACTGCATTCAGTGCTTAGCATTCTCTAGGCAGAATAGATACAGCTTATAATTGATTCTGAAGATACATCATAGACTTACAATTAAGCCATGGCTCATCAGCTGTAATCTGTCTCAGAGAATTTAAGTAACTCTTTAGCAATAAATATAATTCCTGTCTATGTCATGGGAAGTGGATATAGAATTATTTATATTTATATTAATATCATCTTTTCTTTATTTACAGATTGAAATTATTCTTGAAAACCATTTTGAACTTCGTCAAAGGAAGGATGAAGAAAAGTCTTTAATTAATTGTCGACTAATTTTCAAAGTATAAATCTCATGGATCAGTATTTGAAAAAAATAAGTTGTCAGCTGGAGCGACGTAATTTTCACGTGAATGATGTGAATCTTCATTTTCTCAGAAATCCTTTTTGACACGACACATGCGATTACACATGGCTGAAAAAACACATTCTTGTGAAGTTTGTGGATCCGCATTTTCAAGGCGTAATAGCTTGACACAGCACACGCGAACACATACAGGAGAGAAACCATATTCTTGTAATGTTTGTGGATCTGCATTTTTGGATAATTCTGCACTGACGAAGCACATGCGGAAACACACGGGAGAGAAACCATATTCTTGTAAAGTTTGTGGATCTGCTTTTTCAACTAATACAACATTGAAAAACCACACGCGAATACACACAGGAGAAAAACCATATTCATGTGGAGTTTGTGGATCTTTATTTGCACAAAACTCAAGTTTGATAAGACATGTACGCAAACACACAGGAGAGAAACCATATTCTTGCAAAGTTTGTGGCTCTAAATTTGCGGTGAATTTTGGGTTAACACAGCATATGCGAATACACACAGGAGAGAAACCATATTCTTGTAATGTATGTGATTCTGCATTTTCAGTTCCCTCCAGCTTGACGAAACACATGCGAATTCACACAGGAGAGAAACCATATTCTTGTGATCTTTGTGATGCTGCATTTTCAGTACAGTCCAGCTACACAAAACACATGCGAATACACACTGGAGAGAAACCATATCCGTGTGAAGTTTGTGCATCTTCATTCATAGACAGCTTCAGTTTGACAAAGCATATGCGAATACACACAGGTGAAAAACCATATTCATGTGAAGTTTGTGGATCTGCATTTTCAGAACATTCCCAAGTGACAAAACATATGCGAATACACACAGGAGAGAAACCATATTCTTGTGAAGTTTGTGGATTTGCTTTTACAAATAATACAAGTTTGAAAAAACATATACGAATACACACCGGAGAAAAACCATACTCTTGTAAAGACTGTGGAACGGCCTTTGCACGCAGTTCTTATTTGAAGGAGCATATGCAGATACACACTAGGGAGAAACTATATTCTTGCAATGTATGTGGATCTGAATTTTCACGGAATTCGTATCTAAGAAAGCACATGAAAATCCATACAGGATAGGATGTGGAGACTTTGAATTACCTACTTGATTGTCTTCGGTCTCTCTGTAAAAGGGTTTTTGAGGAAAACCTGACATGAAGATACCTCAACTTACAAGTAAACCCTGACCAAAATATTCAAAACAACATAGTAAGACATAAGTAAAACACAAGACCTCATCGTTTAGGCTATACAAAGTCTTCTACAAGGAATGGTTTTCGTTTCTTACAAATAATAATACAAGAACAGCACTGATATGGATATTTATTTGTTTAAGTCCGTGCGAACAATATAGTCCAGGGTGACAATATGAACAAAAGAAAAAGTAAAATATACTAGTTCTGCTAAAAGATTTCATTATTCTTTATTTTAGATATTAATCAACGTCCAACTAACATCAACAACATTTTTAAGTGCTGAAATATATAATTCAGTTTTAATTTTTAGAGATTTTTTGGCTATTTTGTATTTTATGGTTCCAAAGTTTTAATATATATTTTGTTCTTCTATTTCAAACCCAGGTTTTAATCTCACTCCAGAGTTAGGGTTGGGGTTGGGGTTATGGTTTGAGCTAATCCATAGAATTTTTATGATAAAAATTGTTTTCTTTTCACCTCCTAAAAAACAAATAACACTTTATCTCTATAAGAGCGACAATATGAACAAAAGAAAAGATAAAATATACTTGTTCGATACATAACTATTTGAATATTCCATTAAAGTTCTCCTTTACTTGTCAAACGATCGCCATCTTGGATTTGTGCGATGTTGGTGTGACGAACAATTTAATTTCTAATAAATAGCACTTTGAACGGGTTAAAAATACAAACAAATGCCACAGATAAGTTTGAAATAACTTTTATCGCCTACAGTTACTTTTATTTGTTGTATATTTGTTCTTTGAGCGTTTTTAGTCTGCTGAGTAAAGTAAAAGATACCCAAATTATATATTTTTATCATCATCATTATCATCATCAGCATTCGTTTTAATGTCTGTTTTACATGTTGGCATGTGTTGGGCAGCTTATAGAATTTGACTTCCAACCTATTTCTAGCGAGATCTTTATTTATCCCTCTTTCTCTCAAGTCCATCGTTATCACATCATCCGTGGTCTCACCCTGCTGCTACCTTAATTGTTCTACATCTATTAACCCAATGTTTTAATCTCACCCCAGACTTAGGGTTGGGGTTTGGGGTTTGAGCTAATCCATGGAATTTTTATGAAACAAATTTGTTTTCTTTTCACCTCCTTCCCTAAATCCATGTTTATTTTAATGGTTCACCTTTTCACTTAGCTGGATACTCCACCCCCCAGACTAGATTAATTCATTTTGCTATCTATTTTGTTTCATTTTACTTCAATTGAAGTTCTCAGAAATCAAGGTCTAACACTTTATCTCTATAAGAGATACATAGATAGGGTGACAATATGAACAAAAGAAAAGATAAAATATACTTGTTCGATAAGAGATACATAACTATTTGAATATTCCATTAAAGTTCTCCTTTACTTGTCAAATGGTGAGTGTCAGGTCGTCCTGACACACCCTTTTACAGAGAGACCGAAGACACTTGAGGATGGTGTCTAGTAGGTAATTCAAACTCCCCAAATATTAATTTTTCTCTCCCCAAATAATATATTTTTCTTGTGGTCTCTTGGATTCCAGGACAAGAATTCATCTAGTCTGGTGGAGTATCCAGCTCAGTGTTGTTTCTTCAGGTAACATCACTAGGAAAAAGTGCACTATTTCTCGTATAAGCCAGTGGATAAGATCTTATATGTGCTGCGAATCCTATGTTATTTTGAATATTTTGTTAAGAGTTTACTCGTAGTTGGAAGTATCCTCATATCAGGTTGTCCTGACAAACCCTTGTACCGAGAGATTGAAGACACTCGAGGATAGTGTCTAGTAGGTAATTCAAACTCCCGTTTCATTTGATCCCTATATGAGATACATAGATATTCGAATATTCTATTAAATTTCTCTTTTATCTCTCAAACGTTGAGTTAGTAAAGAAGTTAAGAACATTAATTTTAATTTTCCTCTCCCCAATTGGCCAGTTGATTATGTTATAGTATATCTTTCTCT
This sequence comes from Sepiola atlantica, assembly GCA_963556195.1. Taxonomy (NCBI): domain Eukaryota; kingdom Metazoa; phylum Mollusca; class Cephalopoda; order Sepiida; family Sepiolidae; genus Sepiola; species Sepiola atlantica. The sequence goes on along the minus strand of OY744549.1, from coordinate 60,579,547 downwards.
TGGTCTTACCGGATTCCAGGACCAGGATTCATCTGGTCTGGTGGAGTATCCAGCTAAGTGTTGTGACTTGAAGTAACATTACTTAGAACCGGGGCCCTATTCCTCGTATGAGCTAATGCCAAGGGGATCTTATTTGGGCTTCAAATACTATATTATTTTGAATATTTGGTCAGAGTTTACTTGTAGGAGACAGTATCCTCATGTCAGGTCGTTCTGACACACCCTTTTACAGAGAGACAGAAGACACTCGAGGATGGTGTCTAGTATGTGTTCGTATGTGTTGAGTTATAATTTTTTTTTAAATATAGATCCACATACTGTACATATGTAAGACAGTTCTCTTTTTGTTCCATTTTACTTCAGTTGAAGTTTTCAGAAATCAAGGGGCCTCTTCCTTGTGCTTAAACTCAATCTCTATATGACATACATAGATATTATAATATTCCGTTAAATTTCTCCGTTACCTGTCAAACGTTGAGTTAGTAAAGCAGTTAAAAAATATTTATGTTCCTCTCCCCAATTGACCAGTTAATCAAGGGAGGCGCGAGAGCGCTCTATCCCTTAATAGACTTGAAGAATGGGCTATGCTGGAAATCTCATTTCTTTGATCAATCATAACTCAAAAACCAATAAACCAATTTAGTAAAATCTTTGCACAAAATGTTTATTTGATAGGTTCTATAAGTGTGTAGAATTTCAGCATCATTAGTCAAGGCAACCCAGAGATCCAGAAAGTTCAGTCATAAAATCATGTTATCTGTGTGTACGTACGTATGTATGTGCCACCCTGTATCTCATCAACTATTTGATGGATTCGGCTGATTTTTGGCAGAGATAGAGGTTCTAGGGTCTAGTTGAGGGAATTTTAATTTCAGTTTACAATATACCTTAGTTTTCCAGAAAATTCCAAAAAAACCTTAAAAATGACCATTGTATTGAGGCATAGCCTTTACAAAAGTAGTGACATTTCATGATAAATGCCAGTATACTGAAATCATATGCCCTTAATAGGGTTAAGATGAAAATTCATATACACTAAATGTACAAAAGCAAGGAAATTCTCAAATTTTTACACTTTTATTGTCATTAAGGGTATGCGAGCACAACAGGGCTATCTATTTTACTGGTAGGAATTTTTCTTCAGCGCACCTCACACACTTCATCCACTCATGCATAGAGATTTATACTGTAGTGATGTGATCATGAAATGGTTTGGTTGATATGTAGTCATACCCTTAATGACAATAAAAGTGTAAAAATTTGGGAATTTCCTTGCTTTTGTACATTTAGTGTATATGAATTTTCATCTTAACCCTATTAAGGGCATATGATTTCAGTATACTGGCATTTATCATGGAATGATAAAATAAACTCTTTTTTTGCTTCGTATTTCCGTTTCTTTGATTGTCACTCTGTGGTTTGCTGGAACAGCGAAGTCTACGATTTTGCAAGATTTTTCCTTCTTGTTAGTTATTATAACATCCGGTCTCCTTGCTTTTATGAGTTTATCTGTTTGTATATCCATACCCCAGATGATTTTGTGTTTTTCGCTTTCTAGTACTGTTTCTGGTTTATGTTTGTACCATTTGTCTGCGTATTCGAACTCCAATTGTTTGCACAGTTCCCGGTGTACTGCTTTCTTCACACAGTCATTTTACTGGTAGGAATTTTTCTTCAGCGCACCTCACACACTTCATCCACTCATGCATAGAGATTTATACTGTAGTGATGTGATAATGAAATGGTTTGGTTGATATGTAATCATTTTTCATGGAAGTGTCAAGCATCTTACTCTTACTCTTTCAATTACTTTATATAAAGTAATTGAAAGAGTAATATGTTTAGTAAGATGCTTGACAAAACTCGCTCAGACAACAGGCGGGTTTTGCAATTTACATAATTCATTTCTCCTCTATAAATGGGATTCATAGAAAGATGAAGTTCACTCGAGGATAGTGTCCAGTAGGTCATTCAAACTCTCTCTCTTAATTTGTTGTTTTATTTTACTTCAGTCGAAGTTCTCAGAAACGTTGAGTTAGTAAAGAAGTTAAACATCTTTATGTTCCTCTCCCCTATGTTATAGTGTGGCACAACAATGTGTAACTCTTTCTGGGGAGCTGGTGCTTCTACTAAAGTTTGCAATTCCTTGTGTCAGGCTTTGAGACAAGTGCAATAATTCTCTGCAATATAAGCATGTCAGTACGCCTGTGTAAGTCATGTTTTGGAAAAAAAAATTGTTTTTCTTTTTAATTACAAATATTTCTATGTATAAAAAAATTTTGGGGGGCGGGGGTCAAAAAAAATGTTTTTTTTCCTTTTTTAAACTAAATATATTTCTATGCATGGGGGAGGATAAAAAAAAAATTTGGGGGGGTGTAAAAAAAAATGTTTTTTTTTTGTTTTAAACTAAAAATATTTCTATGTATGGGGGAGGGTAAAAATAAAAAAATTGGGGGGAGGAGTCAAAACTTCAATGACAGGTGCATGTGATGGGTTCAGGAGATACAAGCACTTGTCATCCGAGATGTGTTGGAAAGCCATAACAAAAACCATAGCAAAACACTTATCAAAACTCAGAACAATGTGTTGTATATTGTGCCTTCTCTCTCCCCCTATCTCTCTTCTCCTATCTGTCCCTCTCAAAGAAATTGAGAACAGCTGGCTTTTGGACCAGCATGGAGGCAGTCGTGTGCGCATGATGTTCCATTTTTGAGTTTTAAATTTTTTATTTCATTTAAAATATAATAAAAATTATATTTTTATATTTAATTATTATATTGTCCCTCATGACAAAAACGCTTTTGTTTCCAGCAAGCCGACCAAGCAGCCAGAACAATGAAGAAACCGTCCAAGTAAAGTAAAGTAAAGTACCCGACCCTACCAGCTGGGTATGAAGCCTTTATATTAAAAGGTATGTGCCTATTGTTGCCACTTGGGGAGCTAGTGTGTGCCATTTCTCAGGACGAAAGATCCCTTCCAAAAGGGACAGACACACTAAGTCACACTCACTGGTCGTGACTATTGTCCAACGATGATTGCTCACTGGCGATAACAACAAGTACGTTTGGATGGGGTTAAACATACCCGGCAAATGATCGGGTTACAATAGTATATATGTCGTATGGTCTTTTGGTCTTACCATATCAATTTAAATGGCGATTTTTAACGAAAAGACTTGTGTTTTTTGTTATTGTTTGTTATTGTATGAGTCTTATCATCATCATCATCATCATCGTCACCATCATCATCATCATCATCCTCATCTTCATCATCATCTTCATCATATTTGGTTTAATTTCTGTTTGACATGCTGGGATGTGTTGAATGACTTTAAGGAATTGACTTCCAAACAAACCTATCTCTGGTGATATCTTTAGCCCTCTTTCTCTCAAATCCATCCTTGGCACTTCCTGTGTTTTTCTTGTCCTGCCACCTCAGCTGTTTTACATCTACCAACAGGGGAAACAGAGAGCAGGGAGGGAGTTCCAGAGGCTGACAGCACGCAGAAAAAGAAGCTATTGCAGTAGAAGGCTCTCCGGCATCTGGGGAATGGATGGGATTTAGCTGATTGTCGGGTTGCTCGAGTGTATTTACGCATTCATGCACGGGCAGATGGCGGCTTTGTAGAGATATAGGATACTGTCAGGTGTGAAAGGTTTTCTAGCACAGTAAAGGGAGACTACCTTCTTTGCAGCAACCTTGGAAATGTCTTCTATGTTCCAATTTATATAAATATATAAATATATATATATATAAATGTATATATATATATATATAAATATATATATATATATTTATGTGTGTATTTTTTAATTTTGTAGCACAAAGTACTTATAATAGCTCAATAGTTTAAAGCTAGAGCTATGCTATATTTAGTATTTTTATGTAGTGAGAGAGGTAGAGAGAGAGATAAATAGAGTGATAGATTAACTTAAAATATTTCTTAGGGTAGGGGGAGAGTAAAAAAAATGTTTTTTTTGGGGGGAGGGTAAAAAATTTGGGGGGAGTCACAGGAAAATTTTTCGGGGGTGGGGTCAAATTTATTTTTCTACACTATTTTACTGACCAATTCTTTATCTTTTTTTGGGGTACAATGACCTATTAGGTCGCTAAAGAATTTTGTGCATTTTGGAATTTTTTTTTTTAATATTTTAAATTTTATAAGGGGAGATCTGTTTAGAAATTATTTTCAACTACTTTTGATTTTAGGAAGGGGGATTGATTTCCTATATAAATTTAATGTAAACTGATCCCCCCCACTTTTCGACTATCAAAAATTTCCAGACAACACGGAATTCTCCAGCAACATGATAGATAATTGTACACAGAAAAAAGAAGAGAAAAAAATTGGTCCGTAAAAAACGGTGAAAAAAAAAATGAGTGAATGAACAAAAAGTTGTAAAAAATCGCGGAATTCTCCAGCGACATGATAGATAATTGTACACAGAAAAAAGAAAAAAAATTGGTCCGTAAGAACGGTGAGAAAAAAAAACATGCAACATGGTCAAAGAGTGGGGGATCAGTTTACGTTAAATATATGTAGGAAACTGATCCCCCTTCGTAAAATCAAAAGTATTTGAAATAAAAAAAAAGATTGATCAGTAAGTGTGTCATAGGCTTTAAATTCTCGTACCTTCTCTTCCTCGTCGCATGGAGGGGTGTCGTCTAGTGGTTGAAAGTCTTTCTTCGTTCCTGTACTGCCGTGAACCTCGCCGTCCGCTGTGTCTGCAACAAAACCTTCATAATACAATTCACGAGACAAACAATCTTAATCTGAATTGTTTATTTCATGCGTCAGTTACCGTCGATCTTGGAGATGTTTCACCAACGTTACGGGAGAGACTAAATTACTACTCTATCGTAGTTAATTCCTAGCTTAAGTCCTTAGCCATTTTAGGAGGAGGGAAGAAGGAATCTCATGCCTGTATTCTCTTAGGGAATTTAATTCCCCTAATCATTTGAAGACTACATAGAGAAATCGTCTGTTCGGCTCGCTTCCAAAACCAAAACTAGCAAAACTCTGTTTCCCACACAAAAGTCTGTGATGTTACAGACCCCATATGCGCAGGTGCACCTTGAGCCTTGACCTGAGGTCTCGTCAATGTGGTGGCCCTGTCAACGTCTGTCAGCTCCGACTGTGAGAACAGCCCTATCTTGCACTCGGTTGTACGGTTTCGCCCGCACTAAATCGTGCAAACCAAACGATCCCTCACACATACGCCAACTTCAACATGCGTCCGGCCCCACAGGGCCATTATCCAACATAAGAACTTGAGATGAATGGGTGGTGGAACATTACGAAATAGCGTTAAAAAATTTAGTGAGTGGCACTGTCGTTCTGCCATGTAATGACCGATTTTGTCCCCAGCATTATAAGCAGAAAGATATCATAATCTACATAAAATATGATTTATTTCGAGTCCAACCAAAATTTGACAATGTTCGAAGCAGCAGCAGCGGATGTTTTTTTTTATGTATCGACTCTTGATTGGAAAAAAGTTCAAATCAGCTGTTTCTTTCAACCGATCACAGCACAAGATATATTTACTGCAAGTAAATTAGCACGTATTATAAAAACTCAAACACAGTTTTTGTTCTCTCTTTTCTATTTTCTTTCAGCATCAACAGACGTGCGCGCGACACCATCATGCCAAAGGTTCTCGACAGATGCAACAAGACACATAAACTACTAAACATAGCAACAACATATACACATTGCTAAACAAACGCATGTACTCAGTTCATTCACGACGCACTCTCTCACTAACAAAACAAGCACGCATGTAGAATAGATAGAGAAAAAGTCTCATTCTGACATTCGAAACAACTTTATTGAGTCGTCATCGTTTACATGTAAAATGAAGGGTGAATGAAAGGGAAGGGTTTAGGGTAAGGGTTAGTGGGAAAAGGTAAGAGTTTACTAACTCTTACCTTTTCCCACTAACCCTGAGGCAGGGGCGTGCAACCTCCGGCCCGCGGGCCACATTCGGCCCATGAAGACTTAGCGTCCGGCTCGCCACCCTGTTACACTTTATTATTGCAATCTGGCCCGCCACCCTGTTACACTTTATTATTGCAATCTGGCCCACGGACCTCCCAGTAAAACTCATATCATTTTGTGACATAGACGAAAAAGTAGGTTTCAATTAAGATTTACAGTGGGATAAAAATGTATGAATATCAGCGAGCGATGATGCATGTATATTTCATTTTTCTTTAACTATTAATTTCAAATCCTTGGCCTGAGATAAAAATAGAAAAAGAGAAAGAGAGAGGCAAAGAGAAAACGAGAGACGAGGAAAGAGCATGAAACATAGAACTTATGTGAGGTGTGTCAAAACGAATGCTGGATCAACTTGCTACTTCCCCCGTCATTATTTTTTATGATTCCAAAATGGCTCTTCGTCGGCGCTTTTTATAACATCACATACAGAAGTCTCTTGAGAAAAAAATACACGATTTGTAGAGTGTTCAATGCAATTTTTGTACAATTTATTCATGTAAACAAAATATAGTAATTCTGAGATTTCGTTTTTCACTCCGGTCCGCGATCTCCTTCCAAAAGTCTCATCTGGCCCTCACTCTGAAAAGGTTGCCCGCCCCTGGTATGAGGGTTAGGGTTTAGGGCTGGGTTTAGGATTAAGGTAAGGGTTTAGGATAAGGGTTTAGGATTAGGGTTTAGGGCTGGGTTTTAGCCATGTACGAAGAGGACGGCCATTTTGAAAGTTTCCAAAGGGGATAACCATAACTTTAAAAAATCGCTTCATTTGATCACGTGACGTCGAGAGATACATTTAACTTTTCCCATTTTTTTAAATGAAAAACACAATTAAAAAAAACCCCACAATTTCTGAAAGATAACACAGACGTAGTATATAAGACAAAATGAGATACATTTAACTTTTCCCCCTTTTAAAACTTTCAATCCCCCTTTGGAAACTTTCAAAATGGCTGCCCTCTTCGTACATGGGTAAAATTTAATTTTCCTTGATAAAAAAATAAAACCTACTTTTTATAAAACAAAAACTACTTGATTAATTTACGTGCTTTTTGGTATAGGATTTATTCATCCCGTGACAGGTACGTACATCAAACAGATATTCCTCAGTTTGTTTTATTTAAAGTATCCGTTAAACTGTAAAAGCATCGGTGCTACGGTCGGAAACGGGTACCCAGATTTTTCGTCTGCAAACAGGAAGTCGCATCATATTAAAGGCACCGCTTTTTTGTCCCCTTCCCCAAAAATACCGGGCGGAAAACTTCGACAACGAAAGAATCTTTTTTTTTTTCATAAAACAAGTAATTTATTAACAAAAATAAACAAAATAGAATAAATCTTTTCTTTTTCTTTAAATATATTTTGAGCAACGTGGGATGTGATTTTTTTTTTCCTTTTCAGAATAATAAGTAATATATTAAAAAATAAACAATGAAATAATGTTTTTGAACGACGGAATGTGATTTTTTTTTTCCATGGTGCAAAATAAGTTACTAAATCAATATGTTCTCCTGTCACCCCCCCCCCCCCCCACCAACAGGCAGAGTTAGTCAGGAGGAATTTTTTTACGGGAGGAATTTTTTTTTTTATTAATTTTTGTTTATTTGTTACTTACTTAAAGAAACCAATAAAATACAAAAAAGGCACTTCTGCCGTATATATGAAGCAGCAGATTTTCTGTCTTTCTACTGAAAATAAAGGGAGGTAATTCAACCGGAAGTGATTTTTTTACAACATAAAAAAAAATGCAAGACTGATTTGTTTTGGGGTAACAAGAAACAATTAACAATTTCTTTTTTTTATTATATGAAGTAAAAAAATTTTAAATAAAAAACCCTAACCCTAACCCTAAGAAATCAGGCGGTGTGCCTGTAAAAAATCTATTGTTTTTTGCGGTTGGTTCATTAAATTACCAATGTCTCGAAGATTAATCTCATTTAACTCCATTTTCTAAATACTAAATTCTACTTCCGGTGAATTCTGAATGAATGGTACTTGGAGAAAAAAAAACGGAACTCTTCAATTTCGATTTCTTAATCGGCAGCTGCTTCATATATACGACAGAAGTGCCCCCCCCCCAAAAAAAACGAAGTACACGAAAATCCGTGGGGGGGGGGGTCAAAATACCGCTTCTGCGGTATATGGGCTTTTCTGGGAGGGGGGGGGTGTTCAAGCTACCAAATCTGCAACATTCTCGGTTGACCGGAACGTTTCTGGAATATGACGCGACTTCCTGTTTTCAGGCGAAAAATCTGGGTACCCGTTTTGTACCGTAGCACCAAAGCATCACCATCCTTCGAAGTCTTCATTTACCGAAGAAACGTTATTGCATAGAAGCCGCCATTAAGTAAGTCATGGTCGATTATCTCCCTTGGCGACGCCATCTTTATCTTTTCGAGAAAATAATAATAAAAACGTTGTCGAAAATAAATTTAACTCGAAAATATTTCTTTTCTTTAATATCGTATCATCTTCTTCCCGAAAAAAACAAAAACAGATCAAGAAAAAGAAAAGATAAGTAAAAAAAAAAAAAGTAAGTATAATCGCATAATTCAGTGTTCATTTTTTTTGTCATAAATAATTTCGAACAATGGATATCTAGTTTGAATTTTTTTAAGGTAGACACATGATTTCACCTTAAATTAATTATTTGGTGCTTCTGTACTTTCACATTTTGCTGTTTCGCCCCGACATGTTAGGCCTCTTAAAACAAAATAGCTAAAGAAATGTATAAACTTTGTTATGTACTTACGTGGTAGCTGAAAAAAAGACTACACCAAAAATTACGTAAATTCATCCAGTATTTATTAAATTAAAAATTAAAAAACGATTTTCTCACTCGGTAGCCATTTTTGTTAAACCAGTAAACAAAATTTGAGTTATCTCCCTTGTCTATTTCATAAGTGAAAATGTCTAACGATATACGTAAGATCGTTTTTTCTTTCTTCTTTTTCTTATAATTCAATAAATACTGGATGAATTTGTGTCATTTTTTCTGTATAATCTTATTTTCAGCTACCACGTAAGTACATAACAAAGTTTATACATTTCTTTAAATATTTTAATGTCATTATGATTTTTGTTTTCGTTCTTTTTCTTATGATTTAATAAATACTGGATGAATTTGCGTAATTTTTTCTGTACAATCTTATTTTCAGCTACCACGTAAGTACATAACAAAGTTTATACATTTCTTTAAATATTTTAATGTCATTGTCAAACAGCAGAAGAACTCATTTTTCGGTGCTTCTGCTGTTTAGCCCCAACGTGTTAGGCCTCTCTTTAACCAAAAAGCTAAATATAAAAATAATTTAAAATAAAACGATTTTATCTATATGTCGCCATTTTTTCTTATATTTTAACTTTTTTCCGAAAGTTATATCCCTTTCCCAGTTAGTAAGCTGAAATGTCTACCGATACGTAAGATCGTTTTTTTCTTTCTTTTTTTTTTTTTTTTTATACTGGATGAATTTGCGTAATTTTTTCTGTACAATCTTATTTTCAGCTAACACGTAAGTACATAACACGTTTATACATTTCTTGTAATATTTTAATGTCATTGTGCACCTCTGTTTAAAAATGAAACATGGGAAATAAAGGTTTTGAAATAAATGACAATTTTACACTGGGTAAACAAACGTCACTCTGCTACCGGCCCAAATATATATAAATTGAATTATCTCTCTGTTGGGCAGTCTGGATTTTGCAATTATACTGTTATTCCTAATGGACATTTTCCTTGCACATAAACCCATCAGTGATTTTTAATGTTGTCGCATGTCATGGCCACAGATGCAGGTTTCCGCACCTGAAATGAATCTGTGCGATTGCAAGAAGTCTATTAGTTTGGCACTATCTCTGGTTAAAGATAAAATATCTTGCAAGTTCAGAGTGTTAAAATCCATTTTCAGATAAATCGGAATGGAAGCCTTTGTGGGTGGGTGGGTGGGGTGTTGTTTGTTTGACGGTACTTAAAAAGAGAACAGAAAGGGTTAGGGTTACTATTTGTCCAGTGTCCGATGAGGAGGAAGGGGGAGACGGCGTGGAGTGACAGTAAGACAGCAGCAGCCGGCTTGATACGTTACGTGCGGGGAAAGTCTGTTGGCCGGCCTGTCTTAATCACTTGATTACGTGATGCTTTTTATATGTTTGACCAATGGTTTGGCGGACGTAGTACAGAGCACGTCACGTGATCAACAATTTTGGCTTTTTTGCGTCTTTTTGTTCGATTGTCTCTGGGAGCTGATTTTTATGGCCCCAGTCTGAGCCTTTGTTGTTGAAGTGAATTTGGGAGTTGTTTCTGTTTACACCGATGATAACATATTAGGATGGCAATCCCATATTATTATTATTTGTACTCACTAGGAGTTCTCACACAGATCACCTGAACTTAATCTGTGCGATTGCAAGAAGTCTATTAGTTAGGTATTATCTCGGGTTAAATATAAAATATCTTGCAAGTTCAGAGCGTTAAAATCCATATTAAGATAAAGCGTAGTTGAAAACTAGTTATCTCCCCCTTATTTGACTCTCCTAAAATTAAAAATTAATTTTTTTCAGCCCTAGTCCACAAGCACCGACTTCCAATAGTGTAAGGGGTCGACAACTCTATTTTTTAATAGAAAAATTAATTTTTTAAACTGTAAAAAAAAAATATCAAAAATGTGTTAAACCAAGCACGATGACTGTTCTAATTTAATTTTGTTTAAACTGTAAAAAAAAAAATAATGAAAAAATGTGTAAAACAAAACAAGATAACTGTTCGTTTTAGAATGAACAAAATTTGATTTTCACAAATTTTAATTTCTTCGATAAAAATGTTGTATTAATTAATTGAATTTGCATCACTTCTTATTTAAAAAATTAATATTTTCCATTTTCGGGGAAATTGTGTACTCAAAAGTGAAACAAATAGAGTTAAACTTAGAAATTTTAAAAACCAGACAACTCAACGTAAAATTTTGTCAAATAAATGAAATATTTATTAAATCATTTTTTTTAATCCAAATTTTCGGTTTTATAAAACCCTATTCATAGTAATAAAGACACTATGTTCCTTTTTTTTTTTCTTCTTTTTTTTCACTTTCTTCGTCTTTTCATGGTCGAAGTGTTATCAAAGAGACTTTTTTTCTTTCTTTCTTTTTGTCTTTCTTTAAGTCTTTCTTTCTATCGTTTTTTTATTCTCTTTCTTTCTTTCTTTCTTCCTGTATTCCTTTCTTTCTTTTTGTCTTTCTTTCTTTTTCTTTCTTTCTTCTTTTACTCCGTCGTTTTTTTACGAGCCACATTCTAATAATAATTCTTCTAATTCTAGTATATATTAAATATAAAATTATTATTATTATTATTTTTAAATGGAAATAGCTCCAGACAAAAAAAAATCTGTAGGGAGAATGATCTCACAAAAATTTGATTGAATTTGCATTCTAATAATAATTCTTCTAATTCTAGTATATATTAAATATAAAATTATTATTATTATTATTTTTAAATGGAAATAGCTCCAGACAAAAAAAAATCTGTAGGGAGAATGATCTCACAAAAATTTGATTGAATTTGCATTCTAATAATAATTCTTCTAATTCTAGTATATATTAAATATAAAATTATTATTATTATTATTTTTAAATGGAAATAGCTCCAGACAAAAAAAAATCTGTAGGGAGAATGATCTCATAAACATTTGATTGAATTTGCATTCTAATAATAATTCTTCTAATTCTAGTATATATTAAATATAAAATTATTATTATTATTATTTTTAAATGGAAATAGCTCCAGACAAAAAAAAATCTGTAGGGAGAATGATCTCACAAAAATTTGATTGAATTTGCATTCTAATAATAATTCTTCTAATTCTAGTATATATTAAATATAAAATTATTATTATTATTATTATTATTTTTAAATGGAAATAGCTCCAGACAAAAAAAAATCTGTAGGGAGAATGATCTCACAAAAATTTGATTGAATTTGCATTCTAATAATAATTCTTCTAATTCTAGTATATATTAAATATAAAATTATTATTATTATTATTTTTAAATGGAAATAGCTCCAGACAAAAAAAAATCTGTAGGGAGAATGATCTCACAAAAATTTGATTGAATTTGCATTCTAATAATAATTCTTCTAATTCTAGTATATATTAAATATAAAATTATTATTATTATTATTTTTAAATGGAAATAGCTCCAGACAAAAAAAAATCTGTAGGGAGAATGATCTCATAAAAATTTGATTGTATATTTTGTAGGACTTAACTTTTGATTAACTTTTATTCGATTGCAATTATAAAAAAACATTAAACGTATTTAAGAAAATCAACACATGGTGCAATTTAAATGACAAAAATAATTTCTTTAATTTTTTTAACAAATTTTAAAAAATTAAATAAAAATAAATAAAATAAATGATTTTTTCATTTAAATTGCACCATGTGTTGATTTTCAAAAAATATTTCACTTAAATACATTGTCATGCTATAAACCTCACACGCGTGCACGGTGGTCTCGTCGACCTCACATGTGCACCGGATCATCGTAGTGGCAATAAAAAAATATATAGATCGAAATTCCTCTCGGCCGGGATGGCGACGATGATGATGATGATGACGTCGCCAATCTTGTCGTCTCGTCCAGCTACAAATACACTCCCACGTTGAAACTGTTTATATCAGCGAGTGATCACTGGGCGAACAGCAATCGGTTGGCTCTGTGAGGGCGAAAGCTCATTCAAAGCAGAACAAAAGGAAAAGAACAATGTTCAACAACTCGGTCGGGGTTTTTTGTATAGAAGAGTAATTATTAATAAGATAAAAGAATTGATTTTACATTGGTCAATGGTAGGATTAATGTCTATCGTACTCATAAATGCCTTTAGCAAAAAACTTCTCTAATTTATCCTGTTAGTTCTCTGTGTGTGCAAATTTGTTTCACAAGTTGTCGTTTAAGTTACTAATCAGTGGGCGAAGCGACGATGGGGAGTCCGTTTGGTTTTCTTTTCTTCGTTGCGCACTATCATCGGTGCGTGGCGCCGGGTGCGTCCGGTTCTGTCAATCCAATTCAAACTGACTGCGATCTTCAACACGACTCTTTACCTCGTTGGAAGCGAAAAATGCAAACGCTGTTATTATTATCGCGAGTAACAAACAATTACGAATTCATAACTGAATATTTAATCGATAGAAACTCCTAGATATTTGCAGGCCGAACTACAGACAATATCATCATAGGTTCGATCCTGGTGTAAGTAAGCCAAGCTTATTACAGCTGGTAGCTGGGAACACGTGTTCATGGCTTACTTTTATGTACGTTGTTTTTGGTGTTGTAGTAGTAGTAGTAATAATAATAATAATAACAATAATAATAATAATGAAAAACGCACATTCTTTTATTGAAGGTGTCTATCATCGTACACTCCATCTACGCCATCTTTCTTCTCTACATGTCCTTTTCTCTCAAGGAGGGTGGGAACATGCGCCTCGCTCCCCCCTTCCCTAAAATAAATGGAATTTTCTTTCTGGCCTGGCGTTATCGCAAAAACAATTGCTTTCTCATTCTCGCCGTGTGGGCCAAAGAGGCTTTGCTGTAATTAACGATGACAGGCCTAAATAATTATCTGCCAAGTTTAACAGAACAACATCGTTTTATTGATATTATTGGAATTAAATCTAAGATCATGGAATTTCATAATCTCTAACTTCCCATCAAGCAACTGTCTCCTTGCCTGGGAGGCAATGCATTCTGACTGAAAAACATGACTTAACTAGACTGTCTGAGGCCTTGTTCCCATTGTTTGAATAAGTTCGTTTCTACGTCAAATATATACTAGTTTTATATCTCCACTTCGTCTCTACACAGGGACTAGCATCATCACCAAGATGCATACTAGCGCGTAACCAGGGTACTCGATCCCCATGGGGCCCTGGATACTTTATCACATTGCATTCCTCAAAGATGTTGTCAATTTTCTTTATTATTAAACGTATTTTTAACCTGTAACAAAAAATGTAGAGAATTAACTGGTATAAATCATTTTAATAATTTCTACACAATTTACCTAATCAACAGTAGCATAAGTATACATCGAAAACATTCGTTTTGATGCAAAAAACAAACAGTGTGTAAACTTTTCTGTGTTCATTTTTCTAGAAGCATAACCTCAAAACATGTATTTAAATTGATATCGTCTATTTAATTTTTTCATAAAAACAACAATTAGAACTATTTATTAAATTAGATTTATAGTACTTAAATTTTGATCAACTTACAATTACAAAATGTAAAACTTCCTTGACGTTGATTTTATTAACTTTGGCACTTCTACAGATTAGGGATAGGCCGAAATTTATTTGTTTTCATTTTAGAAGGCCTCCAATAGTGTAAGGGGTCGACAACTCTTTTTTTTGTTTTAACCCCCTGCAGAGTCTCTTTTTGACCAAATGTCTGAATTGTATCCCGTTTAAAGACAAAAACAAGAAAAAGATTTATTTTTTTTAAACTGTAAAAAGTACAAAATTTGTTAAACCAAACACGATGACTGGTCTAATTTTAATTTTTAAACTGTTCGTTTTGAAATGAAAAAAATATTTTCACATATTTTCTTTTCTTCAATAAATGTTTTATTAATATACTGTTGATTTTCACGAATTTTATTTTCTTCAATAAATGTTTTATTAATATACTGTTGATTTTCACAAATTTTCGTTTTTTCAATAAATGTTTCATTAATATACTGTTGATTTTCACAAATTTTCGTTTTTTCAATAAATGTTTCATTAATATACTGTTGATTTTCACAAATTTTCTTTTTTTCAATAAATGTTTTATAAATATACTGTTGATTTTCACAAATGTTATTTTCTTCAATAAATGTTTTATTAATATACTGTTGATTTTCACAAATGTTATTTTCTTCAATAAATGTTTTATTAATATACTGTTGATTTTCCCAAATTCTATTTTCTTTAATAAATGTTATAATAAATTGATATTGTCTAGAACAACCCCTCTAATTCTTTCAACCCTAACCCAAGCTAGAACTATTTTTAGTACTTAAATTTTGATCAACTTTTATTTGATTTATCGAAAACAATACAGATAAAATAGTAATCCAGGTAAAATGAACATCGACAGGATAAAAATCCACAGAATTTACAAAAAGTGCTCAATAGTAAATAGAGCTGTTTATATAATTATTTTTATTCAGAAAATGTACAAATAGCCGCTACACTGGCATGTCGATGTTACCGATCATCACCTTAGTTTCTAATAACTATTGATCGATACCATCGACATGTCAGTGTAGCGACTTTTTGTACATGTCATTATTAAACGTATTATTTTCTCGGGTAACAACGAAATTATGGCACAATTCAAGAATATTTTAATATTCAAATTAATTTTTTCAAAAATGACAGTGTGTAGTAATTATTTATGTATGTATTTTAAACTTTCACAACGCAGCGTTTTTTTACAGTTCCTAAATCATTACTAATGTGTATAGTGCTTCCATAGTAAATCATTACTAATGTGTATAGTGCTTCCATAGTAAATCATTACTAATGTGTATAGTGCTTCCATAGTAAATCATTACTAATGTGTATAGTGCTTCCATAGTAAATCATTACTAATGTGTATAGTGCTTCCATAGTAAATCATTACTAATGTGTATAGTGCTTCCATAGTAAATCATCACTAATGTGTATAGTGCTTCCATAGTAACATAACCATAAACGAGCTTTTATGTTGAAATTTCTTTGCTAATTAAAATTAAAACTCGTTGGATTGAGGTTAATTAATATGAGTTCTGATATTTCTCTTGATATCATCTCTTTACTTACAGGGTTTTCTGATTTGCCGAAACAAGGATGAAAGTCTTGAAACTGTATTTTTAGACAATTGCTGACAGATTCATTTGTAAAGAACATTGATAAATATTCAGAAGTCCGGTTAAAGAAAAAATGCAGCAGCCTTCTGGAGAGACATCATTTTCTTGTGATGAGTGTGACTCGTCATTTTCACAGAAATCAATGTTGAAAAATCACATGCGATTACATATGAATGTAAAGACATATTCTTGTGAAGTTTGTGGATCAGTATTTTCACGGAATTCTCATCTAAAAACCCACATGCTAATACACAAAGGAGATAAACCACATGCTTGTAATGTTTGTGGATCTGCGTTTACATTGAAATACGGTTTACAAAAGCATTTGCGCATTCACACGGGAGAGAAACCCTATTTATGTAAAGTTTGTGGATCGAAATTTTCAGTGAATTACAGTTTAAAAAAGCATATGCGCATTCACACAGGAGAGAAACCCTATTCATGTAAAGTTTGTGGATCTAAATTTTCAGAGAATAACAGTTTAACGAAGCACATGCGAAAACACACAGGAGAGAGACCCTATTCTTGTAAAGTTTGTGGATTTGCATTTTCAGAACTTTCTAGTTTGACAAAACATGTGCGAATACACACGGGAGAGAAACCATATATTTGTGAAATTTGTGGTTCTGCTTTTTCACTGAATTACAGTTTAGTAGAACACATACGTATGCACACAGGAGAGAAACCATACTCTTGTGAAGACTGTGGATCTGCATTTTCCCGTAATTCTAGTTTAATAGAACATACCCGAATACACACAGGTGAGAAACCCTATTCGTGCACACTGTGTGAGTCTGCTTTTACACAGAATTCCAGTTTAAAAAAACACATGAAAATGCACTCGGGGGAGAAATCATATTCTTGCAATGTTTGTGAATCTGCTTTTACACAAAATTCTAGTTTAAAAAGGCACATGAAACTTCACTCTCAGGAGGAAAGAACTTGAATGCCTACAAGACAATCCTCAAGTGTCTAATGTCTCTCTCTACAGGGGTTTGCCAGAACAACCTGGCATGAGGATACTTCATCCTTACAAGTAAACCCTGACCAAATATTCAAAATAACATAGTATTCGAAGCCCAAAATAAGATCTTTTCTATGGCTACCCCACATTGGCTTATACGAGGAATAGTGCACTTTCTTCTAGTGATGTTGCCTCTATTAACAGCACTAAGTTGGATAGCCCACCAGACTAGATGAATTCTTGGCCTGGAATTCGGTAAGACCAAGAGACCACAAGAAATATAAGATAGTTAACTGGTCAATTGAGAAGAGGAAAATTAATGTTCTGAACTTCTTTACTAATTCAACGTTTGAGAAATAAAGGATAATTTAATGGAATATCCCAATATCTATTCATCTCATATAAAGATTAAGTGTTAGCCCCAGGAAGGGGCCCCTTGATTTATGAGAACTTCAACTGAAGTATAATGAAACAAAAATAGGAGTTTGCATTATCTACTAGACACCATCCTCGAGTGTATTCGGTCTCTCTGTACAAGGGTTTGTCAGGACAACCTGACATGAGGATACTTCACCCCTACAAGTAAACTCTGACCAAATATTAAAAATAACATAGTATCTGAAGCCCAAATAAGATCTCCACGACACGGCTAGACACTGTGATGTTATCGCAAGTAAGAGCATTTAGCTTGATACTCCACCAGACTAGATGAATTCTTGTCCTGGAATCCGGTAAGACCAAGAGACCACAAGAAAGATATACTATAAAATAATCAACTGGTCAATTTGGGGAGGGGAAACATAATGTTCTTCACTTCTTTACTAACTCAATGTTTGAGAGGTAAAAAAGAACTTTAATGTAACACTCGAATATCTATGTATCTTATATAGAGATCAAGTGTTAGCCCCAGGTAGAGGCCCCTTGATTTCTGAGAACTTCAACTGAAGTAAAACGAACCAAAATAGAGAAATTTGCAGACACACATATTCCATAGTATAACACATTGAAATCATAGTGCACATACTCATTCATGACTTTCTTCCCATTTCTTGTATATGTATATATACATGTATTTTCATGTAATAATTTTTATTGGTGATTGTAGCGTTCGTTGTTATTTTGCTTACTATTATTTCGATTGTCTCACTTTCCTAAGTGATTAAGATAAAAAAATAATTACATGAAAATACATTAAATATTTAGGTGATAAAAATCGTACATATTTCTAGACAGAGCGTCACGGTCCAGTGGTAGACATCAATTTTGAAGGTTCGATCTCTGTCTAAGTAAGCCATGCTTATGACGGCTGTGAGCCAGAAACACGTGTCCATGGATTACTTTTATGTACGTATAAATTAAATAAATATATATATATGTGTATATATATATATATATGCATATATATATATATGTATATATATATGTTTATATATATATATATATGTATGAGATATATCGAGACTCTGACCTAAATTTACAAATCCGTCTCTGTGACCCAGACTTATTATTCAAATATATACATAACTGATTCGACGCAGACATATAACATCTGGTATACATATAACTGAATTTACACATCCCTCAATATGTGTGGCCGTTTTCCTTGTTAACTGCAGACATGTAACATTCGTTTGTGCGTGCGGTTTGAATCAGTTGATATTCATTTACATTTGTGCTGTTATCAGGGAGAAGTGTTCGTTTTCGGATTTCTTACGCTGTCTACTGGGCTTGCGCGAGCTTAATTACCTTTGAATATAATTTTTTTCGTTGGAGTAATTTTTATCGAACCCGGAAGAAAAAATGGCTGAATACATCAGGTCAGTTCAATTTTATTCGAATTGGATTTAGCAGAGCTTGCATACAACCAGGAACTTATGGTTTGCATTACTCCTATCAGCTCTTAAGAACCCTGAATTTGGACATTATAATATTCAACATATTCGTGTTGTGTATGTCTATCAACACCAAGTGAGTTTTCTGAACTTTTCATATGATTTGTTTTCCCTATTTCTTATCGTTTTATTAATTTGCATACACCTTAAATACACTTTTCACTGTTATCTACTGCATCGATAACAAACGAATTTCCCGCCTGGATAACTTTATTTCATTTTTGGACCACCATTCACCACTTGGATTCTTTTTTAATCAACCTCTTTGATATCTTTCCTGGAGCTATTTTAAACTTGTTGACGTGGATGAACTGTATAGGTTTACAAAAAATTATGTTTTGGGCCGATATATTTGATGTTTTATATACCTTTATGTATTTTTATATACATTTTTTATATATTTTCAAAGTTTAATTTTTATTACCTACAGTAATGTCATTGCGGTAATGGTCCTCTGAGGAGAATATTTTCTTTGAAAACTCATGAGTTAAGGACTTTAAAGAACTTTGCTTGAACATTGAACTGTAATAAAATTTGATTTGCACCTTATTCTATTCTTTCACTTAATCTATTGCTCTCTCTCTCTCTCTCTCTCTATATATATATATATATATATATATATATATAATTAACTGTTTACCAATATCCAGGGGGTATGAATCCGAAGGAAGTTGAAACCGGGTTTATGAGAGTGCTCAATGAAAATTCAGAGCAAAATATATTTTTTGTTGATGATTTTATTCCATTACTTGCTACAAAATATATTCTGTTTCGTTAACACTTGCAAATAGCGTCAACATCGTCAGGCGACAAATGGAATCAAATGGTATAGATCTTATATTTAACTCAACAGGAAATTGAAGATGCATTTGTGTAATGCTGAGAAGTTCCATATTTTTAAGGCCATCATGAACCCAAACACCAGATGTCTAAATGTGTGCGATGAGGTATTTAAGGGCTGTATACATCGTAAACAAGCACTCCTTATTTATTGGATGGATTGAGTGACTTTAGCATACCCAGAGCCCTACATACATTTTTCAGACACTTATATACTTCAACTGCAGACTTCTCGTTCTACGAACCTGATCACAGTTCTTTTTTCTTTTATCCATTTTTTCCTCTTTCTTCTTTAAATTTTATTTTTCTTATTTTTCGAATTTTTATTTTTTTTATTTATTTATATATTGATTTTTATTTATATATTGATTTTTTATTTATATATCGATTTTTTATTTATATATTGATTTTTTAATTTATATATTGATATTTAATTATATATTGATTTTTTATTTATATATTGATATTTAATTATATATTGATTTTTTATTTATATATTTATTTATATTTATATTTTTATTTGAATTTGATATTTATTAATTGAAACCATCGTGAAATGTATATACATATTGTTGTGGACCTTGGTAAAGCTGAATGAATGACACAGGAACACATGGTTTAAATGAACAAAGGTATATATTATATAATAGAAAGAAAGAGATTACAAGGAGATGTTGCTCTCAACCGCCATTGCTGGTTTGCCTGGGAAGAAGAGAACAAGTGTCACGTGCTTCCCGTATTCATAAGGTGGACGAGTCCATTAGTTTTTTGTAGGTAGGTACGGCACCATAACACCCCCCTTCCAAGCCTTACCTCCTCAGGAGTCTTAATAATGTTTCCTTTTCGGATCTATCTCTAGGTAGTCCGGAGCCATTCGTTTTCTTTTTGGTTGTCGTTTACGTGTGACTACCTGGGGTGCTGGTAAGTTGAAGGTGTCATATATCACGTCCATCACGTCTTCTCCTTGTGGGGCGCTGTCAGTGTCATCTGACAGTCTTTTTCTGATCTGATTTAGATGTCTCTTATGCGAGAACCGTGGTCCTTTTATGACATAGACCATCGATCCGATCCTCTTTTCAATTGTACCGGGTTCCCAGAACGATGCATTGTTTTTGAACATCTTAAAATATACCCTATCTCCTGGGTTGTATTTTTTCTTCGGTACCGTAGAGATTCGGTCATAATTATTATGTTTAGGTAATAATTTATCAAACACGGACTTCACATTCCGCGCAAACATCATCTCTGCGGGGGGTAATGATGATGCTATGTTCATGTTTTTTGTAATTCTATATACCTGTAAGAATTGTTGTAAAGCCTTCTCCTTAGGAGTATCACCGGCCTTTTTTAATGCTCTTTTTAATGTGTCTACGAAGCGTTCCGCCTGGCCGTTTGACCTAGGATGATACGGGGGCGTCGTTATATGTCTGATTTGAAACGTCGCGCAGAACTCCTCAAAATCTGATGACGTGAACTGCGTCCCATTATCACTCACCAAACAATCCACTACCCCAAAACGGGCAAATAGTTCATGTAGGAATCTTATCGTAACCTCTGACGTGGGACTCTTGCAACGTAGTACCTCGGGCCACTTTGAAAAACTGTCGACTACGATTAAGTAGTAAAATCCTTCCAATGGTCCCGCGAAATCCACGTGAATTCTTTCCCACGGACGGTCCGTCTTTGGCCATGGGCTATGCTTTATATGCGGTGCTTTTGCCGCTAAGGCACAGCCTTTACAATGCTTTACTGCTTTTTCAATGTCATTGTCCATACCTGGCCAGTACACAAAACTCCTCATTAACCCCTTCATCCTGGTTATCCCTGGATGGCCAACATGAAATTCTTTCAGAATTTGCTTTCGTAGTTTTTCTGGGATGACCACCCTTTCGTTATGCATGAGTACGTCATCACAGAGTAAGAAACTCTTTGCCGCATGTAAATCCTTATCTACCAATTTCATTTTTGTTCTGGTGATAAATTCATCCTCTTGAGCTTCTTTTTTTATCTCGTATAGTGTCACCGGGAGCTCTCTCACTGCGTTGCACAAAATCTCTTTAAAATCTCCTTCTGTTTGAAGAGACGCAATCACTGTGTCTTCTAGAGTCTCTCTCTGTTTTGGCACTAATATCGACAATCCATCTGCATGATAGATTTTATTTGAATGCAAATGTTGCATTTTAAAGTTCTAGTTTAATAAGATAGTTCCCCATCTTTGTAGTCTATTAGCTGTATATACAGGTAGGCCTTTTTTAGATCCATAAATTGTAATTAGCAGCTTATGGTCTGTCTGTAAGGTAAATTGTCTACCATGTATGTATCGGTGAAACTTTGTTACTGCAAATATTATTGCTAGGGCTTCTTTCTCGATTTGAGAATACTGTTTTTCCGCTGGGAGCAAAGTCCTTGATGCATGTGCAATGGGTTTATGGGTTCCATCAGGCATTTTGTGTAGGATACATGCTCCTAAACCATATGAACTAGCGTCGCTAGCTACGATTATGTCCAATTCTGGGTTGTAATGCGTTAGAAATAACTCTGACGTAAGTCTTTCTATGATTTTATTAAATGCATCCTGACATTCAGGTGTCCATACCCAGGCTTTACCTTTTTTTAATAGCTCATTTAATGGAGCACGCAAATTATGCATTTCTGGGATAAAAGCCTGGTAGTAATTTGCTAGGCCCAGAAAACTCTGTAATGTCACGACGTTTTCTGGCGCCGGCATGTTTTTTATTGCGGTAGACCTTTCTGGGTCTGGTCTTCTGCCGTCCTTGTCGATCACATGACCCAGATATTTTATTTCCTCCAGGAAAAAATCACATTTTTCTTCTTTTACTTTGAACCCATAATCTTGGATTCTCGCAAACACTTGATTTACATGTTTTTGGTGTTGTTCGATATCTTTGCTGTTGATCAAGATGTCATCGAGATACGCTATTGCGAAATCGAGTCCGCCCAGCATTGTGTCCATTACTTGTTGGAAAATGGCTGGCGCGACCTTAACTCCGAACGCTAATCTTTCGAATTTATATAAACCACGATGTGTGTTTATACATAACAACTTAGAACAATCTTTATCCACCGGTATTTGTAGGTATGCCTCACTTAGGTCTATTTTTGAAAAAAATCTTCCTCCATTTAAGCTTGTAAACACTTCTTCCGGGGTATGGAGTGGGTAGTGATAGTCCGCGAGGGCAGTATTCAGTCCTGTTGAAAAATCTGCACATACACGAATCTCATTAGATTTTTTCTTTACATAAACCGTGGGTGCTGCCCACTGGCTGTGTTGTACTTTTGATAAAATACCCATCTTTACCAGTCGGTCTAATTCAGCGTTTATTTTTTCAATCGAGGCGAAGGGTACTTTCCTTTCTTTCCTAAATACCGGCAGTACATTTTCTTTTAGACGGAATTTTGCAGTCATTTTAGTGCAGCATCCAAGACCGCCAGAAAAAACCTCTGGAAACGAGTTTTTTAATTCTCGTTGTAGTTTTTTCGATTCTGTTGAGCGACTATTTATTTTTTTACAAAATGTATTTATCGGCAACTTCCATAAATCAAATGCCTGCATAAAATCTGAACCAAAAAGATTATTCGAATCCTTTAGTGCCAGTAGTTTGAGTTTTTTAGTATTTCCCATTAGGGACACATTTGTGATTAATTCTCCTTCAAATGTAATTCTTTCACCAGTAACTGTGCTTGCCAGCCTGTTTGTTCTTGATAGAGTAGGTTTATTTAATCTCCTCCATGTATGTAAATTTATAATGGAAACGTCTGAACCAGAATCCAATTGCAATTTTATATTTTTATCCAGGATTTTCACCTGTACATATTTTCTTATGTTCATGCCAGTTTCCTTCTTTGTCCTAGTGGCTTGAATCCGCATTTTATTTCCTCTGCCCGTTCTGCAGTGCGAACTTTTATGTCCAACTTTTTTGCATTTCATACAGGTTAGTAAACGGAATGGGCACTCATTGTACCAATGTGGATTACCACAGCGTGAACAAGGGCTTGGTGGCAATTTATTTATTTTTTTACTGGTTTGGTTTGTCTTTGTTACATCAAAATTATTATTTCTTATTTTTCTATAAGGTTGAGCTTTTGTTTTTTGATGTACCTTTTTTATGTGCGCAATGCCGGACAATTCAATGTCTTTTGAGTCCTGTTTTACATTTACAAATCTTTGACAGTCCTCAGCCAACTTTTGCAGCGTAAGGCTTGGTTCATTCTCTAATTTATTTAGAGCTCTACACCTTATCTCCGTGTCATTTCCTGAGATTAAACCTTGTACAAAAATTAGACACTTGAAATTATCTGCACTTAATTCAGTTAGTTTAAAATCGTCACAA
This sequence comes from Sepiola atlantica, assembly GCA_963556195.1. Classification (NCBI taxonomy): domain Eukaryota; kingdom Metazoa; phylum Mollusca; class Cephalopoda; order Sepiida; family Sepiolidae; genus Sepiola; species Sepiola atlantica. Next base: position 60,555,613 of record OY744549.1, on the reverse strand, counting down.
TGCTTGTTCACTATCGATGCAAAAGTAGCATAATCTTCCTCATCTTTTTTTACCAGGTTCATGCACTTCCATCGTTTGTGGAATAGTGTAGTTCTTGGACTAAACAGTTCTGTCAATAAACTAACCGCTTCTATGAAAGTTAGCTCGCTAGTTTTCCGAGGCAAAATGAAATCCACGAATTTGGTATGTTCTGTGGTATTTAGTTTTCTAAGAAGGAGGCGTAGCTTCTTCGCATCACTCCAACCACCGCAGTCAATTTTATATAGGTCTTCATATCTTCGGAAATATTCTTCAAATGTATTATTTTCCGTGTATGAGTAATTATCAATACTGTTCCAAATTTCGTTCTGCGAAAACGTGTCGTCTTTTTCATTTTTTTGATCACTGCGCGATATTGTTTGTATCAGAAATTCCAATCTTTCATCATACTCTTTTTTGTGTAATAAAATATTTTGGTTCTGTTGTAATAAAAGCTTTTGAAATCTTTCCTCAGTTTGTTGTGCTGGGAGATTTGGAATTTCGTTAGTTCGGTGATTATAGACTTAATATCTTCCATATTCAACCATTTAGTTTCTGATTTTATTTAGAAAATTAATATTTTCTTATTATCTTATGATTGTATAAGAGTTCTTTTCTTTAAATTAGCGTTTGCTAGGCGCCGTTTTAATTATGAAAAGATTATGAAACTTTTCCTTTTCTCTATATACGCGTATATTCACTTATTTTTTTATTTTTCTATTTTGAAAATTAATATTTTCTCGTTATTTAATGAATTTATAAGAAGTTCTTTTCTTTAAATTAGCGTTTGCAAGACGCTGAGTTTTAGTTATGAAAAGATTATGTAATGTTTTTTTCTTATACACGTTTTTAATTTTAACGAAGAGAAAAAAAAATCTGTTTCACAATTAATTCTTTCTGCATTTTAAAATATTTCAGTACAAGTCGGAAAAAAAAAAGAGAGAGAAAATAAAACTGACCTTTTTTTTTATCGTGCGTCTTTTTTTTTATGGAGAAACGCACGTGTGTTCATTTCATGTTTTTGTTTACGTTGAGTTCTCTTTTCTTCTCTCGACCGTACGGCAAAAACCTTTGTTTTTTTGTTTTTTTTTGTTTTGTTTTTTTTTGCGTGCGGTTTCCTGCATTAACTTTGTGAGTGCATTTTCACGTGGTATTTTCAGTTTTTTGACCCAAGAGTTCGAATTGCCTCGTCGCCATTTGTTGTGGACCTTGGTAAAGCTGAATAAATGACACAGGAACACATGGTTTAAATGAACAAAGGTATATATTATATAATAGAAAGAAAGAGATTACAAGGAGATGTTGCTCTCAACCGCCATTGCTGGTTTGCCTGGGAAGAAGAGAACAAGTGTCACGTGCTTCCCGTATTCATAAGGTGGACGAGTCCATTAGTTCTTTGTAGGTAGGTACGGCACCATAACACATATATATATATTATATAATAATAAATAGTTACCTCCCCTTTTTTAGATATTTTAATTAATTAGAGTTACGTACCTTTAACCATGTTTTATATATAAATAATTTTTTTATTATTATTAGTTTTAATTTTATTTTATTTTCCCTTCTTTCTTTCTCTCTTTTCATTCTTTCTCTCTTGTTCCTCACTTCTAAATATAGAATTTCTTACTTAACGGCTATTTTTCGGATTTAAGCATTTCACCATCTCTTCATTTCAAATTCTTTGTGCATAGCGTTTCATAACGGTTAAAAATGTTTTTTGAAGAAATGCCATCATTTTACTATTTCAGACAATGCTGACGAAGACGGAATTGGGGATTTAAACCCTTTTCTTGTCAGAAACCACTGGTTCATGTCTGATTAAAATCTGTATTTAAAAATAAATGAATACTGAAAATTGATGATAAAAAAATATATTTCCTTATAAAATTTCATGTGGATACATGAAATACTAATATATATATAATATGAGTATGATATAACGTTTTGTTGTTAAAATCAATTTAGTATTACGTAGTAATAGAGAAAAAAGACGTTTTAATTCTTTATTTGTCTTTAGTGATACAGAAACACAACATCGCGTAAGATTCCATTTTGTTAAAATCACGCTTCTTGTAACATATTTACACATTTCAAACGTGTTTATCATATGATTACATGCGTTGTACTAAATAGATTTTTAGTCGAAATGGTTCCTCATTAAATATAATTTTTTAAAAACCCAACAACATAAACTCATTTTGGTGCTTTTACAGTTTAGCAGATACTTTACGTACCTGTCACGGGTTTTTCTCAACTTTTTACTGACCATTTTTTTGTTTTTTTTCTGTGTACACTTACCTATCAAGCTGCTAGAGAATTCCGGGGATTTTGGAAAAAAAAATTTTTTTAAATTTAGATTTTAAGACGGGGGATCAGTTTTTAATGTAAATTCAACGTAGACTGATCCACCTCTTTTTGACCATCTCAATTTTAAACAAATCTTTTTCGGTGTACAATTACCTATCATGTCGATAGAGAATTCTGGGGTTTTCGGAAAAAAATTTTTTTTATTATTTAGATTTTAAGACGAGGGATCAGTTTTCAATGTAAATTCAAGGTAGACTGATCCCCCTCTTTTTGACCATCTCAAATTTTTAAAATTCTTCTTCTGCTTACAATTACCTATCATAGTTAAGTGTACACCGAAAAAAGAACAAAAAAATGGTGAGCAAAAAGTTTTGAAAAACGGATTATTGTAAAAGACGAACAAGACTAATCCCCCTCCTAAAATCTCAAATATTTGACAAATATTCCCCAAACCCCGGAATTCTCTATCGACATGATAGGTAATTGTAATCAGAGAAGAATTTAAAAAATTGAGATGGTCAAAAAGAGGGGGATCAGTCTACGTTGAATTTACATTGAAAACTGATCCCCCCTCCTAAAATGTAAAATATTTGAAAAAAAGAATCCCAAAACCCCGGAATTTTCTAGCAGCCTGATAGGTAAGTGTGCACCGAAAAAAGAACAAAAAAATGGTCAGTAAAAAGTTGTGAAAAACGGACTATGGTAAAAGACGAACAAGTACCAAATACTATACCAAAAAGCACGTAAATTAGTCAAGTAGTTTGTTTAATTTTTTTTTATTATAAAAGAAAATTAAATTTTAGCCATGTACGAAGAGGACAGCCATTTTGAAAGTTTCCAAATGAGGATTGAAAGTTTTAAAAGGAAGATTATTTATTTATCTCCTCTCCAGGAGGTTAGGCACAAGGCCAGTTTTATCTTACTCCCACAAGGTAAGATGTGACTCAAGGTCGGGTCGGGATAGTGGTGCTTGAAAAGCCAGCGCCCGAGAAGGTGAGCAGTCTGGCCATTAAAAATTGTCTGGGCAGCCCCGTCGGCATTCCCCGGTAGGGGCGCATCAGGCAGTAAGCAATAAACTTACTCCTCCCCAAAGAGGGGAGGCAAAGCCTGTGAGGGTGGACCTCCTAGAACTGCACAGGACAGAACCATAAACCGGCGTAAATCAAGCCCCGAAGGCCAAGACGATACCAGTCTATGGGGTGCAGTATCCATCGGAACAGATACTACACTTTGATCTTGGCCAACCCGTAACTTCAAAAATCGCTCCATTTGATCACGTGACGTCGAGAGATACATTTATTTTAACTTTTCCCATTTTTTAAAATGAAAAAAAAAACAACAATTTCTGAAAGATAACACAGACGTACTTTATAAGACAAAATGAGATACATTTAACTTTTCCCCCTTTTAAAACTTTAACATCCCCCTTTGGAAACTTTCAAAATGGCTATCCTCTTCGTACATGGCTAAACTTTAATTTTCTTTTATAAAAAAAAAAAACGGTGCTTATTTAGAATAGGCTCCCTGCAGAAAATTATTTTCATGTAAAATCATTATTTTGTACTTACTCAGTCATAGTTTCTCACTCACGGCACGAAAAAGAATTTAAAAATATCAAGCAGAACTTAAATTAGAACGATTTTTCCATTTCGATGTACAACCTGTATTCGCGGCCGAGCCGACATTTTGGGTGTGAGCGGTCGATAGAATAGCCAACAGCAATAACTCCGTTTTTATTGTTAGAAATTAAAAAAGAAAGAAACACATATGCAATAATAATAAAATATATATTTATTAAATAAAAAAAATAGAAAATTAAATAATTATTTTTGATTTCTTCACCGGGATACTTTCCTCGATATAATTTTCTTGTTTTTTTTTGTTTTTTTTTTCTTATTTACATGGTAACTGGGGCCCTTAGTTAGCTATTCCATCAATCGGCCACACCCAAAATGTCGGCGAATCGACGTTTTATATCGCCCTAATGGAAATGGAACAATCGTTCTAATTAAAGTTCTGCTTGATATTTTAAAATTCTTTTTCGTGCCGTGAGTGAGAAACTATGACTGAGTAAGTACAAAATAATGATTTTACATGAAAATAATTTTCTGCAGGGACCCTGTTCTAAATAAGCACCAAAAAAACTACTTGATAAATTTACGTGCTTTTTGGTATAGGATTTATTCAACCCGTGACAGGTACGAACATCATACAGATATTCCTCAGTTTTTTAAGTTTTTTTTTAGTACGCAAGAGCCAATATCTGGGATAATTTAATATTTAAAACTATAAAAAAATAAAACATCTGTTAATCAAAACAATATGACTGTTCGTTTTGCTGGTTTTGTAAATGAAAAAATATACTGTTGATTTTCCCAAATTCTATTTTGTTCAATATACCGTTGATTTTCTCAAATTCTATTTTGTTCAATATACTGTTGATTTTCCCAAATTCTATTTTGTTCAATATACTGTTGATTTTCTCAAATTCTATTTTGTTCAATATACTGTTGATTTTCCCAAATTCTATTTTGTTCAATATACTGTTGATTTTCTCAAATTCTATTTTGTTCAATATACTGTTGATTTTCTCAAATTCTATTTTGTTCAATATACTGTTGATTTTCCCAAATTCTATTTTGTTCAATATACTGTTGATTTTCCCAAATTCTATTTTGTTCAATATACTGTTAATTTTCCCAAATTCTATTTTGTTCAATATACTGTTGATTTTCTCAAATTCTATTTTGTTCAATATACTGTTGATTTTCCCAAATTCTATTTTGTTCAATATACTGTTGATTTTCCCAACTTCTATTTTGTTCAATATACTGTTGATTTTCCCAAATTCTATTTTGTTCAATATACTGTTAATTTTCCCAAATTCTATTTTGTTCAATATACTGTTGATTTTCCCAAATTCTATTTTGTTCAATATACTGTTGATTTTCCCAAATTCTATTTTGTTCAATATACTGTTGATTTTCTCAAATTCTATTTTGTTCAATATACTGTTGATTTTCCCAAATTCTATTTTGTTCAATATACTGTTGATTTTCCCAAATTCTATTTTGTTCAATATACTGTTGATTTTCCAAAATTCTATTTTGTTCAATATACTGTTGATTTTCTCAAATTCTATTTTGTTCAATATACTGTTGATTTTCCCAAATTCCATTTTGTTCAATATACTGTTGATTTTCTCAAATTCTATTTTGTTCAATATACTGTTGATTTTCCCAAATTCTATTTTGTTCAATATACTGTTGATTTTCCCAAATTCTATTTTGTTCAATATACTGTTGATTTTCCCAAATTCTATTTTGTTCAATATACTGTTATTTTTCTCAAATTCTATTTTGTTCAATATACTGTTAATTTTCCCAAATTCTATTTTGTTCAATATACTGTTGATTTTCTCAAATTCTATTTTGTTCAATATACTGTTAATTTTCCCAAATTCTATTTTGTTCAATATACTGTTGATTTTCCCAAATTCTATTTTGTTCAATATACTGTTGATTTTCCCAAATTCTATTTTGTTCAATATACTGTTGATTTTCCCAAATTCTATTTTGTTCAATATACTGTTAATTTTCCCAAATTCTATTTTGTTCAATATACTGTTGATTTTCTCAAATTCTATTTTGTTCAATATACTGTTGATTTTCTCAAATTCTATTTTGTTCAATATACTGTTGATTTTCCCAAATTCCATTTTGTTCAATATACTGTTGATTTTCCCAAATTCTATTTTGTTCAATATACTGTTGATTTTCCCAAATTCTATTTTGTTCAATATACTGTTGATTTTCCCAAATTCTATTTTGTTCAATATACTGTTGATTTTCCCAAATTCTATTTTGTTCAATATACTGTTGATTTTCCCAAATTCTATTTTGTTCAATATACTGTTGATTTTCCCAAATTCTATTTTGTTCAATATACTGTTGATTTTCCCAAATTCTATTTTGTTCAATATACTGTTGATTTTCCCAAATTCTATTTTGTTCAATATACTGTTGATTTTCTCAAATTCTATTTTGTTCAATATACTGTTGATTTTCCCAAATTCCATTTTGTTCAATATACTGTTGATTTTCTCAAATTCTATTTTGTTCAATATACTGTTGATTTTCCCAAATTCTATTTTGTTCAATATACTGTTGATTTTCCCAAATTCTATTTTGTTCAATATACTGTTAATTTTCCCAAATTCTATTTTGTTCAATATACTGTTGATTTTCTCAAATTCTATTTTGTTCAATATACTGTTAATTTTCCCAAATTCTATTTTGTTCAATATACCGTTGATTTTCTCAAATTCTATTTTGTTCAATATACTGTTGATTTTCTCAAATTCTATTTTGTTCAATATACTGTTAATTTTCCCAAATTCTATTTTGTTCAATATACTGTTAATTTTCCCAAATTCTATTTTGTTCAATATACTGTTGATTTTCTCAAATTGTTATTTCTTCGAAAAATGTTTTATTAATTGAATTTGCATAACTTCTAATAACTAATAATTAATAATTGTTCCTTCGAATTATAGTTTAATAATAATAATAATAATAATACATTTGTTTAATAATTATTTTTTGTAGTTTAATGTTGTAATAAACAAATAATATTTACATTGAAAAAAAACAACACATTTTATTATTAATGTTTGAAATAAATAGAAACATATGTTATAATAAAACATTTTATTGAATTAATTTTTAAAAACAAATTATCAACCGAAAGTTAGTTTTCTTTTCATTGAAAAAATTTAATTTTATTGAATTAATTTTTAAAAACCGAAAGTCATTTTTTTTCTTCTTAATAACGTTAACCAATTAATTGAACTAATAATGTCTCTGGAATTAAATCATGCAATTTTTTTTTTCATACAGAATAATTCTGCGGCTGGAATTATATCTGAAACGAACTTCTCCATTACTTTAATTTTAACGTTATCTTATGGGAAGGTAATCAATAATTAGTAATTAAAAAAGAAACGGAAGTCGAAATTTAAAAAAAAAATAGTTTTATGAATTTGAAAGTGTAAATAGTAATTTTTGTTATTCAGAAATGCTAACAAAAAGGTTTATTTATTTATTTATTTTCTTTTTAAAAACAGAAACCACCACTTTATCAAGGCCGAGGTCACCCGTAGACAAGTGTTAATGTGATTTCTATTTATCCCCCCCCCCCTCCAGGAGATTGGACACAAGTGTCATGTGGGTTTGATGGAAGCGTTTTTTTTTCCAGTGGACTGACTAGGATTTGAACCTGGCACACCCAGTCCGCGTCGATACCAACTAAGCCACTGTGCCATCCCCTTTATTTTTAATTTCTGGTCATCCGTACGTCTGATGACGCGCACGATTAAACAGGAAGTGACAAAAACATAAAAATCTTGGATTTAACCCAGATTTTCTACTGATTGTTGACAATTATAGGCTGTATATTTTTTCGATTTTTGACATCGAGGTTTCACATCAAGTAAAATGCGTCACCATCGTGAATACATCGGCCTCACAAAGTTCCGAAGTAATAAAAGTGCTTTAAACAAAAAAAAGTAAATTAGACAGGTAAGTAGAAAGTGACTTCTCTTGCTTTTGGTAACAGTTATTTGTTGACTTTGTTTCTAGGCATTTATAACGACAGTTATCAGAACGAAAAAGAGGGTAAAAAACAAATAGGCAACAAATAAATGTTACCAAAGGCAAGATAAGTTACTCTTATACTAACCTGGATAAGTTTATTTGTGTTTTAACTTATTTTAAAGAGTGTTTTTGTTCAAAACAAACCTGGTGTCCACCTGTTCAATTAAAACGAAAAAGAAAATGGCTGAAAGTACAGAGTTTCAATAATCGACAATCAACTAAATCTCATTCATTCACTGTGGAGGTCCCCAGATGCCGGAGAGCCTTCTACTCAAATAGCTTCTTTCCTCGTGCTGCTGGCCTCTGGAACTCCCTTCCTGCCCCTGTTTCCCCGACAGTACAGACATGCAGAAATTTAAAACTAATGTAAACAGACATCTCGCTGCGCAGATCTCAATCTAGGTTGACCGCCCCTACCTTCTCCCCTTTTCTTTTTCGCAGTAGCCCTTACGTCTACAGTGGCGGCCTGCCTTGTTTGGGGTGAACTATGTTAAAAAAAACATTTAAAAAAACATTATATTATCTGAAATTTTGTAAAATCAATAATTAAGAGTAAAACATTTATATTAAAACAAAACAATTTATTTGACTAAGACATTTTGTAGAGTTCATATTTTTAAGGAGTGCAAAAGTTCCATTTGTAAGTTCATGTTTGTACGAAGGTGTATATGCGAGTGTGTTTGATGTATTTTTGTGTGGCAATTGTAATGTGTGTGTATATGCAAGCGTGTTCGATGTAAAGTGATTTTTGTGTGGCAATTGTAATGTGTGTGTATATGCGAGCGTGTTTGATGTAAAGTGATTTTTGTGTGGCAATTGTAATGTGTGTGTATATGCGAGCGTGTTTGATGTAAAGTGATTTTTGTGTGGCAATTGTAATGTGTGTGTATATGCGAGCGTGTTCGATGTAAAGTGATTTTTGTGTGGCAATTGTAATGTGTGTGCTTGACAGAATAGTTCATTATTTGTGATAGGAATTTAAAGAGATTACCTACTTTTTGAACTTTTCCTCCCCCACCTCCTTGGTCCGGGGAGGTGGGGGGTGTCGACGATCTCCTCTGTGTTCATTCAGCCGGAAAGCAGAAGAAAAAGAGAGAAAGAAAAGGGTGTGTGACTTGTTTTATAGAGAGTCAAATCACACGTGGTCAAGCTGACCTGTTGGTTCCTGATTGGCCAGAATCTTCGGCCAACGTGCTTTCACGAGATCACCCTCTCCTCTTTACCTCAGAGACGAAGAAGGGCTGAGTAAACAAAGAAAGCCGCAACATAGTAGCGTCTGCTACATAGTATTCGAAAAAAAAAATAAAACCAACTGATGTACGTACCTGTCACGGGCTGAATAAATCATATACCAAAAAGCACGTAAATTAATCAAGTTGTTTTCATTCTATAAAAAAATTAAATTTTACCGATAAACAGATAATGTTGATATATCAGCGGCATTTTTGGTTATATTCAAGGTAGCTAAGGGAGATAACACCCAAAATTCAAGACTTTATTTCTCTATTTCACAAAAGTATGTATTATCTCCCTTGAATATGATCAACATGGCGGAGATATTTCTGCCTTATTCGTTTATCGAAAGAAAGGAGTCACAACATAGTAGCGTCTGCTACAACACTACCACCCGGCCTTTTGGCTGAGATCAAAGTGCAGTATCTGTTCCAACGTTTCGGCTATTCTCCTTTTTCTATTAGCTCCCCCCACTTGTTAAGTCGATTTTGTACCCGATGATTAACATTTTTAGAGCATGGTGAACGCTCGTTCAACTCGACCTTTTGGCTGACATCAAAGTGTAATATCTGTTCTGATAGATGCTACACCCCTTAGACCATTACCGTCTTGGCCTTCGGGCTTTTGATTCTGCCGGTCTTAGGGTGTGTCCTGTGCAGTTCTAGGAGGTCCACCCTCCCAGACTTTGCCTTCTCACCCTTTGAGAAGGGGTAAGTTTATTACTAATCGCCTGAGGTGCCTCTACCGCCGAATGCCGACAGAGCTGCCCAGGCATTTTTTGTAGGCCAGAGTGCTCATCCTCTAAGACGCTGGTTTTTTAATCCCACTTTCTCGACCTTGTGTCACATCTTACCGCTGTGCGGGAGTAAATAAAAACTGTTTTTAAAGATTTATGCAAAGATTATGCTTTTTTCTGAATTACAAAAAAGCAGAATTTCGCTAAAAAGTTAAGATCTCACATTCTGTGTTAGAAATTACACTTGTCATTTTTGATGAAAATATATTTTAACATTTCAATCCTGATATTTACATGATCTATTATGTCACAACCGTCCCCCAACAGAACCTTACAATATCTGTGTCAGAATTTACACTTGTCATTGCTGAGACTACTCACAAACGATAAGTAACCCTAACCCACATGGAAATTGAGAGTGTGAGCAGCTGACATCTAGCTGTAAGTTTCTTTATGTACTTGCATAGTGAAGTGCATATTTTATTATTATCTAGATTATTACATGAAGATTTGTGGTTAGTGTATCTAGCTTTAAATTCAGTACTTGTAACTCCTATGTATGTTTTTCATTAGATTGTTTACTGGGAATACAGTTATTAAATGAACTATATTTTTTGTTAAGCACTCTTCTTGTAGCGGGCATTTATCGTTATTGTAATTATTAGTTTGTAAGTTATTATCATTACGTTTTAATATGTGTCTATTATGACTCTTAATTATTTTTCCAAGTTGTTTGTACAACTTTAACTAAGTTTAATCGTGTTTTTAGAGAATATTTTATGCAATGGGTTATTAATTCGGAAATGTCGACTAATAGATTAAGAAACAAATGCCCAATTTTAGAATTAACTAGTAAATTAAATGGGGGTGTAAACCAGATTATTTTTCGATTTCGATTTCTCCTTCTAGTGTTCTTATTTCCGTATTCCATGTTGGTGTTGGTATAAGCGCTATTTCTTAAGGCGTTGCTATTACTATTAAAACCTTCCACATGATATGAATTACATTAATAATATAACGAGCACTTTCTCTGTCTGTCTGTCTGTCTGTCTATCCGTCCTGGAATATTTCTGTAAACGTAAGAGAGAGAGGGGGGGCTCGAGTAATTAAAATTTAATTAATTCTTTCAAGTCATCGTTCATAATCTTTGTATAGCTTTAGAATTAGGAAACTATTAATCAATTAATTTAGATTAGATAACATTAAATAACATTAGATAACATTAAATAACATTAGATAACATATAAACAAAGTAGAACGAAATTTCAAGACGAGACTGCGATTCGAATGGAAAACGTGTCAAGAATCTTACTTAAACTAATACTTTCTTCAACTTCCTTATATACGGTCACAAAAAGTCGCTCAGACACCAGACGGGTTTTGCCATTTACATAATTCATTCCTTTTAAACTTCAATAATGTGACTAATTGACATTGGGATATGCTTAATTATGCTAGGCTGATGATTCGATTTGGGGTTAACATATACTGGGTCGTAGTTATTTTTCATATAATTTCCCTTAAATAAAAAATGTGTGATACTGTGGAATGTGTGTGTCTGCAAATTTCTCTTAAATTTCTGTAAAAATTTTCAATAACAAAAATATGAACCCCTCAATTAAATTTTTGTTTGAATATTTGGGCTGAACAGTTATTATTTATATTTTTTTTCGAACTATTGCCGTGTGTAGAAGTGTGTGGGGGGTGGTGGTAAAGCATCTATAATATATAGAGAGCCACACTAGAGAGTATAAACATAATAAGTAACTTGTAACATTGCAGGGGTACTTCCTACCATGACGTTACTTCCAGTACCCATCAGCCTTACTTTTAGCTGGACCTCTAATGGAGGCTTAACTGACCTGGCATAGAAATTTCCACTTCTAACCTTATTTTTTACACGCCCAACATCACTAATTTCGCTACAAGAGTCCGCCCATATGCTAGATTGTTCAAACAATATCAGTCAGCCGTGTAAAAATTCTCGATAACAAAAATAACACCGAAAGATAAAAATTAAAAGATATTGCTTTATAAGGGTGTTCATTTTTTACGCTTCCCATGATCGTCACGCTATGCATATAGTTACCTCTTCTCCAGGTGCCAGTGCACTAGGATAAGCAAAAAATGCCTGAGCAGCCCTGTCGGAATTTCCTGGCAGGGGCGCCTCGGGTGATTAGCAATAAACAATAGCAATAAGAGATGGTAAAGCCTGGGAGGATGGGCCTCCTAGGACTGAACAGAACCATGCTTCTGACTGACAGCAACAAAGCCAGTGTCGGATACTATGAGTGTTAATGATTTTAGGCATTTTTAGGTAAAATGGATCCTTCAAACATTTACAGAAAAAAAAATTAGTAAAAAAAAATTAGTTAAAAAAAAAATAGTAAAAAAAAAAATTATTAAAAAAAAATTATTAAAAAAAAAATTAAAAAAGAAATTATTAAAAAAATAATTATTAAAAAAAAATTAGTAAAAAAAAATTAGTAAAAAAAAATTAGTAAAAAAAATAATAGTAAAAAAAAATTATTAAAAAAAAAATTATTAAAAAAAAAAATTTAGAAAAAAATTAATGACAGCAACAAAGCCACTATATATACAATAAATGGGAAGAAAGTCATAAATGTTTATGAGTGCTATAATTTCAATGTGATACTATGGAATGTGTGTGTCTGCAAATTTCTCTAATTTTTTCATTTTACTTCAGTCGAAGTTCTCAGAAATCAAGGGGCCTCTACCTGGGGCTAACACTTGATCCCTATATAAGATACATAGATATTCGAGTGTTACATTAAAGTAATTTTTTACCTCTCAAACATTGAGTTAGTAAAGAAGTGAAGCACATTATGTTTCCCCTCCCCAAATTGACCAGTTGATTATTTTATAGTATATCTTTCTTGTGGTCTCTTGGTCTTACCGGATTCCAGGACAAGAATTCATCTAGTCTGGTGGTATATCAAGCTAAATGCTCTTACTTGCGATAACATCACAGTGTCTAGCCGTGTCGTGGAGATCTTATTTGGGCTTCAGATACTATGTTATTTTGAATATTTGATCACAGTTTACTTGTAGGGGTGAAGTATTCTCACGTCAGGTTGTCCTGACAAACCCTGGTACAGAGAGACCGAAGACACTCGAGGATGGTGTCTAGTAGATAATGCAAACTCCTATTTTTGTTTCATTTTATTTCAGTTGAAGTTCTCATAAATCAAGGGAGCCCCTTCCTGGGGCTAACACTTATTCTTTATATGAGATAAATAGATATTGGGATATTCCATTAAATTATCCTTTATTTCTCAAACGTTGAATTAGTAAAGAAGTTCAGAACATTAATTTTCCTCTTCTCAATTGATCAAATAAATATGTTATATTTCTTGTGGTCTCTTGGTCTTAGCGGATTCAAGGGCAAGAATTCATCTAGTCTGGTGGGCTATCCAACTTAGTGCTGTTTATAGAGGCAACATCACTATTCCTTGTATAAGCCAAAGATCTTAATTTGGGCTTCGAATACTATGTTATTTTGAATATTTGGTCAGGGTTTACTTGTAGGGGTGAAGTATCCTCATGCCAGGTTGTTCTGGCAAACCCCTATAGAGAGAGACATTAGACACTTGAGGATTGTCTAGTAGGCATTCAAGTTCTCTCCTCCTGAGAGTGAAGTTTCATGTGCCTTTTTAAATTAGAATTTTGTGTAAAAGCAGACTCACAAACATTGCAAGAATATGATTTCTCCCCCGAGTGCATTTTCATGTGTTTTCTCAAACTGGAATTCTGTGTAAAAGCAGACTCACACAGTGTGCACGAATAGGGTTTCTCACCTGTGTGTATTCGGGTATGTTCTATTAAACTAGAATTATGGGAAAATGCAGATCCACAGTCTTTACAAGAGTAGGGTTTCTCTCCTGTGTGCATACGTATGTGTTCTACTAAACTGTAATTCAGTGAAAAAGCAGAACCACAAATTTCACAAATATATGGTTTCTCTCCCGTGTGTATTCGCACATGTTTTGTCAAACTAGAAAGTTCTGAAAATGCAAATCCACAAACTTTACAAGAATAGGGTTTCTCTCCTGTGTGTTTTCGCATGTGCTTTGTTAAACTGTTATTCTCTGAAAATTTAGATCCACAAACTTTACATGAATATGGTTTCTCTCCTGTGTGAATGCGCATATGCTTTTTTAAACTGTAATTCACTGAAAATTTCGATCCACAAACTTTACATGAATATGGTTTCTCTCCTGTGTGAATGCGCATATGCTTTTTTAAACCGTATTTCAATGTAAACGCAGATCCACAAACATTACAAGCATGTGGTTTATCTCCTTTGTGTATTAGCATGTGGGTTTTTAGATGAGAATTCCGTGAAAATACTGATCCACAAACTTCACAAGAATATGTCTTTACATTCATATGTAATCGCATGTGATTTTTCAACATTGATTTCTGTGAAAATGTCGAGTCACAGTCATCACAAGAAAATGGTGTCTCTCCAGAAGGCTGCTGCCTTTTTTCTTTAACCAGACTTCTGAATATTTATCAATGTTCTTTACAGATGAATCTGTCAGCAATTGTCTAAAAATACAGTTTCAAGACTTTCATCCTTGTTTCGGTGAATCAGAAAACCCTGTAAGTAAAGAGATGATATCAAGAGAAATATCAGAACTCATATTAATTAACCTCAATCCAACGAGTTTTAATTTTAATTAGCAAAGAAATTTCAACATAAAAAGCTCGTTTATGGTTATGTTACTATGGAAGCACTATACACATTAGTAATGATTTACTATGGAAGCACTATACACATTAGTAATATTTACTATGGAAGCACTATACACATTAGTAATGATTTAGGAACTGTAAAAAAAACGCTGCGTTGTGAAAGTTTAAAAGACATACATAAATACTTACTATACACTGTCGTTTTTGAAGAAATTGATTTAAATATTAAAATATTCTTGGATTGTGCCATAATTTCGTTGTTACCCGAGAAAATAATACGTTTAATAATGACATGTACAAAAAGTCGCTACACTGACATGTCGATGGTATCGATCAATAGTTATTAGAAACTAAGATCTCATCAAGGTGAGGATCGGTAACATCGACATGCCAGTGTAGCGGCTTTTTGTACATGTCATTATAAAACGTATTATTTTCTGAATAAAAATAATTATATAAATAGCTCTATTTACTATTGAGCACTTTTTTATAAGCCCGGTTGAAATTCTGTTGATTTTTATCCTGTGGATGTTTACTTTACCTGGATTACTATATATATATTTTATTTGTAATAAAACATTTATTGAAGAAAAGAAAATTTGTGAAAATCAACAGTATATTAATAAAACATTTATTGAAGAAAAGAAAATTTGTGAAAATCAACAGTATATTAATAAAACATTTATTGAAGAAAAGAAAATTTGTGAAAATCAACAGTATATTAATGAAACATTTGTTGAAGAAAATAAAATTTGTGAAAATCAACAGTATATTTTTTCATTTCAAAACGAAGAGTTTAATTTTTTTTAATTTGAACAGTTATGTGCTTGGTTTTACACATTTTTGATATAATTTTTTTATAGTTTAAAAAATTAATTTTTTTATAGTTTAAAAAATTAATTTTTTTATAGTTTAAAAAATTAATTTTTTTATAGTTTAAAAAATTAATTTTTCTCTTAAAAAAGAGTTGTTCACCCCTTACACTATTGGAAGTTGGTGCTTGTAGACTGTAGGGCTGAAAAAAAAATGTAATTTAATTTTAGGAGAGTCAAATAATGGGAAGATAACTAGTTTTCAACCACGCTTTATCTTAAAATGAATTTTAACGCTCTGAACTTGCAAGATATTTTATATTTAACCCAAACTAATAGACTTCTTGCGATCGCACAGATTAAGTTCAGGTGATCTGTGTGAGAACTCCTAGTGAGTACAAATAATAATAATATGGGATTGCCATCCTAATATGTTATCATCGATCTAATCAGAAACCATTATACACATGTGTTTCACGCCAAACCTATAATCATCACTATGGGAGAAGACAATACCTGGCGGTCACGTGGTTCGAACCCGATACGAAAGTCAGATTTGATTTAGTAGTCGGATCGCGTACCGCTGTGCTCACCACGCATTGTCTGGAAATGGAAGAGTGAATTAACGTCTAAATGGCAAATTCGGCGGCAATCTAGCAAGTCGTAAACATAACTCAATAGCCCAAAGTATCTCATGAGAGCAGAGCTTTAAATAATTATTTGTTATATATATACCAAAGGAGGTAACATACAGCGCCTAGTATTCCCTAACGGTTACCCATGCTAATTGGCAAGGATCAACATGGCGTTACATCTGTCATCTAACGGATTATCCCGCATGCTTCATACTTCACCATTTCCCATATAACATAAAGTGGTCCGTGTGTGTGTGTGTGAAGCTAAATGTAAAAAAATGCAAAACAAAATACCACAAATTTGGTGTGTTCTTGATCAGCATTGCCCTGGTCGAATAATATTTGAAATTAAAATCTTCAGATTAAGGTCAGGTGCGGAAACCTGCATCTGTGACTTTTAAACACGATTTTCCAGTAATCAAAACTGATGGCTTTAATTGGTGTTGCACGTGTGGCTACTATGCAAGGAGAACGTTGATTAGACATAAAAGGGTTAGGGTTAGGGTTTAGGGTTAAGGTTAGAAAAATATCATTCGAAAGCTAGAGCTGTTGTGAAGAGTTACCTGCCCCTTTCCAACACTAAAAGACAAGAAAAACATTTTTTCGGCTTTTCATTATAGAAGCACCGAATAATGTGTAATTTATAATATACAATTTTATTATTAAGGGTTATTATATTTGGCACATGTTCGTCTTTGTCCACTGTCCGTTTTTCACAACTTTTTACTGACCATTTTTTTTTTCATTTTATTTTATGCCTCAAAAAATTATTTTATATTTTTTATAAAAGATATTTTGTAGACATTTCTAATTTATTTTATCTCCATTAAGATATTTTAAATTTAATATTTTAAAAAATATTTAAGATTTATAAAATCGATTTGTCAATTTTTTGATAATTAAATAATATATGTTAAAAATGTATTGTCGGAACTGGAGTCAAAACTGATGGCTTTAATTGGCATTGCACATGTGGCTACTGTGCAAGGGGAACGTCGATTAGACATAAAAGGGTTAGGGTTAGAAAAATATTGTTCGAAAGCTAAAGCTGTTGTGAAGAGTTACCTGTCCCTTATTTACCTCTCCAACACTAAAAGACAACAAAAAAAAATTTTCGGCTTTAAGACAGATTTTTGACGTTTATTTGCAAATAAGATTTCGGGTCTGACAAGAAAAAACACTATAACATTTTAAACTCTTCGAGGCGAATCGATTTTTAATGTCCCCCTTTTTATACTGAAATTAAAGATCAATTATTTAACAGATCTGATAATTATCGAATTATTAATTGAAAAAACTTTTCGGTGCTTCTGCTGTTTCACAATGACATTAAAATATTTAAAGAAATGTATAAACTGAAAATAAGATTGTACAGAAAAAAATTACGCAAATTTATCCAGTATTTATTAAATTATAAGAAAAAGAATTTTAAAAAAAAATCTTACGTATCGGTAGACATTCCAGCTTACTAACTGGGAAAGGGAGATAACTTTCGGAAAAAGTCAAAATATAAGAAAAAATGGCGACATAAAGATAAAATCGTTTATTATTATTTTATTTAATAAATACTGGATGAATTTGCGTAATTTCTGGTGTACAGTCTTCTTTTCAGCTACCACGTAAGTACATAACAAAGTTTATACATTTCTTTAGCTATTTTTTTTTTCTAAAGAGAGGCCTAACATGTCGGGGCTAAACAGCAGAAGCACCGAAAAATGAGTTCTTATGCTGTTTCACAATGACATCAAAATATTTAAAGAAAAGTATAAACTTTGTTATGTACTTACGTGTTAGCTGAAAATAAGATTGTACAGAAAAAAAATTACGCAAATTCATCCAGTATTTATTAAATTATAAGAAAAAGAAAGAAAAAAAACGATCTTACGTATCGGTAGACATTTTCACTTATGAAATAGACAAGGGAGATAACTAAAATTTTGGTTGCTGGTTTGACAAAAATGGCTACCGAATGAGAAAATCGTTTTTTTTAAATTTATTTATTTAATAAATACTGGATGAATTTGCGTAATTTTTGGTGTACCGTCTTCGGGTATATTTTACGACGCTCAGCAGAGGCGCGAACGGGGTCCAAAAAAAGAACGAGAAAGGGTTTAAAAACATAACTTTGCAACAAGTGAAGTTGACCTACGACGAGAATAGATATTTTTCTACTTACCTATGTAATTTGTTTTTATTTTTACGTATTATAAATCGGTTTTCATTAGATGTAAAAAAAAAAAAAATTCTTGTTTTTTTTTCCCACCGTTTTCACAAAATTCAATATGGCCGCTCCAGGTGCGAATGGTTAGTAACCCCCCCCCTCCCAAATCGGCCATTTTCTTTCCCAAGTTCCGGTGACAAAACTATTGATTTCTAATAAATAGTGGTTGTAACGGTCTAAAAATACAAACAAATGCCACAGGCAAGTTAGAAAATAACTTTTACAGCCTACAGTTACTTTTATATATTGTATATTTGTTTTTGTTTTTTAGCGTTTTTACTCTGCTGAGCGTCGTAAAAGGGAGCTAGTGTACGAATAGAGTACCGTTATGATCGTCTGCAAACAGGAATTTCTCTCACACCGGAAGTCACCGTTTTGGCATACCTTACGAAAAAAGTTCCGGGTCTCCCACGAAAATAGAAATTTTAAGACCCCCCCTCCCAATAGAATAAATATATGTAAAAAATCAGAAATAATTTTTTTTTATGAAACAAGTAATTTATTAAAACCAAACAAAATAGAATAAATAATCTTGGGTATATGTTACGACGCTCAACAGAGGCGCGAACGGGGTCCCAAAAAAAAGAACGAGAAAGGGTTTAAAAACATAACTTTGCAACAAGAGAAGTTGACGTGCGACGAGAATAGATATTTTTCTACTTACCTATGTAATTTGTTTTTATTTTTACGTATTATAAATGGGTTTTAATTAGATGTAAAAAAAAAATGGGGATCTTTTACGACGCTCAGCAGAGTAAAAACGCAAAAAAAAACAAATTTACAACAAATAAAAGTAACTGTAGGCTGTAAAAGTTAGTTTCAAACTTGCATGTGCTATTTGTTTGTATTTTAAACCCGTTTGAAGTGCTATTTATTAGAAATTTAAGTTCGACACACGGTCAGCGAAGAAACCAAAATGGCCGATTTACGTAATAATATCGAGGGACTGGCGGACATTTGTCTTTGAGAAAGTAGAGGTTTTAAAAAACAAGAAATTTTTTTTTAACATCTAATAAAAAGCCATTTATACTACGTAAAAATACAAACAAATTACATAGGTAAGTAGAAAAATGTCTATTCTAGACACAAGTCAACTTTACTTGTTTCAAATTTATGTTTTTAAACTCTTTCTCGTTCTTTTTTTTTGACCCCGTTCGCGCCTCTGCTGAGCGTCGTAACATATACCCGTTATGGCTTCTCCAAATTTTGGCCATGCTTGATATGTTCATGTTGAATAAAAAGTTACTAAATAAATGTGTGCCCCCCCCCCACCCCCAACAGGTAGTTAGTCGGGAGTTTAGTCGCGAGTTATTATTTCTACGGGAGGAGTTTTTGTGTATTAATTACTTTTTGTTTATTTGTTATTTACTTTAAGTAAAAAAAGAAAACGAGACTTGTTTATTTGTTATTTACTTTAAAAAAAAATACCAGGGGGGCGAGATTTCCAGTATATGGCTTTTCCGGGTGGGGGATACCACTTCTCTGCGACATTACCGACTATCCGGAACTTTTTTCGTAAGGTATGCCAAAACGGTGACTTCCGGTGTGAGACAAATTCCTGTTTGCAGACGATCATAACGGTACTCTATTCGTACACTAGCTCCCGTAAAAGATTCCCCAGTCTTCTTTTCAGCTACCACGTAAGTACATAACAACTTACTAACTGGGAAAGGGGGATAACTTTCGGAAAAAAGTTAAAATATAAGAAAAAATGGCGACATATAGATAAAATCGTTTTATTTTAAATTATTTTTAATTCAATAAATATTGGATGAAGTTGCGTAATTTTTGGTGTACAGTCTTCTTTTTAGCTACCACGTAAGTACATAACAAAGTTTATACATTTCTTTAGCTATTTTTTAAAGAGAGGCCTAACATGTCGGGGCTAAACAGCAGAAGCACCGAAAAATGAGTTCTTATGCTGTTTCATAATGACATTAAAATATTTAAAGAAATGTATAAACTTTGTTATGTATTTACGTGGTTGCTGAAAATAAGATTGTACAGAAAAAATGACACAAATTCATCCAGTATTTTTTAAATTATAAGAAAAAGAAGAAGAAAAAAACGATCTTACGTATCGTTAGACATTTTCACTTATGAAATAGACAAGGGAGATAACTAAAATTTTGGTTACTGGTTTAACAAAAATGGCTACCGAATGAGAAAATCGTTTTTTTTATTTTTAATTAAATAAATACTGGATGAATTTGCGTAATTTTTGGTGTACAGTCTTCTTTCAGCTACCACGTAATTACATAACAAAGTTTATACATTTCTTTAACTATTTGTTTTAAGAGACCTAACATGTCGGGGCGAAACAGCAGAAGCATCAAAATGTGAAAGTACAGAAGCACCAAATAATTAATTTACGGTCAAATCATGTGTCTACCTTAAAAAATTCAAATAGATATCCATTGTTCGAAATTATTTATGACAAAAAAAATGAACACTGAATTATGAAATTATACTTACTTTTTTTTTTTTTTTTTTACTTATCTTTCTTTTCTTTTAACAATCCCCATTGATGTATGTATTAGAGTCTCTTCTTCATCACTAGCGCCACCATGTTGAATATGTTGTGTTATATATCTCAATTATCAATCCCCATTGATGTATGTATTTGAGCCTCTTCTTCATCACTAGTGCCACCATGTTAAATATGTTGTGTTATTTATCTAAATTATTAATCCCTATTGATGTATTTTAGTCTAATCTTCATCACTAGAAATGTATAAACTTTGTTATGTACTTACGTGGTAGCTGAAAAAAAGATTGTACAGAAAAAATTACACAAATTCATCCAGTATTTATTAAATTATAAGAAAAATAATTTTTTTAAAAACCATCTTACGTATCGGTAGACATTCCAGCTTACTAACTGGGAAAGGGAGATAACTTTCGGAAAAAGTCAAAATATAAGAAAAAATGGCGACATATAGATAAAATCGTTTTATTTTAAATTATTTTTAATTCAATAAATATTGGATGAAGTTGCGTAATTTTTGGTGTACAGTCTTCTTTTTAGCTACCACGTAAGTACATAGCAAAGTTTATACATTTCTTTAACTATTTTTTAAAGAGAGGCCTAACATGTCGGGGCTAAACAGCAGAAGCACCGAAAAATGAGTTCTTATGCTGTTTCATAATGACATTAAAATATTTAAAGAAATGTATAAACTTTGTTATGTATTTACGTGTTAGCTGAAAATAAGATTGTACAGAAAAAATGACACAAATTCATCCAGTATTTTTTAAATTATAAGAAAAAGAAGAAGAAAAAAACGATCTTACGTATCGTTAGACATTTTCACTTATGAAATAGACAAGGGAGATAACTCAAATTTTGGTTACTGGTTTAACAAAAATGGCTACCGAATGAGAAAATCGTTTTTTTTATTTTTAATTTAATAAATACTGGATGAATTTGCGTAATTTTTGGTGTACAGTCTTCTTTTCAGCTACCACGTAAGTACATAACAAAGTTTATACATTTCTTTAGCTGCTTTTTTTTTTTTTGAAAGAGAGGCCTAACATGTCGGGGCGAAACAGCAGAAGCACCAAAATGTTAAAGTACAGAAGCACCAAATAATTCATTTACGGTCAAATCATGTGTCTACCTTAAAAAATTCAAATAGATATCCATTGTTCGAAATTATTTATGACAAAAAAAATGAACACTGAATTATGAAATTATACTTACTTTTTTTTTTTTTTTTTTACTTATCTTTCTTTTCTTTTAACAATCCCCATTGATGTATGTATTAGAGTCTCTTCTTCATCACTAGCGCCACCATGTTGAATATGTTGTGTTATTTATCTAAATTATCAATCCCCATTGATGTATGTTTTTCAGCCTCTTCTTCATCACTAGCGCCACCATGTGTAATATTGTGTTATATATCTCAATTATCAATCCCCATTGATGTATGTATTTGAGCCTCTTCTTCATCACTAGTGCCACCATGTTAAATATGTTGTGTTATTTATCTAAATTATTAATCCCTATTGATGTATTTTAGTCTAATCTTCATCACTAGAAATGTATAAACTTTGTTATGTACTTACGTGGTAGCTGAAAAAAAGATTGTACAGAAAAAATTACACAAATTCATCCAGTATTTATTAAATTATAAGAAAAATAATTTTTTTAAAAACCATCTTACGTATCGGTAGACATTCCAGCTTACTAACTGGGAAAGGGAGATAACTTTCGGAAAAAGTCAAAATATAAGAAAAAATGGCGACATAAAGATAAAATCGTTTTTTATATTTTAAATTAATAAATACTGGATGAATTTGTGTAATTTTTGGTGCACAGTCTTTTCAGCTACCACGTAAGTACATAACAAAGTTTATACATTTCTTTAACTATTTTTTGAAAGAGAGGCCTAACATGTCGGGGCGAAACAGCAGAAGCACCTAAATGTTAAAGTACAGAAGCACCAAATAATTAATTTAAGGTCAAATCATGTGTCTACCTTAAAAAAATTCAAATAGATATCCATTGTTCGAAATTATTTATGACAAAAAAAAAATGAACACTGAATTATGCGATTATACTTACTTTTTTTTTTTTTTACTTATCTTTTCTTTTTCTTGATCTGTTTTTGTTTTTTTCGGGAAGAAGATGATACGATATTAAAGAAAAGAAAGATTTTAAAGTTAAATTTATTTTCGACGACGTTTTTATTATTATTTTCTCGAAAAGATAAAGATGGCGTCGCCAAGGGAGATAATCGCCCATGACTTACTTAATATGAGTTCGGAATTAATTACAACCCGGAAGTAATTACAACTCGAAATTAATTACAACTCGGACTTAATTTATCAATTTTATTTTTTATTCAACTAATAAATCTCATTTTATTTCTTTCATTTACAAAATTAGGTGCTTTTATCGATCCCGAACCTGCTTTTGTGACGTTCGACTCGGAAGCGTTCGGCTGTTCTACGCAAACGCCCGAGAGTTGACGAGCCGATTTTCACCAGACGACTTTTTTGATACGGTGCTGCGTCCTATGATAATAATGTTTTGCTTGTTTTTTTTTTGTGTTGTTGTTTTTTTTTGTTAGGGTTAGGGTTAGAGTAAGGAATTTTTAAAAGAAACAAACAAAGAAAATTAAACATATTTACATGAATTTTTTTGAAAGAAACAACAGGAAAAAAAACATAGCGAGGTTACTGTTATAAAATGAATACTGTATTTTTATTTACAAGGAATTTTTTGGAAGAAACCCCACCCAAAAAAAACTTACCAAAATTACTGTTAATACGACATATTTTTTTGTAACAAAGTTATCGGCAACACTCGGCCGTTTGCGTATTTTTATTTACAAGGAATTTTTTTGAAGAAACCCCCCCCCAAAAAACGTACCAAAATTTCTTTTATCACGACATATTTTTTTAATTTTTATTATTTATTCTTACTTGCTCGCGATGATACTGCAGTGCAAAGCTGTTCGTAATTCATTTTGGGTTTATTTTCTTCAAAAAACTTCCTGACAAAAAATCCGTCTTCGAAAGCACTTATTTTCAATTTGTAACAAAGTTATCGGCTGCTCGCTGCTTCGGCTCGTCAACACTCGGCCGTTTGCGTAGGACATCCGAACGATTCCGAGTCGAACGTCACGAAAGCTGGTTCGGGATCGATATCAGTACCCACAATTATATTGTACGAATTTAACAAAAAAAGTTTTATTTCATTTTATCATCACTATTGACATTTACTTTATTTCTTACCTTCACTCATATTGCGACTATTATTTTAGGGCATAATTTTCAAGTTTTTTATCACTTTTACTTTACAAATTTCCTAACAAAATTATATAAATATACTTTACAAATTTCTTTATACTACAAATTTCTTTACAAAATATGATTAATATACGACTTTACACATTTCTTAAAAAAATATGGGCCGATGCGAAGGACATGGAGGACAGCTGGCTTCCGGTGATAAAAGCTTGAAGAAAGTGTCTACGGATGACTGAAAGTGATACAACAATTTTTTTTATTCATATTAATTTCAGACTTTTCTTTTTGTCATATTAATTTCAGACTTTTCTTTTTTTTCATATTAATTTCAGACTTTTCTTTTTTTTCATATTAATTTCAGACTTTCCTTTCATCATATTCTAATAATTAACATAATACAGACTATTTGAAAAATAATTTATTTGTTTTTATTTGATTGTTTTCAAAACATTTTTTGTAATAATAGTGAAAACCTTTTTTCTTGGAAATGGAGTAACTTCCGGAATCAAACTTTTTTCTTAGAAATGGAAATGCCCTAAACCCTAACCCTTACCCCTAACCCTCCCAAAAAACATTAGTTTCACTAAATATTCCCCCCAAAAAAAAACATTAAATAAAAAAACACATTCCGTTGCTCAAAAACATTATTTCTTGAAAAAAAAAAAGATTATTCTATTTTGTTTATTTTCTTCAATGAAAATTTTTTTTAAAGTTTTGAAAACAATCAAATAAATTATTTTTCAAATAGTCTGTATTATTTTAATTATTAGAATATGATGAAAGGAAAGTCTGAAATTAATATGAATAAATGAATAAACAAATTGTTGTATCACTTTCAGGCATCCGTACACACTTTCTTCAAGCTTTTTTTCACCGGAAGCCAGCGGTCCTCCGTATCCTTCGCATCTGCCAAAATATGATTAATATACGACTTTACAAATTCTTTAGATGATAAAATATACGATTTCAGAAATTTCGTCACATTTGGCATTTCACAAGTCTAGTTTTAGACATGACCGAGAAATCAGACGAGATTTCGCTTACGAATATGAGATTTCTAATTTCTCAGCGACATATAAAATTACTTCCGGTTTGTAGAGATCGAATACATGAGCGAAATTTATTTTAGAAGAGTGCTTATGGTGTAAGGGGCAGTAACTCTCTTTTTTTAGTACGCTATTTCTCCGAAAATGGAAAATATCGATTTTTTAAATAAGAAGTCATGCAAATTCAATTAATAGAACATTTTTCGAAGACCCGATCTATACAAGAGCCAAATGTTGTTTTTTTTTATTATTAAAATCGTTGTGGTTGTCGCCGGTCGAGGATGGCTTGGATTAAGAACAAACAGAAACGGAGAGTAAATGAACACAAACTTTATTTACATAGCACGTCATTACAAGTGGGGACAGGCTAATGGCAGATAATTACCGGAAGTTTTGTCGAAAAACCAAGTGAAATAACTTACTTGTCTCGGGACTTCTAGCGATCGGAGAGGCATCAGTGGTTTGTTTACTTGACTGAAAGCGAGGTCACTACTGGCCTCGTTTTTATTGCCTTTTGGCCGGAAGTGAAGGGGAGGCATTTCCTGTTACTAGTCTATTAAAGAGCCTCTCCTTCCCTTTCTCCAGGTTATCAAATCCCAGACAGACTTTGGGAGCGGAATTAAGCAGTGTTTCGCAACAGCTGCTGCTGTACCTACTCCGATCTCTCCTACTCCTACTCCTCCTACTCCTCAAGAGTGGAAAGAATTTTCCACATTTTAAAAGGTAAACAAATCAGCTATGACATACTGATACATCTCTCTTCTTTAAGTTAAACAAGGAGGGTGTGCTTTTTTATTTGATTTTTTAAAATTTATTTATTTTATTTTTTTAAGCATTACAAGTCCAATCTTTGTGGTATCTTTCTAGATGTGGATTTCTCTAGATAGGTAAGTTTTCACCGAAAAAAGGAAAAAAAATGGTCAGTAAAAAGTTATGAAAAACGAACAGGGGTAAAAGACGAACATGTACCCCAGCCTTTCTTCTTCGTTGTGTTGTCGCCGGTCGAGGATGGCTTGGATTAAGAACAAACAGAGACGGAGAGTAAATGAACACAAACTTTATTTACATAGGACGCCATTACAAGTGGGGACAGGAAGTGGGGACAGGCTAAGGGCAGATAATTACCGGAAGTTTAAAAAGTAAACAAATCAGCTATGACATACTGATACATCTTTCTTCTTTAAGTTAAACAAGGAGGGTGTGATTTTTTATTTGATTTTTTAAATTTATTTATTTTTAAGCGTTACAAGTCCAATCTTTGTGGTATCTTTCGGGGACGTCCAGAGCGACGTGGCTCCAAATATGGCTCGGCATATGGCCTTGCAGTTGTGAGCAAAGTTTGTGCATTATGTACTGGTGTAGGGTATGTAGGTTCTGATTGGCTGCTCGTACAGTGTTGGCTAGATGGAGAGATCACACCACGGTCGCTCGGGTACACATGCATCCCATCACTAATGGGTGGTGCATTGGTATCAACTGTTAGTGAGTGTTTGTGTCTATTGTTATATAGACTTTCAGTCAACCCCGCTCTTGCGGGCCTAAGGAACTGTCTGTTCCTTCGATAAATACTGCCATCTGCGGATTCTACAAGGTATGACCTCGGCTCTGCAGTGGTTTGTGTGACTGTTCCAGGTTTCCACAACTTGGTTTTCTCATCTTGGATGTGGACTTGCTGACCTGCCCGCAATGGTGGATTGCGGTGGCTATTCCATTGGTCATACCGGTTCTTTGTCTTGTCTTTGTTCCATTGCATTATGTCTCTGGTTTGCTCATCTCTGAGCTGTTGCTTAGAGACTAGTGATGTTCGGATGGGCCTCCCGTTGAGGGCTTAGGCTGGAGATTTAAGGTTGGTTGAAAGCGGTGTAGCTTTACATGACATCATCGCCAAGTGGCAATCATTGCCAGTCTCCCGGGCCTTAAGAAGTAGCTTCTTGCATATGCCAACCATTCTTTCTGCAACCCCATTGGATTGAGGGTAATGTGGTGATGATGTTGTGTGCTTAAAGTTGAACTTTTCTGCAAAGTTGGCAAACTCCTGAAGTGGTCTATAGTGACAATGGGCCTCAGTACACAAGTACTGAGGCCCATTGTCACTTCAGGAACACCTTGTTCCTCAAATATTTGTTTCATCTGCTTGATCACTGCAGCAGATGTTGTTGACTGCAGGTGTCGTACAAATTTGAAGCGTATCAAAGGAAAGTGAAAATGGACTGCGGTTAGTCTGCCACATTGTGAAGATATCTGTGCTGATATACTGCCATGGGTAAGAAGGGGTTTCATGTTGAAGCAATGTTTCTGATGGGATACTTGGTTGATACTTTTGACATGTGGGGCATCTTGCAACCATGTCCTCAATGTCCTTATTTATTCCTACCCAGTAAACAGCAGTTCTGGCCCGCAGCCGGGGTATTTCTACTCCCTGGTGTGATAAGTGCAGTTGTTGCAGAACATCTAGTTAAAGTGAAGCAGGTATGACAATTTTGTTGCCTTTCAATAGGACACCATCTTGGATCCCAACTTGATCTCTAAAATTTCAGTATGGGAGTACAACTGGGGCACCCAGAGCGATCTGATGGACATCCGGACATCACAGTGTTGATGAGCTCTCTTAGAGTTGAATCCTTCATGGTTTCCAGCTTAATGTCTTGTAGGCGAGTTGGTGATGCACTTAGCTGAGTGTTCATTATGTGGATGTTGAGGTCGATGCCTTCAATGTGATTGCCTGGTGTGGGTAACACACTTGACAAACAGTCAGCTATGGGAACTGCTCTGTCTGGGCTGTATTTCATTACAAAATCATACCCTTGAATCATTAGCAGCATCCTTGCCAGTTTTGGAGGTGCTTGTGCCAGGTTCTTGAGTGTGATCGATTCTAATGGCTTGTGGTCAGTCTGAATCGTTACCCTGTGACCCCATACATAATGATGGAACCTTTCTAGGCCAAAAACGACAGCAAGTATCTCTCTTTCAATATCGTGTCTCCGGTCCAGATAGGGTTTTGCTTGCAAAAGCAACTGGCATGTCATTCTGCAAGAGGGCTGCACCGAGTCCAGCAGCAGAAGCATCCACTTGTATCATGATTGGTGTCTTTGGGTCAAAATACCTCAGTACGGCAGATCTTTGGATTTCTTCTTTGATGCTGTCAAATGCTGCTTGTTGCTTAGATGACCAGACAAAATCCTTGTCCTTAGACAACAGGTCTCGTAATGGCTTTGTCAGTATTGAGAGATGGGGCGAGAACTTGTTGAGGTAATTAACTAGTCCAAGGAAGCTGGATAGCTGTTTCTCATCCTTTGGAGGTTGCATCTGGGCAATCGCCTCCAACTTTTTGGGGTCTGGGTTTTATACCCTCTCTGGATATTATGTGGTCAAAGAATGGTATTTCTGATGTGCGTACCACCAACTTGTCTAGGTTGAATTTGCAGTTCCTTTCCTTAGCTCTTTGAAGGAGCTGATTGAGTGCTTGGTCATGGTCGCTACCATCTTCTTCAAAGCCGTACACAATTGTGTCATCGGAGATAGAGAGAACATTCTTAACGTCTCCAAAGTTCTCAAACATGGCTCGCTGGAATTCATCCTAGGCGCTATTCACTCCCATTGGAAATCTATTGAACATGTATCTACCAAATGAGGTGATAAATGTTGTCAATTCCTTTGATTTCTCATTCAGTTTCATTTGCCAGTAACCAGATTTGACATCTATCGTGGTGAACTATTTTGCACCGTGTAGCCTTGAGACCACGTCTTCGAATGTGGGGGTCACAAAATGTGGTCGCTGTATGGCCTTGTTCAGGTCTCTGGGGTCTAGACATAGCCTAGCTGATCCATTGGTCTTTGTGACACAGATAAATGAGTTGACCCATGAGGTTGGTTTGGTCACTGGAGTTATGATATCCTGATTTATCAGTGAATCAAGCTCAATTTTAAATTTGTCCTTTAAGGCCACAGGGACTCGCCAGGGTGGGTGTACAACTGGGTCTATTGTTGGGTATACATTTATTCCATATTCTCCTGGCAGGCATCTAATCCCGTCAAATACATCTAAAAATTTGTGGAGAATCTGTTCTCGTACTTTGGGGTTCCCTCTTGGCATAGGATTTCCTTTCGTGCTCATTTCAGACTGGCATTCTTTTTGGTTCTTAAGTGGATCGTCCGTGTTAATTGCCAAATTGAAAGTCACCAGGCCCAACTTTCTGGAGGTTTGTAGTCCAAGCAGAATCGGTCCCTTGGTTTTAACCACATGGAATGTCGCACTAGTGAATCTGTCCTGGTATTTCACTCCCAAAATGCATGATCCTGCTTTCTTCTAAATGCAAATAGTCTCATTAGTGTTTTGTGCAGGAACACACTCAGGGGTAGCAGGTTGCTCATAGCTCCTGTGTCAATTTTTGATTTGATCTCTATCTGGGCTAGTTTGTTGCCTATTCTTAAGTTTGCATAGGCTTCTGTTGTGCCCAAGGGAACTTAGCATTCTACAGAATGAAAATGGAGTCCTCCATTTTCAGGCTCATCTTCACTGTCGTTTTGGGTGGCTGTGTGGATTTTACTGTCTCGACTTGTATTGTTGGAGTATCTTTGAGGTCTTCCCATCCTGATACCCTGTTCTTTGCCTCTACTTCTCTCTGCCAGGCGACAAACTATGGCAAAGTGACCTGTCTTCCTGCATTTCAGGCAGGTCTTACCCTTGGTTGGACATTCTCCTTTATGGTAACCTTTACCACAAAGACCACATGTGTGTATATACTCGGGGGCACGATTTGATTGGACCACATGTGCACTGAGCTTCTCAAGTGGAGTCCGGATTGCCTCCACCTGTTTGATTGTTGCCTCTTCAGTTTTTGCTATATGTAAGGCTGTCATTATTGATAAACCCCTACCTTCTTGTAACAGTGTCTTTTGGGTTGACTTGAGGTTTAGTCCAAATATAAATAAGTCCACCAAGTTTGTCTCTTTGACTATGGGGTCATATCCGCAATTTTTTATTATTTGTCTCAGCCTCTTTAGAAATGAGTGGGCTGGCTCATTCTCCTCTTGGCGACTCTGTAAAAGTTGGTGTCAGTACACCCGGAAATTTGACTGAGGACTGACATAATACTTGAAATGTCTCATGTAGTTGTCCACATTTTTACTTTCATCCATCTGAAAAACGAAGTGGTTGCTAATCTCTTGCTCTTCAACACCAGTCCACAAAAGGAGGTAATTTACTTTCACGTCGTCGTCCACGTCACGAAGTGGTCCACCAAAATATAATGCGGCCTGACGTAAGAAAATGTCCATTTCTTTTCCCAAGTTGGGACTGGACCAGTCTATCCTTGGTGCTAATGTATGAGGGGTTTCCATGACGAGAAATTAACAAAACAGTAGAGTCAAATTCCTCTCACCTCGGCGTATAGCTGTGCGCACGTGCGTATTTTCCGGGGACGAGTGTGATGTCACCTAAACCTGACAAATATCACTATAAAGTGTGATTTTCACTGAAAAACATTTTTGTATCTTTGGATCCCACTTCTGACACCACGTTGTGTTGTCGCCGGTCGAGGATGGCTTGGATTAAGAACAAACAGAGACAGAGAGTAAATGAATACAAACTTTATTTACATAGGACGCCATTACAAGTGGGAACAGGAAGTTGGGACAGGCTAAGGGCAGATAATTACCGGAAATTTAAAAAGTAAACAAATCAGCTATGACATACTGATACAACTATATTAAACTAAAAAGAAGAATTATTAAACAAATGTATTATTATTATTATTATTAAACTATAATTCGAAGGAACAATAATAATAATAATAATAATAAAAATTGCATAAAGAAATGCTAACAAAAAAGTTTTATGCTTCCGAATTTTTGAGATGAGGGTTGATAATTTGTAGAATTTGGTATATTCGGACTACTGTATATTCGGACTACTTGGGTGTTTTTATGTAACCTCCGAGTGTAAACAAATGCTAACAAACAGGTTTTATGCTTCGGAATTTTTTAGATGAGGGTTGATAATTCGTAGAATTTGGTATATTCGGACTACTGTTCTGGGCACATGTTCGTCTTTTCCCACAGTCCGTTTTTCACTACTTTTTACTGAATTCTGGCGTTTTGGGAAAGAAATTTTTTTAAATTGAGATTTTAAGACGGGGGATCAGTCTTGTTTGTCTTTTACCATAGTCCGTTTTTCACAACTTTTTACGTCTTAAAATCTCAATTTAAAAAAAATTCTTTCCAAAAACCCCGGAATTCTCTCGCGACATGATAGGTAATTGTAAGCAGAAGAATAATTTTTAAAATTTGAGATGGTCAAACAGATGGGGATCAGTCTACGTTGAATTTACATTGAAAACTGATCCCCCGTCTTAAAATCTCAATTTAAAAAAAATTCTTTCCAAAAACCCCGAAATTCTCTACTGACATGATAGGTAATTGTACACCGAAAAAGATTTTTTTAAATTGAGATGGTCAAAAAGAGGGGGGTCAGTCTACGTTGAATTTACATTGGAAACTGATCCCCCCTTCTAAAATGTAAAATATTTGAAAGAAATTTCCAAAAACATCGGAATTCTCTAGCAGCCTGATAGGTAAGTGTACACCGAAAAAACAAAAAAAACTGGTCAGTAAAAAGTTGTGAAAAACGGACTGTGGTAAAAGACGAACATGTGCCCTGTTTTGTAATGATTTCATTATATTCCTTCATTGTTGATTAATAAATATTGAAAATTTCATTAAAATTGGTTGATTTAAGTGAATCCAACGACATTGAGTTGATAAATTCCCGAAACTGACACACGGTCTAGTGGACATCCACGTTGGTTGATAGATATTATGACGATTAAGTCGTTTCGCAGCCAAAATGGCGGACAATGAACCGTCTGCTAATTTCTGATTTTTTTCCGACCTCACAAATGTGTAAGTAAACCCAAATAAATTGTTTTGGACTAATTTCCCAACTGTATTTTCTTTAAAAGTTAAATTTGAAATTAGTCCAATTTGGGTTTACTTTGGCTAAGATCAAAGTGTAGTATCTGTTCCGATGGATACTGCACCCCATAGACTGGTGTTGTCTTGGCCTTCGGTCTTGATTTACGCCGGTCAATGGGTCTGTCCTGTGCAGTTCTGGGAGGTCCACCTTCCCAGGCTTTGCCTCCCCTCTTTGGGGAGGAGTAAGTTTATTGCTTACTGCCTGAGGCGCCCCTACCGGGGAATGCCCAGGCAATTTTTAAACCCCACTTTCCCGACCTGACCTTGGGTCACATCTTACTTGTGGGAGTAAGATAAAAACTGGCCTTGTGCCTAACTCCTGGAGAGGAGTAAATCAATACTCATTTGTGAATTCGGAAATTAGCAGACGGTTCATTGTCCGCCATTTTGGTTGCGAAACGACTAAATCGCCGATATTCTAAGCTGCATTTTACCTGGAGGTTGTAGGTTCAATCTCTGGCGAAAGAAATGAAGAAAAATCGAATCTTCACCGCAGAGAATTCTGTATCGTTAAGTCAGCAGACATCATTGATTATCTCCCTTGACGACGCCATCTTCTTTTTAGCGTAAGAAACAGAAAATAATTTTATCCGAGCCGAAAATAAATTTAACTTTAAAATCTTTCTTTTATTTACTATCTTATGTTGTTTTCGGGGTTTTTTTTTCAAAAGAAAAACGGATAAAAGAAAAACAACAAAAAAAGGCAAAAACAAAAAAAAGGTAAATATATCATTTAATCGTTAAATTCAGTGCCTCAAATGATTTCAAAACAATGGATGTGTAGTTTTGTTTTATTGTTCCAGATGTCGCGCCTGCTTTCCGTGACTTCGCGTCGGCAACGATCGGGCAGGTCGCGGAAGCGCCCGAGAGTTGCCGAGACGAAAACGCCAAGCGTTAATGGAAGGCTTGCAGACGATAATATAAGACGAATAAATTCAAAGAAAAAATACATAGATAAAAAGATAAAAACGGAACAAACAAATGAACCATTTTCAATCAAATGTGTAGAAAGAAAATTGTTTTTTTTTTTTTGGGGGGGGGGGGGATTTTTTCAATGTTTTCTTTTTCATTTGTTTCGCTGTTTTTCTTTTTAGGGTTAGGGTTTATAGTTAGGGTTAGGGGTTAGGGCTCCCGTTAGGGTTAGGGCTCCCGTTAGGGTCAGGGCTCCTGTTAGGGTTAGGACTCCCGTTCTTAGCGATAGCCAAGCCCTGCATTCAAACTGCCAAGCTCTAACTGGAAGACTGGCAGACGATAATATAAGACGAATAAATTCAAAGAAAAAATACATAGAGATTAAAATCATTTTTTTTTGTTTTGTGAAAATAATATTTTTTTAAGGGGGGTTACAATTTTGTCAATGTTTTTATAAGATAAAAGAAAGAAAAAATGTTATTATTTCGTCAACGCTCGGGTGCTTCCGTGACCTGCCCGATCGTTGTCGACGTGAAGTCACGGAAACTAGGCGTGTCGTCTGGAACAGTACTGTTTTATTTCATTTCCAATTTAAGGTAGAAAGATGATTTCACCCTAAACGAAAAGTCTGGTGAATATTGTACAGAATAGTTAACAAAGGCTTCCACTCCCCCTTTCTGTTAATAATGGTTTTCTAAATAATAACGTTATTATTTAGAAATCCATTCTTAACGTGTAGATGGCAGGGCGGGGGCTTCGCTAACGGTTCTGTACCTTCGCCGAAAGTCTTTGGCACTTCTGTCGTATATATGAAGCAGCAGATTTTCTGTCTTTCTACTGAAGATAAAGGGAGGTAATTCAACCGGAAGTTATTTTTTTACAACATAAAACAAAAAATGCAAGACTGATTTGTTTTTGGGTAACAAGAAACAATTAAGAATTTCTTTTTTTTTATTATATGAAGTAAAAAAAATTTAAATAAAAAACCCTAACCCTAAACCCTAAACCCTAACCCTAACCCTAAACCCTAACCCTAACCCTAAACCCTAACCCTAAGAAATCAGGCGGTGTGCCTGTAAAAAATCTATTGTTTATTGGCGGCTGGTTCATTAAATTACTAATGTCTCGAAGATTAATCTCATTTAACTCCATTTTCTAAATACTAAATTCAATTTCCGGTGAATTCTGAATGAATGGTACTTGGAGAAAAAAAACAGAACTCTTCAATTTCGATTTCTTAATCGGCAGCTGCTTCATATATACGACAGAAGTGCCAAGTCTTTTCCTTTTTAATTCAAGAATTGGGGATTTGTGACGTTCATACTTTCGTTTTTACTCAGCAGCAAATGATGCCGTTTTTCATATATGGATGACCAGAAATGATATATAAAAAAAAAACTTTCTCCATAATTAATACCAATTTCAGACTTGTCCAACGAATGTATTACTTTTATTGTTTATATACAAGTTATATATGTTCATATATGTTATATATATATACAAGTTATATATGTTCATCTTAAAGTGAAAGAAATATGGGGTCACGTGATCGGTATGGATGGACGTAACTGCAAAAAAAGTTTTACATTGAAAAAAAAGACTTTATTAATTTTAACAATTATCACCTGAAATGACATTTTTATAATTAATTTTAATAAACAAATTATCAACCGAAAGTTCTTTTTTTTTTACATTTTAAAAATTTTTTTAAAAATTATCAATCGAAAGTTCGTTTTTATATTTTTTAATTTAATTTTAACAAACAAATTATAAACCAAAAGTTCTTTTTTTTACATTTTTTAAATTTTAACAAATAAACAATCGAAAGTTATTTTTTATATTTTTTTAAATTTTAACAAATTATCAATCGAAAATTATTTTTATATTTAAAAAAAATAATAATTTTAACAAACAAATTATCAACCGAAAGTTATTTTTTTTTTTACATTTTAAAATTTTTTTAAAAATTATCAATCGAAAGTTCTTTTTTTTACATTTTTTTAATTTTAACAAATTATCAATCGAAAGTTTTTCTTATATTTTTAAAAATTTTAACAAATCGAAAGTTCTTTTTCATATTTAAAAAAAAATAATTTTAACAAACAAATTATCAACCGAAAGTTCTTTTTTAATATTCTTTTAAAATTTTAACAAATTAACAATCGAAAGTTCTTTCTTATATTTTAAAAAATTTTAACAAATTATAAATCGAAAGTTCTTTCTTAAAAAAAAAATTATTTTAACAAACAACTTATCAACCGAAAGTTATTTTTTTTCACATTTTTTTAATTGTAACAAATTATCAACCGAAAGTTTTTTTTTTAACATTTTTTTAAATTTTAACAAATTATATTTAAAAATAATAATTTTAACAAACAAATTATCAACTGAAAGTTATTTTTTTTTACATTTTTTTAAATTTAAACAAATTAGTTATTTTTTTTAACATTTTTTTTAATTTTAACAAATTAACAATCGAAAGTTCTTTCCTATATTTTTTAAAATTTTAACAAATTATCAATCGAAAGTTCTTTTTTCTTTTTCTACTTAATTCCGTTACTTTTTATTCTACGTCATAACATTTTCTGATACCATATAATATGTTTCCAAAGAAATTGTGTTTTGTTAGCCGCCTCCAAAGAAATTCTTGCAGGTAAAGCCCCAATTAATGAGTGGCTTTTATAAAGTTTAAATTATACAAAAAAAATAAATAAATCAGACAAAAGTTTTAAATGATAGAATTAAATATTAAATTAACTGAAACTTATAAGTGCCATAAAATGTATATATAAAATGTGTATATAAAATGTATATATAAAATGTGTATATAAAATGTATATATAAAATGTGTATATAAAATGTATATATAAAATGTATATATAAAATGTATATACTTAAACAATATTGGAATTTATTAACGTCCCCCTCACTGACTGGCTGCAGCCTTGTCCCTTAAGGGTCTTACAGATTGGCTGTCAGGCATCCCAGCCCCTACTCCCTTAGGGGTCACGTGAGTCAGCCCATAAAAACGCTTGCACGCTGTGTCCCAGCCTCTTTTCGACCCACCTTTTGAACCTGGTAGGACCGGGGCTGGATCCTTCTGAGACAAAGCCCTCGACGGCAGTCGCAGAGAGCCCCCACTCCTTCCTGTTACCAACCATCTTGGACTGAAGTGACTACATCTCGACAAGAGCCAAAATTGGAGGCGGGCGCACGTGCAACCTGTTACCAGAACTCCCCCAAGATAAGTTCGCGAAGCACGTTTTCGCAAACCTAAATTAACTTCCTTCCTTTCTGAACTTTGAACTCACGATTTGTTGTATATATTTGCCCTCATGTTTCCTCACAAGTGAAACTGTTTTAAACTTATATACGATTGTTGTTGTGTTCCTTCTCACAAAAGCTGTTGCCCTGTTTCTATTTTGCACATAATTGTTATTGCATTCTCACATGCGAGAATTGAACTTTCTTCCCGGGATAATTAATCCCAACAACAAATGTATTATTATTTTTTAAATAAAAACGTTTTTTTTGGCAGTTACGTCCATCCATGCAGATCACGTGACCCCATATTTCTTTCACTTTAAGATGAACATATAAAACTTGCATATAACCCTTTTATTTCGTATCAAACAAATAATTAACAGAATACCGGATCTATTTTTTTAAATAATTTATTTGTTGTTTTTTATTTTATTGTTTTGAGCACTTTTTGTTTTTGTTTTTGGTTTAAAATTCTTAATACAGACATAATATTGTTTTTTGTTTTTTTAATGTTTTCAAAAATTGTTTTTTGTTTTAAATTTTTTAATTTCACAATTTTTTTTTTGTTTTAAATTTTAAAGTTTCTTTTTAGTTTTAAACCTCATAATATCCATCCGAACAGGTACTACACTTTCATCTTAGCTAAAAGGCCAAGCAAGTCCGAATCCATTTTAAAATAATTTATTTGTTTTTTTATTTTATTGTTTTTAAAACTTTTTATTGTTTTCACAAATTGTTTTTGATTCAAAATTCTTAATACAGACAAATTGTTTTTGTTTGTTTAAATTTTAAATTTTATTTTAAGTTTTAAACCTCATAAAATTTCCGCATCCAATACAAAATATTGACGAAAAAATTACGTTTTAAACGCCGCCACCAGAGAAATTCCTGCGGGTGACTCTGTAAATTTCCCTTGCAAGTCCCATGCATGGCCCTAAATTTAGACTTGCAACCTTCCACACCATTTGTATGAATTGTAAGGTCATCTGGATTTGTGGAGATTATAAACTAAAAACTATGTAGATATTGTCTAAATATTATACCATATGATAGACATTTAAGTACTTTTTCAAGAAAGGTTTACATATATCTGTTCTATGGAAAAGTAAAACCTGTGGTCTGAGAGTAAACGTTGTAAAGATTTGTCTTTGTGTTAATATCATGTCTTTTTTTTATTTACAGATACAAACTATTCAAGAACAAGTTGTTCAGATTCGTCAAACAAAGAATGGAGAAAAGTCTTGAGTCTGTATCTTTAGGTAATTGCTGACTAATTTTCTTAGATCACATTGATTAATATTCTCAGGAAAGTCGTGTTTAAGAAAAAAAAATGCAGCAACCCTCTGGAGAGAAACTGTTTTCTTGTGAAGTATGTGAATCTTCATTTTCTAAGAAATCTTGTTTGGTAAGGCACCGGCGATTACACTTGGGTGAAAAACCATATACGTGTGAAGTGTGTGGAGCCGCTTTTTCACAGAATCACCATCTGAAAAGCCATATGCGCATGCACACAGGAGAGAAACCATATTCGTGTGACATTTGTGAATCAGCGTTTTCTCAGAATTTTAATCTGAAAAGCCATATGCGAACACACACAGGAAATAAACAATATTCTTGTGAATTTTGTAGCTCTGCCTTTTCACAGATTGCAGGCTTGCAAAAGCATGTGCGTGTGCATACTGGAGAGAAACCATATTCTTGCAACATTTGTGCATCTGCCTTTTCACAGAATTGCAGTTTAAAAAAGCACATGCGAATACACACAGGAGAGAAACCATATTCGTGTGACATTTGTGAATCAGCGTTTTCTCAGAATTCTCATCTGAAAAGCCATATGCGAACACACGCAGGAAATAACCCATATTCTTGTGAAGTTTGTAGCTCTGCCTTTTCACAGATTGCAGGCTTGCAAAAGCATGTGCGTGTGCATACTGGAGAGAAACCATATTCTTGCAACATTTGTGCATCTGCCTTTTCACGGAATTGCAGTTTAAAAAAGCACATGCGAATACACACAAGAGAGAAACCATATTCTTGCAACGTTTGTGGATCTGCATTTTCGGCCAGTTCAATTTTGACAAAGCATATGCGAATACACACAGGAGAGAAACCATATTCTTGTAATGTTTGCACCTCTTCATTTTCAGTACATTCCAGCCTAACAATACACATGCGAATTCACACTGGAGAGAAACCATATTCTTGCAACATCTGTGCATCTACTTTTTCACAGAGTTCCAGTTTAAATAAGCACATGCGAGTGCACACAAGAGCGAAGTCCAGATTGTCGCTCTAACAGATACAAGGTTAATCATTAAAAGAGTCTTCGAATCTATTTGCTAAGGCAAAAGTAAGTACAAACTATCTTCACAGTCGTCTCCCTCCTTCGATGTATATTTAGGTCACGGTTATAAAAAAGATTCTGGGAGTCGGTGGGGATCAAACCATCAACCACGAGGTCGTGGTCCTTCGTCGTTATGCAATGGCCCAAACGGACAGAGTATAAAAAACTGATGAAAAATAAGTCAGTTAAACGGTTTTAAATTCGGGCGCGGTGCACATGCATACAATGTGAAGATGTCGGGGTGGGGGACAATGAAATTTGGTACCCCCCACCCCTGAGAAGTTCGGTGTCGGTTCGACACGAAGAAATAAAAATTTGTTCCCAAGTTTTTGATATTATGGGTCTGAAAGATGGAGGATTGAGAAAATGTCAACTTTATGGTATCTTGGGAGCCTTAGCTGGACAAACATACAAACAAACAGACAGCTCTCGTTTATATAATAGAAAAAGATTCCAATTCATGCTACCTGTTTGAACATTGGATTCTTAGTGGTTGAAAAGGTTTCTTATAATTATTAAATGTGACCATCCATTTTTTAAAAGGAGCTTTGTCTTGGTAGCATCAAATGTAACCATCCATTTTTGGCCGCATTTTACTACAGACTGGAGGTAAATTCTAAAGGAGGGCGTCCCTTGATCTCTAAAAACTAACGGACATGAAATAATTTTTTAAAAGTATTCTTTCATCCTTTGTCTATCTACATTTTTAGCCAATTAAAGTTTCATAAAGTGTATGTGAATACCAACTGGATTAAAACATGTTTGTGAATCTACATTTTCAAAACACGAGTGAAAGCATATTCTTGTCTTGTAGAGTTTAAAAACAAAAACATGAATACTAGAGACTATCGAATTGCCTTTACACATAATTTCACAGAACACAAGTGAATACACACCACACAGAATTACCTACTAGACAATCCTTGAGTGTCTCCGGTCTCTCTGTACAAGGGTTTGTCAGGACAACCTGACATGAGGATACTTACCCCTACAAGTAAACTCTGACCAAATATTCAAAATTACATAGTATCCGCAGCACAAATAAGATCCCCTCATACGAGGAATAGTGCATCTTCTCCTAGTGGTGTTACCTCAAGTAACACCATGTAGCTGGATGCTACACCAGACTAGATGAATTCTTGTTCTGGAATCCGGTAAGACCAACAAACCACAAGAAAGATATACTATGACATACTTAACTGGTCAGTTGGGGAGAGAAGAAATTTATTATTCTTAACTTTTTTACTAACTCAATGTTCGAGAAATAAAGGAGAATTTTAATAGAATATTCGGGTATCTATGTATCTCATATAGAGATCAAGTGTTAGCCCCAGGAAGGGGCCCCTTGATTTATGAGAACTTCGACTGAAGTAAAATTAAACATTCACAGAAGCGGAACTATATCCTTGCAAAGTGTAAATTCTAACTTCTGGAAGACCAAATATCAGCCCTAAAAGTGACAACGTCTATCCTTAAAAGAACCCTCGGATATAAATTTAAATCATAACGAAATCAAGTGTTATATCTTTAGTTGAAATAAAATTTTTAAAGAAAATAGATTTTGAATGCTTACAAGACACTATCCTCGAGTTTCTTCGGTCTTTCTGTTAAGGGGTTTGTCAGGACAACCTGGCATGAGGATACTTCCTCCTACAAGTAAACCCTGATCAAATATTCAATATAAAATATTATTCAAAGCCCAAATAAGATCTGCTCAGCAGGGCTACTCACTGGCTTAGACTAGAAATGGTGCACCTCCAAGTGATGTTGTCTCAAATTAAGAGAATATAGCTTAAGAAATCGTCTCATATGATGACTAGAAAGAATACAGAAAGTAGGTTGACTGAAATCTGAAATTGCGAGATTTTACAGAAAAAAAACCGCTAACCGCTAGATCCAAATTTTACTTGCTAGATTCCAAACGAAATCTCCAGATCTAGCAGGAAAACCGCTGAATTGGCAACACATAAACGCATACAGATAGCTGCACACCGATGTCTTGTCTTCCCTTTCTTCTGCCAATAAACACGCAAGTTGTTTTCCTCCTTCAATCGTAACCTTATCTGGATTAAAGATCTGTAGACTAATTCAAAAGCAAATTTTAATATTTTTCCAGGACAATTCATTCAATTAACGTAAGCTTGATACTCCACCAGACTAGATGAATTGTCCTGGAAGAGACCACAAGAACAATATACTATAACATAATTAACCGGTCAATTGGCAAGAGGAAAACTAGTGTTCTTCACTTCTTTTCTAACTCAATACTTGAAAGGTAAGGGAGAACTTTAACGGAACACTCGGATATTTATGTATCTGATATAGAGATCACGTGTTTGCCTAAAGAAGGATTTATGAGATCTAAGTGAACTGGAAAACAGATGAACTATAATAATCATATGGTCAATTGGGGAGAAGGAAATTAGTATTCTCAACTTCTTTGAAAGA
Organism: Sepiola atlantica; assembly: GCA_963556195.1. Taxonomy (NCBI): domain Eukaryota; kingdom Metazoa; phylum Mollusca; class Cephalopoda; order Sepiida; family Sepiolidae; genus Sepiola; species Sepiola atlantica. Next base: position 60,514,532 of record OY744549.1, on the reverse strand, counting down.
TAGGAGAATCGTCAATTAATATCTATGTATCTTATAAAGAAATCGAGTGTTAGTCTCAGGAAGGGGTTCCCTGATTTCTGAGAATTTACTGAAGTAAAATGAAAAAAAAAAACAGTTTTGTTTGTTTCTTTTTTGCATCAACAGTGCACACATTAATAACATTGTTTCCATCAACAGGAACTATAGTTGTGGATATCTGTTTTTAAGAACTCTCGATTTGAATATCTACAGTAAAAATATATTCTACAATATGTGGATATGTATTTTTATTATGGCATTGTTGAAGATCGACCGACTTTAAGAAAAGTTGGTTCCAACCGGAAACGGTGTCCGTTCGAAATTCTTTCCGATATTAAAAACTTCCTGTTTTGGTTAGTCGAATAAGTGTTATGTTTTCTCAGAAAATACAGGGTGTTTCAAAAGTCTTGGGAACATTACAAATGCGTATATCTCATGAACTATTCCAAGTAGAAAAATGAAACTGGTGCCATTTTAAAGCTTGCTTAATCAAGTTTTTGGTCATACTAAGGATTTTCGTGTTATCTTTCCAGGTGCAGTAATGGCGTTCTCTAAACAAGACAAGGCATTTTGAAACACCCTGTATAATGTAAGTTTTGTACTAAATTTTATTTTAAATAATTTATTTGACAAAAATAAATTATCACAGTTTAGTTTTCTTTCGGAAAATAAAATGAAATGTTTTTTGCTGATGAACGTCTTGTACAATACTATTCATTATTATATAGAGAAAATTAAACCAGAAAATTAAACTACAGAATACCGGAAGTTGTTATCTACGAAGTTTATTATCGGGTACGGATCGCGGCCTGACACCGTAGCAGCAACTGCATTTAGAGTCGCTCGTTTTTCAACATTGCCTTTATTATTACAGTATAAAAACTCGATATACACGTAATAAGCAAATTTTGTCATTTTTGTTTGTCTTCAATTTCATTTTCTCTCATATTTCTACTCATTAGATCAAAGTGTAGTATCTGTTCCGATGGATACTGCACCCCATAGACTGGCATTGTCTTGGCCTTCGGGGCTTGATTTACGCCGGTCTATGGGTCTGTCCTATGGGTCTGTCCTGTGCAGTTCTAGGAGGTCCACCCTCCCAGGCTTCGCCTCCCCTCTTTCTGTCTTAAGTAATAAACCATTGTATTCTTAGTATCGTCTGCACTGAGGATTGAACCTTCAACATCCAGAACAGAACCATAGCACTTTTTTTTAACATAGTTCACCCCAGACAAGCCACCACTGTAGACGTAAGGGGCTACTGAGAAGAAAGAAAAGGGAGATGGTTGGGGGAGGGGAGGGGGGTACACCTAAATTGGGATCTGCGCAGCGAGATGTCTGTTTATATTAGTTTTAAATTTCTGCATGTCGGTACTGTCGAGGAAACAGGGGCCAGGGAGGGAGTTCCAGAGGCCAGCAGCATGAGGAAATTTTAGTACCTATCAAAGTGTTGATAGGCATAACGACAGAACGAGGAGAGAGCTCCTCGCGTGCACACAATTTATTTAAAATGTCAGCGGAGAAAAAGGAGCTCTGACTACCAGTGTCAAGAAGACACTTTAGAAGGATAGGAGGGCCATGAGACCTGTCCGCCATACTGCCACGGCCATCAGACAAGGAGGACGCCTGTTTTGGCTGGGAAAACTCCCGCGCTTTATTAGGGCGCAATGGTGCCACAGTGATGAACTCGATTATCTCAGGAACATTCTCCATGATGGCATGGAGAGAGGGGTATCTTTCCCTGCTTCTCGACATCAACTCCTTCCGGATTTCTAAGGGAAATTTCCGGAACAAAACATGAGCGATGAGTTTACCTGACGTGAAGTCTTCGGTAAAAAAATCTCTATTAAAAGATGTATCCAACTCCGTCAAGTCTGATTTTACTTGCTGAATATAGATTTTCAGTCTTTCAATGTTGGTAATAGGGTCGGGCTGAGGAAGGATTTCCTCAAATATTTTATTTTTTATAATATCAGGGCTCATAAACGTTTCCCTTAATAAGTTGAGAGCCCTGCTATAATTATCTGACGTAATGTCAAAATCTGCCACCAGCTCAAACGCTTTGCCCATGAGTTTCGACTTCAAATAAAGCAATTTATCTGCTTTCTCATCCATCGAAGCCGTGCAGAACACGAATCGCTTCAGAAAGGTCCTAAATTCGAATTTGTCCGAGGAAGAGCTGCCGTCGAAAACAGGACACTGCAAGTCCAGTCTCATGAGAAGAATTTTCCTGACATTCTCCTGAACACCCACTATCCCGTCTGAGACACCCCCCTCGATATTAATCGTTCCCTCCCGAATCGTGTCCGAGAATCTGTTGGATTCCTCACAGACCAAACTCCGCTCGTCCTTGGACTCGCACTTCGTTAAGAGCTCATCAACGATATCATCACAGTCTGAAATCCACCTTTTAATATTTTCCAAGTGGGAATTTTTTACAGGCTGTGACATCGAACCATTCTCCACCCATTCGAGAGTTGAGGAGATTCGAAATTTTTTCCCTTTCAACCTACTCTCAAGCTCCTTCTTGGAGGGAGACATAACTGGGCAGAAATATTTCTCTTTTTTAAACTTTCAATTAAAACCAACCTTAAAGTTCAATTTGACAATGTTTTTGTTTTTTTTACTAATAATAAATGTTTCCTTTGTTTAATTTAACCGATCTGATAGCCATCCGGTCATCACAGTGTTGATGAGCTCTCTTAGAGTTGAATCCTTCATGGTTTCCAGCTTAATGTCTTGTAGGCGAGTTGGTGATGCACTTAGCTGAGTGTTCATTATGTGGATGTTGAGGTCGATGCCTTCAATGTGATTGCCTGGTCTGGGTGACACTCTTGACAAACAGTCAGCTATGGGAACTGCTCTGCCTGGGCTGTATTTCATTACAAAATCATACCCTTGAATCTGTAGCAGCATCCTTGCCAGTCTTGGAGGTGCTTGTGCCAGGTTTTTGAGTGCGATCGATTCTAATGGCTTGTGGTCAGTCTGAATCTTACCCTGTGACCCCATACATAATGATGGAATCTTTCTAGGCCAAAAACGACAGCAAGTATCTCTCTTTCAATATCTGAATATCGTGTCTCCAGTCCAGATAGGGGTTTGTTTGCAAAAGCAACTGGCATGTCATTCTGCAAGAGGGCTGCACCGAGTCCAGCAGCAGAAGCATCCACTTGTATCATAGTTGGTGTCTTTGGGTCAAAATACCTCAGTACGGCAGATCTTTGGATTTCTTCTTTGATGCTGTCAAATGCTGCTTGTTGCTGAGATGACCAGACAAATCATTGTCCTTAGACAACAGGTCTCGTAATGGCTTTGTCAGTATTGAGAGATGGGGCGAGAACTTGTTGAGGTAATTAACTAGTCCAAGGAAGCTGGATAGCTGTTTCTTATCCTTGGGGGGTTGCATCTGGGCAATCGCCTCCAACCTTTTGGGGTCTGGTTTTATACCATCTCTGGATATGATGTGGCCAAAGAATGATATTTCTGATGTGCGTACCACCAACTTGTCTGGGTTGAATTTACAGTTCCTTTCCTTAGCTCTTTGAAGGAGCTGATTGAGTGCTTGGTCATGGTCGCAACCATCTTCTTCAAAGCCGTACACGATTATGTCATCGGAGATAGAGAGAACATTCTTAATGTCTCCAAAGTTCTCAAACATGGCTCGCTGGAATTCATCCTAGGCGCTCTTCACTCCCATTGGAAATCTATTGAACATGTATCTACCAAATGAGGTGATCAATGTTGTCAATTCCTTTGATTTCTCATTCAGTTTCATTTGCCAGTAACCAGATTGGACATCTATCGTGGTGAACCATTTTGCACCATGTAGCCTTGAGACCACGTCTTCGAATGTGGGGGTCACAAAATGTGGTCGCTGTATAGCCTTGTTCAGGTCTTTGGGGTCTAGACATAGCCTGACTGATCCATTGGCCTTTGTGACACAGATAAATGAGTTGACCCATGAGGTTGGTTTGGTCACTGGAGTTATGATATCCTGATTTACCAGTGAATCAAGCTCAATTTTAAATTTGTCCTTTAAGGCCACAGGGACTCGCCGGGGTGGGTGTACAACTGGGTCTATTGTTGGGTCTACATTTATTGCATATTCTCCTGGTAGGCATCTAATGCCGTCAAATACATCTAAAAATTTGTGAAGAATCTGTTCCCGTACTTTGGGGTTCCCTCTTGGCATAGGATTTCCTTTCGTGCTCATTTCAGACTGGCATTCTTTTTGGTTCTTAAGTGGATCGTCCGTGTTAATTGCCAAATTGAAAGTCACCAGGCCCAACTTTCTGGAGGTTTGTACTCCAAGCAGAATTGGCCCCTTGGTTTTAACCACATGGAATGGCGCACTAGTGAATCTGTCCTGGTATTTCACTCCCAAAATGCATGATCCTGCTTTCTTCTAAATGCAAATAGTCTCATTAGTGTTTTGTGCAGGAACACACTCAGGGGTAGCAGGTTGCTCATAGCTCCTGTGTCAATTTTTGATTTGATCTCTATCTGGGCTAGTTTGTTGCCTATTCTTAAGTTTGCATAGGCTTCTGTTGCGCCCAAGGGAACTTCGCATTCTACAGAATGAAAATGGAGTCCTCCATTTTCAGGCTCATCTTCACTGTCGTTTTGGGTGGCTGTGTGGATTTTACTGTCTCGACTTGTATTGTTGGAGTATCTTTGAGGTCTTCCCATCCTGATACCCTGTTCTTTGCCTCTACTTCTCTCTGTCGAGCGACAAACTATGGCAAAGTGACCTGTCTTCCTGCATTTCAGGCAGGTCTTACCCTTGGTTGGACATTCTCCTTTATGGTAACCTTTACCACAAAAATCACATGTGTGTATGTACTCGGGGACACGATGTGATTGGACCGCATGTGCACTGAGCTTCTCAAGTGGAGTCCGGATTGCCTCTCCCTGTTTGATTGTTGCCTCTTCAGTTTTTGCTATATGTAAAGCTGTCGTTATTGATAAACCCCTACCTTCTTGTAACAGTGTCTTTTGGGTTGACTTGAGGTTTAGTCCAAATATAAATAAGTCCACCAAGTTTGTCTCTTCGACTATGGGGTCATATTCACAATTTCTTATTATTTGTCTCAGCCTCTTTAGAAATGAGTGGCCTGGCTCATTCTCCTCTATGCGACTCTGTAAAAGTTGGCGTCGAGACACCCGGAAATTTGACTGAGGACAGACATAATTCTTGAAATGTCTCATGTAGTTGTCCACATTTTTACTTTCATCCGTCTGAAAACGAAGTGGTCGCTAATCTCTTGCCCTTCGACACCAGTCCACAAAAGGAGGTAATTTACTTTCACGTCGTCGTCCACGTCACGAAGTCGTCCACCAAAATATAATTTGGCCTGACGTAAGAAAATGTCCATTTCTTTTCCCAAGTTGGGACTGGACCAGTCTATCCTTGGTGCTAATGTATGAGGGGTTTCCATGACGAGAAATTAACAAAACAGTAGAGTCAAATTCCTCTCACCTCGGCGTATAGCTGTGCGCACGTGCGTATTTTCCGGGGACGAGTGTGATGTCACCTAAACCTGACAAATATCACTATAAAGTGTGATTTTCACTGAAAAACATTCTTGTGTCCTTGGATCCCACTTCTGACACCACGTTGTGTTGTCGCCGGTCGAGGATGGCTTGGATTAAAAACAAACAGAGACGGAGAGTAAATGAATACAAACTTTATTTACATAGGACGCCATTACAAGTGGGAACAGGAAGTGGGGACAGGCTAAGGGCAGATAATTACCGGAAATTTAAAAAGTAAACAAATCAGCTATGACATACTGATACAACTATATTAAACTAAAAAAGAGAATTATTAAACAAATGTATTATTATTATTATTATCAAACTATAATTCGAAGGAACAATAATAATAATAATAATAATAATAATAATAATAATAATAATAATAATAAAATTGGCATAAAGAAATGCTAACAAAAAAGTTTTATGCTTCCGAATTTTTGAGATGAGGGTTGATAATTTGTAGAATTTGGTATATTCGGACTACTGTATATTCGGACTACTTAGGTGTTTTTATGTAACCTCCGAGTGTAAACAAATGCTAACAAACAGGTTTTATGCTTCGGAATTTTTTAGATGAGGGTTGATAATTCGTAGAATTTGGTATATTCGGACTACTGTTCTGGGCACATGTTCGTCTTTTCCCACAGTCTGTTTTTCACTACTTTTTACTGAATTCTGGCGTTTTGGGAAAGAAATTTTTTTAAATTGAGATTTTAAGACGGGGGATCAGTCTTGTTTGTCTTTTACCATAGTCCGTTTTTCACAACTTTTTACGTCTTAAAATCTCAATTTAAAAAAAATTCTTTCCAAAAACCCCGGAATTCTCTCGCGACATGATAGGTAATTGTAAGCAGAAGAATAATTTTTAAAATTTGAGATGTTGACCATCTCAAATTTTAAAAATTATTCTTCTGCTTACAATTACCTATGGGGATCAGTCTACGTTGAATTTACATTGAAAACTGATCCCCCGTCTTAAAATCTCAATTTAAAAAAAATTCTTTCCAAAAACCCCGAAATTCTCTACTGACATGATAGGTAATTGTACACCGAAAAAGATTTTTTTTAAATTGAGATGGTCAAAAAGAGGGGGGTCAGTCTACGTTGAATTAACATTGGAAACTGATCCCCCTTTCTAAAATGTAAAATATTTGAAAGAAATTTCCAAAAACCTCGGAATTCTCTAGCAGCCTGATAGGTAAGTGTACACTGAAAAAAGAAAAAAAAAACTGGTCAGTAAAAAGTTGTGAAAAACGGACTGGGGGAAAAGACGAACATGTGCCCATTTCTGTAATGGTTTAATTATATTTCTTCATTGTTGATTAATAAATATTGAAAATTTCATTAAAATTGGTTGATTTAAGTGAATCCAACGACATTGAGTTGATAAATTCCCGAAACTGACACACGGTCTAGTGGACATCCAGGTTGGTTGATAGATATTATGACGATTAAGTCGTTTCGCAGCCAAAATGGCGGACAATGAACCGTCTGCTAATTTCTGATTTTTTTCCGACCTCACAAATGTGTAAGTAAACCCAAATAAATTGTTTTGGACTAATTTCCCAACTGTATTTTCTTTAAAAGTTAAATTTGAAATTAGTCCAATTTGGGTTTACTTTGGCTAAGATCAAAGTGTAGTATCTGTTCCGATGGATACTGCACCCCATAGACTGGTGTTGTCTTGGCCTTCGGTCTTGATTTACGCCGGTCAATGGGTCTGTCCTGTGCAGTTCTGGGAGGTCCACCTTCCCAGGCATTGCCTCCCCTCTTTGGGGAGGAGTAAGTTTATTGCTTACTGCCTGAGGCGCCCCTACCGGGGAATGCCCAGGCAATTTTTAAACCCCACTTTCCCGACCTGACCTTGGGTCACATCTTACTTGTGGGAGTAAGATAAAAACTGGCCTTGTGCCTAACTCCTGGAGAGGAGTAAATCAATACTCATTTGTGAATTCGGAAATTAGCAGACGGTTCATTGTCCGCCATTTTTGTTGCGAAACGACTAAATCGCCGATATTCTAAGCTGAATTTTACCTGGAGGTTGTAGGTTCAATCTCTGGCGAAAGAAATGAAGAAAAATCGAATCTTTACCGCAGAGAATTCTATATCGTTAAGCCAGCAGACATCATTGATTATCTCCCTTGACGACGCCATCTTCTTTTTAGCGTAAGAAACAGAAAATAATTTATCCGAGCCGAAAATAAATTTAACTTTAAAATCTTTCTTTTATTTACTATCTCATGTTGTTTTCGGGGTTTTTTTTTCAAAAGAAAAACGGATAAAAGAAAAACAACAAAAAAAGGCAAAAAAAAAAAAAAAGGTAAGTATATCATTTAATCGTTAAACTCAGTGCCTCAAATGATTTCAAAACAATGGATGTGTAGTTTTGTTTAATTGTTCCAGATGACGCGCCTGATTTCCGTGACTTCGCGTCGGCAACGATCGGGCAGGTCGCGGAAGCGCCCGAGAGTTGCCGAGACGGAAACGCCAAGCGTTAATGGAAGGCTTGCAGACGATAATATAAGACGAATGAATTCAAAGAAAAAATACATAGATAAAAAGATAAAAACGGAACAAACTGTAGGGGGGGGGGGTAAATGAACCATTTTCAATCAAATGTGTAGAAAGAAAATTTTTTTTTTGTTTTTGTTTTTTTGGGGAGGGGGAGATTTTTTCAATGTTTTCTTTTTTCATTTGTTTCGCTGTTTTTCTTTTTAGGGTTAGGGTTTATAGTTAGGGTTAGGGGTTAGGGCTCCTGTTAGGGTTAGGACTCCCGTTCTTAGCGATAGCCAAGCCCTACATTCAAACTGCCAAGCTCTAACTGGAACACTGGCAGACGATTATATAAGACGAATAAATTCAAAGAAAAAATACATAGAGATTAAAGATCAAAGTGTAGTATCTGTTCCGATGGATACTGCACGCCTGTCCTGTGCAGTTCTAGGAGGTCCACCCTCCCAGGCTTTGCCTCCCCTCTTTGGGGAGGAGTAAGTTTATTGCTTACTGTCTGAGGCGCCCCTACCGGGGAATGCCGACGGGACTGCCCAGGCAATTTTTAAATGGCCAGAGTGCTCACCTCTCGAGCGCTGGCTTTTCAAACCCCACTTTCTCGACCCGATCTTGGGTCACATCTTACTTGTGGGAGTAAGATAAAACTGGCCTTGTGCCTAACTCCTGGGGAGAAGTAAATAAAACAGAGATTAAAATCATTTTTTTGTGTGTGTGAAAATAATGTTTTTTAGTACAATTTTGTCAATGTTTTTATAAGATAAAAGAAAGAAAAAATGTTATTATTTCGTCAGCGCTCGGGTGCTTCCGCGACCTGCCCGATCGTTGTCGACGTAAAGTCACGGAAATTAGGCGCGTCATCTGGAACAGTACTGTTTTATTTCATTTCCAATTTAAGGTAGAAAGATGATTTCACCCTAAACGAAAAGTCTGGTGAATGTACAGAATAGTTAACAAAGGCTTCCACTCCCCCTTTATGTTAATAATGGTTTTCTAAATAATAACGTTATTATTTAGAAAACCATTCTTAACGTGTAGATGGCGGGGTGGGGGCTAACGGTTCTGTACCTTCGCCGAAAGTCTTTTTCTGGGTATTTTTTGCAATAATCCGCAGAGTGAAAACACTATAAAAACAAATATACAGCAAATAAAAGTAACTGTAGCCGATAAAAGTTATTTTCCAACTTATCTGTGACATTTGTTTGTATTTTTAAGCCATTTCAACTGCTAATTTATTAGAAATCAATATTTTTGTCACATGAACATTGGACACGCGATGGGGGGGTTCGTAACGAGGTAAGGCGGGCGGCCATTTTGTTTTAGTAAAAATACGTGCCAAAAACAAAACAAAAATTTTTTTTTACATCTAATAAAGACCCATTTATAGTACGTAAAAATACAAACAAATTTCATAGATAAGTAGGAAAATATCTATTCTCGACGTTCGTTTTTTGAACCCCGTTGGCGACTCTGCGGATTATTGTAAAAGATACCCCTTTTTCCTTCTTAATTCCAGAATTATCACATTCATTGGCGATTTGTGACTTTCATACTTTCGTTTTTACTCAGCAGTAAATGACGCGTTTTTCATATACGGATGGGCAGAAATGATATAAAAAAAACTTTCTCCACAATTAATTAATTACCAATTAATACGAATGTATTACTTTTATTGGTTCTATACAAGTTGTATATGTTCATCTTAAAGTGAAAGAAATATGAGGTCACGTGATCGGTATGGATGGACGTAACTGCAAAAAAAAGTTTTACATTGAAAAAATGACTTTATTAATTTTAACAATTATCATTGTTTATAATTAAATTTAACAAACAGATTACACTGGACAACAAATTTCAGAAAAAATTTATTACTGGAGATGTGTAAAGTTATTTAGACTAATTTGGGTATGCTGATTTAAAAAATCATAAGCGTCAGGATTTTGAGTTTCAGAAATACTCCCATTGCCTAGAAGTCAGGGTTTCAATGAAATTTACAAAAATTCATTTATTCATTTATTTCATCATAAATGCTTCAAAATTATAGAAATTACTGAAAAACTCTACTAGAATGTAATTAAAAATGCTTTAAACATTTGGCTTTGCGTTTGTGCTGCTCTGTGTCAGTTTCACGATGCAGGAACCAGCAGAAGTCGCCCAGCATTCTCGGGTTGTGCCGCCCTTGGTAACGCGTCTCCATGAGTGAAATCTCTTGGTGGAATCGCTCGCCGTGCTCGTCCGAGACAGCTCCCAAATTGTCAGGGAAGAAGTTCAGGTGCTGGTGTAGGAAATGGATCTTCAAGGACATCCTGGAGCCAAGTTTCCTGAAGGACTCCAGCAGCTGCTGCACTATTTCTTCATAGTTGTCCGCGCGCTCGTTCCCCAAGAAGTTGTCTGTCACTGCTTTGAAGCTCCTCCACGCTGCCAGCTCTTTGGCGTTTAGAGTTGTCGGAAAAGTTTCGTCCTTCATTACCTCTCGGATTTGCGGTCCAACAAATACACCAGCCAACAAGGTGTTGCCAAACTTCTCCTTCAGGTATAAAAACCCACGCCCATTCAGATCCATTGCCCGTACAAAATTCTTCATCAAGCCGAGCTTTATGTGGAGTGGTGGAAGGAAAATCTTGGCTGGGTCGACAAGAGCGACATGCTTCACGTTGTATCGACCAGGTACGTACTCCATCCGCTCTTTCCAATCAATCTTCGTCCAGTGGTTCTTGTCGTCTCTGCTATCCCAGAGACAAAGGAAGAACATGTATTTCGTGTAGCCTGACTGCAGCCCTAACAACAGCGCCACCACATTCAAGTCTCCGCAGATGTGCCAGTTGAAGTCATTGTACTTGATGGAATCAAGCAGCTGCCGCATAGTCTCATAGGTCTCTTTCATGCCGAACGCGTGAGCCAGTGGAACTGATGGTTTCTTGTTGCCATTGTGGAGCAGAACAGCCTTCAAGCTGTTCTTCCCCGAGTCGATGAAGAGGCGCCAGTCTGCAGGATCGTGATCACACCCAAGTTCTTTCAACAGACCGTTGATGTCACTGCAGAATGTCATCGTGTCTTCCATCTCAAAGAACTAAGCCATGTCGCTGTGGCGTGCTCTGAACAAGGATATCTTGGTGTTAGGTTCAAGTAGATTCCACTGATGCAGCCTTGATCCAAGCAGCTCTGCCTTCGCCTTTGACAGCGAGAGATCTCTTACAAAATCATTTAACTCTCCCTAGTTCAGAAGGTGTGGTTATTGTTCTTGAGTATCGGGTTCAAAAGGTTCATCACCATCTTCTTCGCCACTGCTTACAGTTATGTTCGGATCAGATGGACATGTTGGAACGGGGTTCTCGTCATCATGAGGCACAGGTTTACGAGCAGAGACGCAGTCAGCGTACTTGATGTGGCCTTTAATCTTCCTGTTGAAGCCGGCGATGCTTGTGCAGCAGAAATAACAATCATGATGATGATTCTGCGGCTCACGCCATATCATGGGCACCGCAAATGGAATGCTCGCACGCTTGCCCACCAACCACTGAGTCAATGCTGAGTGGCAGCTTGTGCAGCAGATGTGTGGTGCCCAGCTCTTTTCTTGGTCCCCGACCTTACACCCGAAGTAGTGAAAGTAGGCGGCCTTCATTTTCACTACTCTAGATACACTTCGCTGTTGATCTTTTTGGGTAAACCGACCACAGACATAACAGAAGTTGTTTGGATGATTGGTACAGGAACGTCTACTCATGTTTAATTGAAAGAAAGAAAAATTAGTAGTTATATAAGTACGTTATATCGTAGTTACGTAAGAGGTGGTAGGCTACTTCTAGGCAATGGGAGTATTTCTGAAACTCAAAATCCTGACGTGATACAGCAAAACGGTTATGATTTTTGAAATTAGCGTACCCAAATTAGTCTAAATCAATTTACACATCTCCAGTAGCAAACATGTTGTTGTCCAGTGTTATCAACCGAAAGTTCTTTTTTTTTTTTACATTTTTTTAAATTTGAACAAATTATCAATCGAAATTTTTTTTTATTTTTAAAAAAATTAATTTTAACGAACAAATTATCAACCAAAAATTCTTTCTTTTTACATTTTTTTAATTTTAACAAATTATCAATCGAAAGTTTTTTTTATTAAAAAAATTAATTTTAACAAACAAATTATCAACCAAAAGTTCTTTTTTTTTTTTTTTAAATTTTAACAAATTATCAATCTAAAGTTCTTTTTTTTCATTTTTTTAAAATTAATTTTAACAAACAGATTATCAACCAAAAGTTCTTTTTTTTTCATTTTTTAAATTTTAACACATTATCAATCTAAAGTTCTTTTTTTTCATTTTTAAAAAATTAATTTTAACAAACAGATTATCAATCAAAATTTCTTTTTTTTACATTTTTTTAAATTTTAACAAATTATCAATCTAAAGTTCTTTTTTTTATTTTTAAAAAATTAATTTTAACAAACAGATTATCAATCAAAAGTTCTTTTTTTTAATTTTTTTAATTTTAACACATTATCAATCTAAAGTTCTTTTTTTCATTTTTTGAAAATTAACTTTAACAAACAGATTATCAATCAAAAGTTCTTTTTTTTTCATTTTTTTAATTTTAACACATTATCAATCTAAGGTTCTTTTTTTCATTTTTTTAAAATTAATTTTAACAAACAGATTATCAACCGAAAGTTTTATTTTATATTTTTTTTTAAATTAATTTTAACATACAAATTATCAACCGAAAGTTCTTTTTTTTTACATTTTCTTAATTTTAACAAATTATCAATCGAAAGTTGTTTTTAATATTTAAAAAAATTAATTTTAACAAACCGAAAAAATTTTTTTCTTTAAAAATTTTTTTTTTTTCTTAATTACGTTACTTTTTATTATACGTCATAACGTTTTCTAATACCATATAATGTGTTTCCAAAGAAATTGTGTTTTGTTCGCTTCCACAAAAGAAATTCTTGCAAGTGATTAGTAAAGTTTCCCCTGCTAGTCCCTCGCATAGCCCTAAAATCTTTTACTAGACCTATCACACAAATCGGATGTTTAGAAATACATTCTTAACATGGAGAGGGCGGCTGGAAGGGTGCTTTTGTTAACTATTCTGTGACTTCACCGAAATTTGTTGAGTCGTAAAATAAAAATTTTTAAAAGGTTTTTCGGTACAGAATCTCATTTTTATTTTTTTCTAAAAATATGATTGGTGCGATGTTAAGAGTGGATTTTTGAAGCCCCAATTTCGCATAAATGAGCGGCTTTTATAAATTATACAAAAAAAAATTCAAAATACATCAGACAAAAGTTTTAAATGATACAAAATGAATCAGACAAAAGTTTTAAATACAAAATAAATCAGACAAAAGTTTTAAATAATACAAAATAAATGAGACAAAAGTTTTAAATGATACAAAATAAATATTAAATATTAAATATTAAATTAACTGAAACTGATAAGTGCCATAAAATGTATAAAAAATGTGTATATAAAATGTGTATATAAAATGTATATATAAAATGTGTATATAAAATGTGTATAAAATGTATATAAAATGTATATAAAATGTGTATATAAAATGTATATATAAAATGTATATATAAAATGTATATATAAAATGTGTATATAAAATGTATATAAAATGTATATATAAAATGTATATAAAATGTATATATAAAATGTATATATAAAATGTGTATATAAAATGTATATATAAAATGTGTATATAAAATGTATATATAAAATGTATATATAAAATGTGTATATAAAATGTATATAAAATGTATATATAAAATGTGTATATAAAATGTATATATAAAATGTATATATAAAATGTGTATATAAAATGTATATATAAAATGTATATATAAAATGTGTATATAAAATGTGTATATAAAATGTGTATATAAAATGTATATATAAAATGTATATATAAAATGTATATATAAAATGTATATATAAAATGTGTATATAAAATGTGTATATAAAATGTATATATAAAATGTGTATATAAAATGTATATATAAAATGTATATATAAAATGTATATATAAAATGTGTATATAAAATGTGTATATAAAATGTATATATAAAATGTATATATAAAATGTTTATACTTAAACAATATTGGAATTTATTAACGTCCCCCTCACTGACTGGCTGCAGCCTTGTCCCTTAAGGGTCTCAAGGATAGGCTGTCAGGCATCCCAACCCCTTCTCCCTTAGGGATCACGTGAGTCAGCCCATAAAAACGCTTGCACACTGTGCCCTGGCCTCTTTTCGACCCACCTTTTGAACCTGGTAGGACCGCGGCTGGATTCTTCTGAGACAAATCTCTCGATGGCAGTCGCAGAGAGCCCGCCCTCCTTCCTGTTACCAACCATCTTGGACTGAAGTAACTACATCTCGACAAGAGCCAGAATTGGAGGCGGGCGCACGTGCAACCTGTTACCAGAACTCCCACAAGATAAGTTTGCGAAGCACATTTTCGCAAACCTAAATAAACTTCCTCCTTTCTGAACTTTGAACTCACCATTTGTTGTATATATTTGCCCTCATGTTTTCTCACAAGTAAAATTGTTTTAAACTTATATACAATTGTTGTTGTGTTCCTTCTCACAAAAGCTGTTGCCCTGTTTCTATTTTGCACTTATCTATATAATTGTTATTGCATTCTCACATGCGAGAATTGAACTTTCTTCCAGGGATAATTAATCCCAACAACAAATGTATTATTATTTTTAAATAAAAACGTTTTTTTTTGGCAGTTACGTCCATCCATACAGATTATGTGACCCCATATTTCTTTCACTTTAAGATGAACATATAAAACTTGCATATAACCCTAACCCTTTTATTTCGTAATAAACAAATAATTAACAGAATACCGGATCTATTTTTTAAAATAATTTATTTGTTTTTATTTTATTGTTTTGAACACTTTTTGTTTTTGTTTTTGGTTTAAAATTCTTAATACAGACATAATATTGTTGTTTTTTTTAATGTTTTCACAAATTGTTTTTTGTTTTAAATTTTTTAATTTCACAATTTTGTTTTTGTTTTAAATTTTAAAGTTTCTTTTAAGTTTTAAACCTCATAATATCCATCCGAACAGGTACTACACTTTCATCTTAGCTAAAAGGCCAAGCAAGTCCGAATCCATTTTGAAAATAATTTATTTGTTTTTTATTTTATTGTTTTTAAAACTTTTTATTGTTTTCACAAATTGTTTTTGATTAAAAAATTCTTAATACAGACAAATTGTTTTTGTTTGTTTAAATTTTTAATTTTATTTTAAGTTTATACCTCATAAAATTTCCGCATCCAATACAAAATATTGACGAAAAAATTACGTTTTAAACGCCGCCACCAGAGAATATCTTGCAGGTGACTCTGTAAATTTCCCTTGCAAGTCCCATGCATGGCCCTAAATTTAGACTTGCAACCTTCCACACCATTTGTATGAATTGTAAGGTCATCTGGATTTGTGGAGATTATAAACTAAAAACTATGTAGATATTGTCTAAATATTGTACCATACGATAGACATTTAAGTACTTTTTCAAGAAAGGTTTACATATATCTGTTCTATGGAAAAGTAAAACCTGTGGTCTGAGAGTAAACGTTGTAAAGATTTGTCTTTGTGTTAATATCATCTTTTTTTTATTTACAGATACAAACTATTCAAGAACAAGTTGTTCAGATTCGTCAAACAAAGAATGGAGAAAAGTCTTGAGTCTGTATCTTTAGGTAATTGCTGACTCATTTTCTTAGATCACATTGATTAATATTCTCAGGAAAGTCGTGTTTTAAAAAAAAAATGCAGCAACCCTCTGGAGAGAAATTGTTTTCTTGTGAAATATGTGAATCTTCATTTTCTAAGAAATCTTGTTTGGTAAGGCACCGGCGATTACACTTGGGCGAAAAACCATATACGTGTGGAGTGTGTGGAGCAGCATTTTCACAGAATCCCCATCTGAAAAGCCATATGCGCATGCACACAGGTGAGAAACCATATTCGTGTGACATTTGTGAATCAGCGTTTTCTCAGAATTCTCATCTGAAAAGCCATATGCGAACACACACAGGAAATAAACCATATTCGTGCGAAGTTTGTAGCTCTGCCTTTTCACAGATTGCAGGTTTGCAAAAGCATGTGCGTGTGCATACTGGAGAGAAACCATATTCTTGCAACATTTGTGCATCTGCCTTTTCACAGAATTGCAGTTTAAAAAAGCACATGCGAATACACACAGGAGAGAAACCATATTCTTGCAACGTTTGTGGATCTGCATTTTCAGCCAGTTCCATTTTGACAAAGCATATGCGAATACACACAGGAGAGAAACCATATTCTTGTAATGTTTGTACCTCTTCATTTTCAGTACATTCCAGCCTAACAATACACATGCGAATTCACACTGGAGAGAAACCATATTCTTGCAATGTCTGTGCATCTACTTTTTCACAGAGTTCCAGTTTAAAAAAGCACATGCGAGTGCACACAAGAGCGAAATCCAGATTGTCGCTCTAACAGATACAAGGTTAATCATTAACAGAGTCTTCGAATCTATTTGCTACGGCAAAAGTAAGTACTAACTCTATCTTCACAGTCGTCCCCCTCCCTCCTTCGATGTATATTTAGGTCAAGGTTATAAAAAAAATTCTGGGAGTCGGTGGGATCAAACCATCAACCATGACGTCATGGTCCTTTTTCGTTATCCAACGACCCAAACGGACAGAGTATAAAAACTGATGAAAAATAGGCCAGTTAAACGGTTTTAAATCAGGGCTCGGTGCGCATGCGTGAATATGTTGGGGTGGGGGGGGCGATGAAATTTGGTACCCCCCACCCTTGAGAAGTTCCGTGCCGGTTCGGCACAAAGAAATCAATGTTTTTCCCCAATTCTTTTATATTATGGGTCTGGAAGCTGAAGAATTGAGAAAATGTCAACTTTGTGGTTCATGTTGAGTATCTTGGGAGCTTTAGCTGGACAAACATACATATATACAAACAAACAGACAGCTCTCGTTTATATAATAGAAAAAGATTCCAATTCGTGCTACGTGTTTGAACATTGGAAGGATAGCACTCAGTGGTTGAAAAGGTTTCTTATAATTATTAAAGCAAATGAGCTTTGTCTTCGTAGCATTAACTCTAACCATCCATTTTTGACCCCATTTTACTACAGACTGGAGGTAAATCGTAAAGGAGGGCGTCCCTTGATCTCTAAGAACTAACGGACATAAAATAATTTTAAAAAAGTATTCTTTCAACTTTTGTCTATCTACATTTTGTTTAGCGGATCCGGATTGTTATGAAAACAAGAATAGCTGACCCATTTCTTTATATGGATAGCAATTAAAGGATTAAAAGATTCGCCTTTAATCCTATTGGCCAGGCGAGAAAGAGTCTCGAAATCAAAGGGCGGATATGAAAGAAGAAGTGAGAGTAAAGAACAGGATAGAAAAAAGAGAGAGTAAGTAAATATTAAAGTTTCATAAAATGTATGCGAATATCAACTGGATTAAAACAATATTCATGTTTGTGAATCTGCATTTTCAAAACACGAGTGAAAGCATATTCTTGTCTTGTAGAGTTTAAAAACAAAAACATATGAATACTAGAGACTATTGAACTGCCTTTACACATAATTTCATAGAACACAAGTGAATACACACCACACAGAATGACCTACTAGACACCATCCTCGAGTGTCTTCGGTCTCTCTGTACAAGGGTTTGTCAGGACAACCTGACATGAGGATACTTACCCCTACAAGTAAACCCTGACCAAATATTCAAAATTACATAGTATCCGCAGCACAAATAATATCCCCTCAGCACTTGCTCATACAAGGAATAGTGCATCTTCTCCTAGTGATGTTACCTCAAGTAACACCACGTAGCTGGATGCTACACCAGACTAGATGAATACTAAAGACTATAGAACTGCCTTTGACAGAACACGTGAATACACAGCACACAGAATTACCTACTATCCTTGCAAAGTGTAAATTCCAACGTCTGGAAGACCAAACGGTAGGGATAAAAAATCATACATAAAACGTACATTACAACAAGAATAAATACTTGCAGATATAATGACTTTAAAGAATAGAATCTTTTATCAAACTGACTATTCGGCATTAAGTAACCCGAAAAGGGTTGATATGCTGTTTTTTTTTTGTACTTAAAAGAATACCAACTCAAAGATAGAGCAGGTAATACCTGGGAGTATGGTATATGAAGTGTTATTGTACACGTAAAATGCCTAAATGTAAAGTGGTGTAAAAATATAGTCGCCATCTTTATAAACAAAGAGAAGTATGCAACTTCCTTTCATTTTTTTTAATTAAAAAAGACATGATTATAACCATCAATAATCATTCATCTTTTCTGCTTCCTTTTCTTCCATTTTCTTCTTCTTTTTCTTCTTCTTCTTCCATTTTCTTCTTCTTTTTCTTCTTCTTTTTCTTCCATTTTCTTCTTCTTCCATTTTCTTCTTCCATTTTCTTCTTCAATTTTCTTCTTTTTCCATTTTCTTCTTCTTCTTCCATTTTCTTCTTCTTCTTCCATTTTCTTTGTCTTCCATTTTCTTCTTCCATTTTCTTCTTCCATTTTCTTCATCTTCTAGTTTCTTCTTCTATTTTCTTTCTTTTACTTTTTTTTCTCTTTTTTCTTTTTTTCTTTCCTTTCTTACTCTTATCATTATAATAGTTATTATTAGAGTTTCATCGCTAGGAGTTCTCAAACGAATCATGCTTTGTGATCGCACGCTGGTACGAACAGATCGTGTTCCATGGAATCTGAGTAAAGAATTACCCAACTCAGTGTTTCACCTTCTTACTTGACATGTTTAGATGGTGACTATATTTTTTCAATCTAATTTTTATTTTGGTGAAATGAAATTTAAAAAGAAAAGAGAATTTGGAATGTTCTGGAAAACTAAGGTATACGGTAAACTGAAATTAAAATGCCATCAACTTAGACCCTAGAACCTCTAGCTCTGCCAAAAATCAGCTGAATCCATCAAATAGTTGACAACGTCTATCCTTAAAAGAACCTTCGGATATAAATTTAAATCATAACGAAATCAAGTGTTATATCTCCTGTTGAAATAAAATTTTAAAAGAAAATAGATGTTGAATGCTTACAAGACACTATCCTCGAGTGTCTTCGGTCTTTCTGTTAAGGGGTTTGTCAGGACAACCTGGCATGAGGATACTTCCTCCTACAAGTAAACCCTGATCAAATATTCAATATAAAATAGTATTCAAAGCCCAAATAAGATCTGCTTAGACCAGAAATGGTGCACCTCCAAGTGATGTTGTCTCAAATTAAAATAACCCCCAAACTCATATAGAGATCAAGTGTTAGCCCCAGGAAGGAGCCCCTTGATTTCTGAGAACTTCGACTGAAGTAAAATGAGACGTAATTCATGAACAGTTGTAAAGTTTACCAAATAGATGTTGAATACAAGACACTATCCTCGAGTGTCTTCGGTCTTTCTGTTAAGGGGTTTGTCAGGACAACCTGGCCTGAGGATACTTCCTCCTACAAGTAAACCCTGATCAAATATTCAATATAAAATAGTATTCAAAGCCCAAATAAGATCTGCTCAGCAGGGCTACTCACTGGCTTAGACTAGAAATGGTGCACCTCCAAGTGATGTTGTCTCAAATTAAAATAACCCTCCAAACAAGAGACGTAATTCATGAACATGTTCGAGAAATAAAGGAGAATTTTAATAGAATATTCGGGTATCTATGTATCTCATATAGAGATCAAGTGTTAGCCCCAGGAAGGGTCCCCTTGATTTCTGAGAACTTCGACTGAAGTAAAATGAGACGTAATTCATGAACAGTTGTAAAGTTTACCAAAACATTTGTAAAGTTGGATTTGATGGCGGTCTTTCCTCAACGTATAGAGAGCGACCAGAAGTCCGGCGACAAGTTGGAAAGAGATTTTAAACAACCACGCCTGAGTCGTATTAGCCTTGTGTGTAGGAGCGGAGTCTTGCTGAAATACGTAGGAGCGTATGGTGAAGATGTCGTCAATCCACGGCTTAACCACGCTCCTTAGCACCTCCTGGTACTTTGCTATTTTTTTGCCGCAATACCTTATATATATATATATATATATATATATATATATATATACAGGGTGGGCCAAAATAAGGGTCCTATCTTTAAATTTGAATAACTTGAATTTGAATAACTTCCACAAAATACAAGTTAAACTCACCAAACTTTATGTGTGTGTAGACTGACCCTTCCGAGATTTTTTGAAATAAACAAAACAAATTTTAGCCGAAAAACACTTCTTAAAACTTACAAAAACTAAAGTATTGTTTTTTACACTGTTTTGAGTTTTTTAAGCAAAAATAATGTTTTCTAAATGAGGGTACGTTCCTTAGGGCTAATACGGCTCATGCTTGCTTAGGAAGGGGTCCTTTACTTATTCTAAAAAAAAAAATTTTTTAAAATCAATAAATAAAAAAGTTATGAATTTTTAAAAATAGGACCCTTATTTTTGCCCACCCTGTATATAGTCTCGGAAGTTTTTTTAACCTTCAAAACTGGAAAGAAAAAAAAAGAAAAATCCCGGGGATATCTTAAAATATTGAAATTTTGATTGAAATGTACAAGTACTATTGTTCTGCATATATCACGTATGGAAGATAGCTTAAGAAATCGTCTCATATGATGACTAGAAAGAATACGGAAAGTAGGTTGACTGAAATCTGAAATTGCGAGATTTTACAGAAAAAAAAACGCTAACCGCTAGATCCAAATTTTAATTGCTAGATTCCAAACGAAATCTCCAGATCTAGCAGGAAAACCGCTAAATTGGCAACACATAAACGCATACAGACAGCTGCCCACCAATGTCTTGTCTTCCCTCTGCCAATAAACACACAATTTGTTTTCCTCCTTCAATCGTAACCTTATCTGGATTAAAGATCTGTAGACTAATTCAAAAGCAAATTTTAATATTTTTCCAGGACAATTCATTCAATTAACGTAAGTTTGATACTCCACCAGACTAGATGAATTGTCCTAGAATCTGGCAAGACCAAGAGACCACAAGAACAATATACTATAACATAATTAACTGGTCGATTGGCAAGAGGAAAACCAGTGTTAATCATTTCTTTTCTAACTCAATACTTGAAAGGTAAGGGAGAACTTGGTTCATGTTGCTTAAAAGTCTGAAAAAAATTTTTTTTCTGTCTTCTCATAATAGAGAGGTAATTAAGGGGCAATAACTCTATTCAACTGCTGATATTACATCGAAAGTAATTATCTGGAAATTAATTATTAGTAAATGAACGTAAAAGAATACAGTAATGGTAACTTTTAGAATTTATTTTGATTAAATTTGATTTTAGTAATGAATGAAATCACTGAACGAAATTCAGCAAGGAAAATTTAAATAGTTTTTTGTGTTGAATATAATTTTTGAATAAAATAAAATTCAGCATGGAAAATTTTGAAATCACTAAACGAAATTCAGCAAGGAAAATTTAAATAGTTTTTTCTGTTGAATATAATTTTTGAATAAAATTCAGCATGGAAAATTTTGAAATCACTGAACGAAATTCAGCAAGGAAAATTTAAATAGTTTTTTGTGTTGAATATAATTTTTGAATAAAATTCAGCATGGAAAATTTTGAAATCACTGAACGAAATTCAGCAAGGAAAATTTAAATAGTTTTTTGTATTGAATATAATTTTTGAATAAAATTCAGCATGGAAAATTTTGAAATCACTGAACGAAATTCAGCAAGGAAAATTTAAATAGTTTTTTGTGTTGAATATAATTTTTGAATAAAATTCAGCATGGAAAATTTTGAAATCACTGAACGAAATTCATCAAGGAAAATTTAAATAGTTTTTGTATTGAATATAATTTTTGAATAAAATTCAGCATGGAAAATTTTGAAATCACTGAACGAAATTCAGCAAGGAAAATTTAAATAGTTTTTTGTGTTGAATATAATTTTTGAATAAAATTCAGCATGGAAAATTTTGAAATCACTGAACGAAATTCAGCAAGGAAAATTTAAATAGTTTTTTGTGTTGAATATAATTTTTGAATAAAATAAAATTCAGCATGGAAAATTTTGAAATCACTTAACGAAATTCAGCAAGGAAAATTTAAAT
The DNA here is from genome assembly GCA_963556195.1 of Sepiola atlantica. NCBI lineage: Eukaryota > Metazoa > Mollusca > Cephalopoda > Sepiida > Sepiolidae > Sepiola > Sepiola atlantica. The sequence continues at coordinate 60,492,322 of OY744549.1, read as the reverse complement.
AGTTTTTTGTGTTGAATATAATTTTTGAATAAAATTCAGCATGGAAAATTTTGAAATCACTGAACGAAATTCAGCAAGGAAAATTTAAATAGTTTTTTGTATTGAATATAATTTCGGACGTAAAATACAGCACATCTTCAAACTTGAATAAATTCAAATCCATTATCGCAATTTAATACAGGGTGGGCAAAAATAAGGGTCCTATTTTTAAAAATTCATAACTTTTTTATTTATTGATTTTTTTTTTTTTTTTAGAATAAGTAAAGAACCCCTTCCGAAGCAAGCATGAGCCGTATTAGCCCTAAGGAACGTACCCTCATTTAGAAAACATTATTTTTGCTTAAAAAACTCAAAACAGTGTAAAAAACAATACTTTAGTTTTTGTAAGTTTTAAGAAGTGTTTTTCGGCTAAAATTTGTTTTGTTTATTTCAAAAAATCTCGGAAGGGTCAGTCTACACACACATAAAGTTTGGTGAGTTTAACTTTTATTTTGTGGAAGTTATTCAAATTCAAGTTATTCAAATTTAAAGATAGGACCCTTGTTTTGGCCCACCCGGTATAACATCAAACTTGTTAGATAATATATAGAAATTCAGACTCAAAATTCCAATTCAGAGTTATTGCCCCTTAATTACCTCTCTATTATGATAAGACAGAAAAAAAATTTTTCAGACTTTTAAGCAACAAGAACCGAGAACTTTAACGGAACACTCGGATATTTATGTATCTGATATAGAGATCACGTGTTTGCCTAAAGAAGGATTTATGAGATCTAAGTGAACTAGAAAACAGATGAACTATAATAATCATATGGTCAATTGGGGAGAAGGAAATTAGTATTCTCAACTTCTTTGAAAGATAGGAGAATCGTCAATTAATATCTATGTATCTTATAAAGAAATCGAGTGTTAGTCTCAGGAAGGGGTTCCCTGATTTCTGAGAATTTACTGAAGTAAAATGGAAAAAAAAAACAGTCTTGCTTTGTTCTTTTTGGCATCAACAGTGCACACATTAATAACATTGTTTCCATCAACAGGAACTATAGTTGTGGATATCTGTTTTTAAGAACTCTCGATTTGAATATCTACAGTAAAACTATATTCTACAATATGTTGATATGTATTTTTTATTAGAAGATCGACTGACTTTAAGCAAAGTTTTTTCCGATATTAAAAACTTCCTGTTTTGGTTAATCGAATAGGTGTTATGTTTTCTCAGAAAATATAATGAAAGTTTGGGCATCTTTTACGAGACTCAGCAGAGTAAAAACGCTAAAAAAACAAATTTACAACAAATAAAAGTTACTGTAAGCTGTAAAAGTTAGTTTCAAACTTGCATGTGCTATTTGTTTGTATTTTTAGACCGTTACAACCGCTATTTATTAGAAATCAATAGTTTTGTCACCGTAAACATGGCTGCTTTTGGGGGGGTATTTCGTAAGGGAGCACGTGAATCGCCATCTTGAATTTTGTGCAAGCCTTTGGGAAAAAAACAATACATTTTTTTTTTTTACATCTAATAAAAACCCATTCATAATACGTAAAAATAAAAACAAATTACATAGGTAAATAGAAAAATATCTATTCTCGTCGCAGGTCAACTTCACTTGTTGCAAATTTATGCTTTTCAACCCTTTCTCGTTCTTTTTTTGGACCCCGTTCGCGACTGTGCTGAGCGTCGTAACATATACCCGAAAGTTTTGTACTAAATTTTATTTTAAATAATTTATTTGACAAAAATTAATAATCACAGTTACAAAAATGAATAATCACAAAGAGGGATGACATGTCTTTCATTAATCGCTCAAAAATCGAAAATTAAAAAAAAAAACGGCACAGTTGAAGTACGATAGGGACCTCCAATTGGTTGTGAACTATTTACCCCCCCCCCTATATATATAACACGATGTAACTTTAATTTAGATTAAGATTATCGACAAAACTTTTTTACCATTCAAAAGAGGATACATTAAATAAACTGCTGATGATTTTTTAGAATTTTTTCCAGCATACGAAACTCATG